>OZ014521.1:380626725-381191725 GCA_963966055.1 Lathyrus aphaca
GAAGAATGATCTACCTATATTCAAGGGAAAGTATGACCTGGATGGAGAACAAGAGTGGCTCAAGGAGACCGAGAGGATCTTTCGAGTGATGGAATGTTCTGAAGGTCGGAAGGTACGGTTGGGTGGTCATAGGTTGGTGGGAGAAGTTGATGACTGGTGGGTTGGCGGTTGGAAGCGTCTGGTGAGGCAATTACCTGGATTGTGTTTAGAAGGGAATTCTTGATGAAGTACTTTCCTGAAGATGTTCGAGGAAATAAAGAAATTGAGTTCCTAGAGTTGAAGTAAAGGAGTGTGTCAGTTACGGAGTATGCTGCCAAATTGTCTGACGTGCCAAAGTTTTATCTGCACCATAGTGAAGCAACTGTTGTGTTCTCGAAGTGTGTTATGTGCGAGAATGGTTTGAGGCCTGAGATCAAGCAAGCAATTGGTTATCAAAGGATCGGAAGATTCCCGGATTTAGTTGATTGTTGTATAATATTTGAAAAAGACAACAAGGATCGATCGGATCACTTTAAGAGTTTGGCTAAGAAAAGAGGTAAGCAACAGATACATCGTGGGAAGCCTTATGCATCTCCAGCTGATAAAGGTAAGCATAAGCATGTTAAAGGTAAGAAGCTAAGTAAGGTAGGTGCCCCTGCTTCTCTAAAATGTTACAGGTGTGGTGAACTGGGTCATCATATTAGTGAGTGTACGAGTGACGTGAAGAAGTGTTTCAAATTTGGCCAACCTAGACATTTGATTTCAGAGTGCAAGACTAATCGGGTTACTTTCAACAACTGTGGAGAGCAAGGTCATATCAGCACTCATTGTCAGAAACCAAAGAAAGTCGCGACTGGAGGAAAGGTGTTTGCTTTGACAAGAACACATACTTCCAGTGAGGATCGACTAATCAGAGGTACTTGCTATATTAATAATATGCCTTTGATTATTATGATTGATACAGATGCTACACATTTCTTTATTTCTATTGACTGCGTGAGAAGACTAGGTCTTGTTGTTTCCCTAATGAAAGGAGAAATGGTTATCGAGCTCCTGTTGATGGATCGTTTACTACTTCTCTAGTTTGTTTGAATTGTCCTCTATCGACATATGGTAAGGACTTTGGTGTAGATCTAATATGTTTTCTGTTGGGAGGTTTAGATGTGATTCTGGGAATGAACTGGTTGGAGTTCAATCATGTTCACATTAATTGTTTCAGCAAGTCAGTTTGATTTCTTACTCCTGATGAAGAGGAAGAAGAAACTGGTTATCTATCTGCTAGAGAGTTGAAAGAACTTTTAAATGAAAAAGCTCAAGTATTGTCATTGTTTGCATCCCTATTGATGGAAAATGAAATAGCAATTGGTGAATTACTAGTGGTAATATATTTTTCGGAAGTGTTTCCAGATGACATTGTGGATGTTCCGCCACAGAGAGAGAGAGAGAGAGAGAGAGAGAGGTGGAATTTAGTATTGATCTTGTGCCCGAAACTAGACCTATTTTGAGGGTACCATATTGTATGTCGGCTTCTGAGTTATTTGAATTGAAGAAACAGTTAGAGGAATTGTTAGACAAGAAGTTTGTGAGACCAAGTGTGTCGCCTTGGGGGGCTCTGGTATTATTAGTGAAAAAGAAAGATGGTAGCATGAGATTGTGCATTGACTACAAGAAGCTGAACAAAGTGACAATTAAGAACAAGTATCCACTTCCAAGGATAGATGATCTGATGGATCAGTTGGTTGGTGCTTGTGTGTTTAGCAAGATTGATATGCAATTGGGTTATCATTAGATAAGAGTAAAAGACGAAGATGTGCAGAAAACAGCTTTTAGGACTCGGTATGGACACTATGAATATGTAGTGATATCGTTTGGAGTTACTAATGCACCTGGAGTATTCATGGAATATATGAAAATAATTTTCCATGATTATTTGGACTAGTTTGTTGTTGTCTTTATAGATGATATTTTTATTTACTCTAAGTCGAAAGAAAAGCATGCTGAACATTTGCGGATTGCATTGCAAGAGTTGAAAGAGAAAAATTTAATTGAGTCAATGGAAGTGCCAACTTCGAAAACCTTCAATGAATCTTCGATAATAACCAACTAACCCAAAAAAGCTTCTAATTTATGTGACCAATTTCGGAGTCTCCCATGGATCCACACAATTCCTTTTCCCGAAATTACATGGCCAAATGAGCCATTTGTAGTTTATTGGGATGCTTCACTAATGGGTTTGGATGGAGTTTTAATGTAAGAAGATCAAGTAGTGGCGTATGCTTTGTGACAATTGGGAATTCATGAGAGGAATTATCCTACCCATGATTTGGAACTAGCAGTCATGGTATTTGTATTAAAGATTTGGAGGCATTATCTGTACGGTTCGAGATTTGAGGTATACAGTGATCATAAGAGTTTGAAGTATATTTTTTGACCAGAAATAGTTAAATATGAGGCAGAGGCGTTGGTTGGAATTCTTGAAGAACTATGATTTTAGTTTGAATTATCATCCTGGTAAAGCCAATGTTGTAGCTGACGCCTTAAGTCGGAAGACATTGCATATGTCGATCATGATGGCTAGAGAAATGAAATTGATTGAACATTTTAGAGATATGAGTTTGGGTTATGAGCAGACACCTCATAGTGTAATGTTAGGAATGTTGAAGGTTAACAATGACTTTCTTGATCGTATACGAGAGAGTCAGGAGTCGGATATGAAATTGGTGGACTTGATTGATGGTTAGTGATGAACGAACTAGAGGTAATGATTTTCGAGTCGATGAACATGGAGTATTAAGGTTACAGGAGCGTATTTGTATTCCTGATGACCTCGAATTAAAGAGAATGATTCTTGAAGAGGGACATAAAAGTAGTATTAGTATTAACCCGGGAGCTAAAAAATGTATCAAAACTTGAAAGAGATATTTTGGTGGCCTGGTATGAAGCGCGATGTGGCTCCGTTTGTTTATCCTTGTTTGACTTGTCAGAAGTCGAAAATAAAACATCAGAAGCCTACTGGTCTGATGCAAGTGTTGGATATTCCAGAGTGGAAATATGATAGTATCTCGATGGATTTTGTTACGCGGTTACCCAATACTCCGAGAGGGCATGATGCTATTTGGGTAATTGTTGACAAATTGATGAAGTCAACACATTTTATTCCGATTGGTATTACTTTTTCCTTGCAAAGATTGGCGGAGATATATGTCAATGTGATTGTGAATTTGCACGAGATTCCTTTGAGTATTGTGTCGGATAGAGATCTGAGATTTACTTCTAGATTTTGGGAGAGCTTGCAAGAAGCATTGGGTTCGAAGTTGAAGTTGAGTTCAGCTTATCATCCACATACTGATTGGAAGATAGAGAGGACTATAGAATCTTTGGAAGATTTGTTGAGGGCTTGTGTGCTTGAACAAGGAGGTGCTTGGGATAATCACTTGTCGTTGATCGAATTTCCTTATAATAAAAATTATAATTCTAGTATTGGAATGGCGCCTTTTGAAGAACTTTATGGTTGAAGATGTCAAACACCTTTATATTGGCATGAGTTTGGCGAAAGTGTTGTACTTAGACCTGATATTATGCAACAGACTACTGAGATGGTAAAGTTAATTCGAGATAAGATGAGAACTTCACAAAGCATACATAAGAGTTATCACGACAAGAGGAGGAAAGATATTGAATTTCAAGAAGGAGACCATGTGTTTTTGAGGGTTACTCCGGTGACCGGTGTTGGACGAGCTTTGAAGTCGAGAAAGCTTACTCCTTGATTTATTGGTCCATACCAGATTTCTGCAAGAGTTGGACCCGTTGCTTATAGAGTGGCGTTGCCACCTCGATTATCAAATTTGCATGATGTATTCCATGTTTCGCAACTTCATAAGTATGTTTTGGATCCGTCACATGTGATACCGATGGATGAAGTTGAGGTAAGAGATAATCTTACGGTTGAAGCACTACTAGAACATATCAATGATCGCGAGGTAAAACAATTGAGAGTCAAAGAAATTGTTCCTATAAAGGTGGTATGGGGAGGAGCTGCAGGTGGGAACATGACATGGGAACTGAGAGTAAGATGCAAGAGTCTTATCTGACTTTATTCACATAATGTAAGTTTCGAAGGACAAAAACATTCTAAATGGGAGAGAGTTGTAACACTCGGTTATTTATTTTGATTATTTAATTTAAATAATCTGAAATTGTTATGTATTGTGTGTTGTGTGAAGTTGGCAGTGTGTTGAGGGAAAAATTATATCTTAATATTATATGTATTTAAATAATTTATATTATATTGAATAAATATTAGAAATATGAAGGGAAAGGGTAAGATGGTAATTATACGATAAAATAGTGAGGGCAAGATGGGAAAATCCATAGTTGGGGTCTAAGGGTTATGTTTGGAATTTAGTAAAAAGGATATCAGTTTTTGAAAATTGATCGAGAATTGTGAAAGCGTGAGCAGAGAAGAGGAAGAAGAAGGAACTAGGGAAAGGGAAGAAATAGTCCGTCAAATTAAGGTAAGGGTGGGATTTCTTTCATCTCTTAAGGTTATTATAATATAAGTATTAGGCATAGTATTGTTGAGTGAGAATCCATGAAGTTAGAGAGGAATTTGATGAAAAGTATGTTAAAACAATTAGGAATTGTTGGAATTATTGGAATTGTTTGAGTTAGGTGATTAATTGTAGGAACAATGGTTGAAATTATGTGTTTTATGGCCTTAAGAAGGGTTTTGTAGTGTAGAATTTGTAGCAGATTCAGGCTAATTCGTAGAGGAAAATCTACAGAAATCGCAGTTCTCGCTTAGCGAGAGGCAACTCTCTTAGCGAGCGTTTGGGAATTTTGGACCCTTCCAGGTAGAGAGTTGCTTGCTTAGCAAGCATGAAGGTTGCTTAGCGAGACCTGGAGTGAAAAAAATAATTTATTTTATTCTGAAAAATTCTTTAAAATCCTTTATTTAATATATTAATGAATGAGGATTGATGTAGTGATGTTAGAGACATTTATTGAGGGGTCATGTGCTTGTTTTGAAGGATAATGAACATAACATAGTAGAAACATAAGTTAGTATGTATATATATTATTGATATTGCTATGTGTTATTGTTTTTGTTGTTGTTACATGACATTGATGTTGTTATATGTTGTTGTAGTTGTTGATGCATGATGTGGATGTTGTTATATGTTGTTGTAGTTGTTGTTATATGTTGTTGTTAATGTTGATTGCATGAGGTAGTTGTTGTAGACATTTCATATTGTCATTGATGGTACATGGCATGTGCATAGTTGGGGATGGTATATCAAGGTAGGGTATACCCATCCGAATTCCAAAGGGAATCATTGTGTTGTTGGTGCGGTCATGAAATAGGGATCGTACGTGACCATGAAACAGGGGTCGAGGGTGTGATCATGAAAGAGGGATCATACTGGACCATGAAATAGGGGTCGAGAGTTCAGATAGGAACTGGATCTTGAAACAAGGATCAATAAATGGTACCGCATGCATTAAGTCTGGTGGAGTCTCGTTTGCATATGTTGTTGTTTGTATGCATAATATTATTATATATTTCGGTGAGGTTGTTTAGTTGTTGATTGATGAGAAGTGGTGAATACTTGATGATACTTGCTTTTATATGTATTATTTTTCCCTTTTGTTGGTGTAAGTATGTCACCCCTTTTGTTTGAATGTTACCCTCGTGTTGGTAACGTGCAGGTGAGCAGAAATAGTAGAGTCTGTGGTTGGTGAAGTTTGTGCACTTCACATTAGAGGAGTCGGCTCTGATACGTACTTTGGGGTGTCAGGACGATGACGTTATTTCCTTGTTTATTTGTTTTAAGAAAAGTATGTTTCTACTGAATCTATATTTTATGTTTTCTTTTGAAATTACTGCTGCAAGTGAAACATTTATATTACGTATTAGTTTAAGCCGTGTTTTGAAGTGAATGTGACACTCATAATTATTTCATATTTTAATAACTCTGATTTTAAATTAAAAATTCGTGGGAATATTTTGGGTGTTACAATTTTGATTTCGTCTGAGGTCAGTTTTGTTCCTTTTAGTTTTTCAATTGAGGTTGATATTCTTCGTTCAAGTCCATCTGAGGTCGGTCTTGTTTCCTTTGGTTATTGTTCGGGGCCGATAGACCATTTCAATTCCATCTAAGGTCAGTTTTGTTCCATTGAGTTTGTCAATCGAGGTTGATATTCTTCTTCAAGTCTCTTAGAGGTCGGTCTTGTTTCCTTTGGTTATCGTCCAAGGTCGATGAACCATTTTGATTATGTCTGAGGTCGGTTTCATTTCTTTAAGTCTGTCAATTGAGGTTGACATTCTTCTTCAAGTCCGTCTGAGGTACGTCATATTCTTTCATGTTTGTGTTGTCTCTTGAGGTTGGAATTCTCCCCCCAAGATGTTCGTATGTGGTTGGTCTTCTTTTCTCATGTTTCCCTAATGCAGTCGCTAGTGGTCATTTTTGCAGTACTTTCCATACTTTTTAGAAAATACAAATTTTCTGTTTCTTTTGGTATGCAAACCCATTTACCTTAACTGTTTGAAATCTGTATCTCTTCACACCTTCAAGTGTTGGATGTTTGAATAGGGGCAGCTGTAACACCCTAAAATTTTCCCTCATATTTATTATCATTACCATAGTTTATGCTTCACTCATTTGCATTTAGGTCAGAAAACATTGTGCATGCATCATTGGTCTCCTAAGGCATGGGATCATCCTCCAAGAAAAAATAAGTTTATCAAGTCATGAAATACTCTTGTGCCTCAAAGTCATATCTAATGTCACATCATGACCTCAAATGGTTGAGAATTTGGAAGGAAATGGAAGATGATCACTCTCTCCTTATGAAATTTCCAAATTAGGGTTCTTTTGCTTTACAAAAGAGATGACTCATTCATGAGCTAGGACTTTGGATCCTTATTATCATATTTTTACACATGGCATCTTATATCAAAGAATCTTCACTCATCTCCAATGGAATTAGGGTTTTGACCTTTGGTCAACCCTCCCCTTCCATATGATCCAAAATTAAAGTTTTGCCCAAGATCAGTTTATTTCTGATTCTTGAGCCAAAACATGATTTCATGGTCTTTCACATGCTCCTAAGTATTCATGGATGCAATATTGGGCATTTATTTCAATCATATGGATTTCAATTGATCAAGTCATCAAGAATCAACTTATTTCATAAAAGTCAACCAAAAGTTAACTCCTGACTTTTGGAGGTCAAAATGGTTCATAACATGTCAAATGGGATTATTGTATGGAATTTAATCAAGAAATGTTGAAAGAATCAAAAATCAAGACTTATTTCGGAAAAAAAGGAAAGTGACTTATAATAAAAGTTTTCATTTTTGAAATTTTTTTTATGATTCATTTACCTAACTTCAAGGCCAATTTCAATCATGATGCAAGCTTCATTTGATCAAAGCCAAAACATCAATGTTATAGAATTTTCTTCAAGTTTTCCAACCATATAAATAACAAGTCCATTGTATCAATGAATCAAAAATTGTGTTCATTTAAAGATTGGATCACAAGTTGTCAAAATGGTTCTAACTTAGAAATTTTTCTAATTCTTAAAGTGAAAGTTTTTGGACCTCACTTTATGGAAACTTTTATCGTGGTTTTAGGCCTCAAATGATCAAGATCCAAACATTAATAATGTTGTATCAAATTTCATATCTTCAAAAAGCTTAAGATCACATCCATACACAAAGAATTCATCAAGTTATCATGTTTTAAAGTCACCAACCCAAGATTTTCTTCCAAGGTGTATTACATATATTTATGCCACGAAACAAAGTTTTCTTTGCACCAATTTGAATCATGCACGTCCTTTATGCCAAACATCTCATCTTTACCTAAAATAACTAAGCATTTCCTTCATTTTCATGCATCATGCACCATTTTACCAAATATGTTCAAAAATTCAAATCAAAACTTTGTGAGTAAGTAAGGCATAAACTCAGTATCCAAACCATCACCATACATCAAAGGAAGCCCACCATAGCATGCATGGACACCCATGCACATGAATCCTCATCATGAACTCACTTTATTCATTTATGCATTGTTGGTTTAGCTCCGGTGAGGTACAATCGGGGAAGACGACTGGAGCTTTGCTCCGGCATCTGTGTTTAAAACCCTAATGTAGGGTCAATGCTAGCATGCATGGCAATTTGAGTGGGTGAGGTACGTTTGATCGTGTGTGCGTGGCAAGTTGAAGATGGCTTGTATTAGTGAAACAGTGTGTTGCACCTTGTTGTGTTTGCTGATCAAAAAATGTGCGTGGGTTGGGTCGGGAACTTGCTATTTTCACCCCCTTATTTGAGCATGTTTAACATGTGAACATTGTTTTTACTTTCGTTTCACCCCTTTTCCTTCTTTCAATCTTTTTTTTTTGTTTTCATCTTATTTCTCTTCAACTTTTTGCATTTTAAAAATAGTAAAAAGGCGCTAAAAATTATGAAATAATTAGAGAATACTCTTTTACACTTTATTTGATTTTTAATATCTTTTATTGATGATTTTGCATTATTTTGATTATGTTTATGAATTTCCATTCATGTATGTGCAAGTTTGACCTAGTTGTGATCATAGGTCTCAAAAACAATCTTTTGGAAATATTTTGACTTTGATATTTTGCATGAGGATAGTCATTTGGATAGGTGATATTATGATGCCCACTTTGTGTTCTCATCTTGATCTTTGGTACATTTTGGGATTGATCCTTTGAAGTTTAAGTCAATGATCCTATGTGTGCATAGTTTATTGTGTGGAATTAATTTGAATACCTTGTGAACACTTTTCTTTCCAATCCTTTTGGTGCCAAGTAACCACTGACTTCATCCTTATTTGGTTAAAATCCCATGATTCGTCAAGGCTTGCAACTATTTTTCATGCATTTTTCATTATGTGCTATCATGTTTGGATGTAGGGCTAATCCCTAGATGATAGAGGTAAGGAATTTATGCCCTAGTTTGAGGACTTGTAATGCATTTATGTACATGTAATATGACATGTTTTATAGGTCCCATAAATCATTTTAGGTCACTTTTGAAAGCTTGTAGATGACATGAAACTTTCTTGAACATGAACACTAATGTGCATCAATCTTGTTCCTTCTTCTTAGGTCCTTTATGACACTTCTTTTGCTATTTCCTTTTGAAGCTTGAAAGTTAAATGCTACATGACATGAATACTGACTTGTAAAATTTTGATTCATATTGACTTGAACTCTAATTTCCATTTGCATGTGTGAACTTACTTTGCTTCTAAGAGATGAGTTAGGGTTAAGATTAGTCCTTGATTGCATGATCTTCAAGTGTGGTTTGTTATACGAACTTTGAGACAGTCTTAAGTGCATTATAAGTGAAGTTATATGTGCATATTGACTTAGAAATAGGTTGGAGTCCTCTAATTTCATTTGCATATGTCATGTGATATGATTCCAATTAATATCATTCAAGTGCATCACTACTTGCTCACCTTGATTAGTTCTTGTGAGTTCAATTTTCTCCAACATCTATGGGTCTTAAATATGACATGTTAGAAGTAATTAGATACTAACTTAGAAATTCACAACTTATGTATGTGCCTTACGTGTTTCACCTTTTCTTGACTTACAAGTCATAAGTTCTCATGAGATGTTTGAACTTGTTTTGTGCATTGTGTGTTGTGTCTTCTAAATGTGCATCAACATAGAATCTTCATGAAAATTATAGGTCATCCATATACATATAATATGAATTTACTTGTGACCTATAACATTGCATATACATGATTTCAAAATTGCTTACACATTGTTAGTTCAAGACATGTTGTTTAATCATAAGTAGCACTTCCTTGTGCAAGTTTGTCTAATCTTTTGCATGTGTTTTAGTTTTAAAGTCATGACCCCTTAGGAACATTTAAAATTAATTTTACATGAGGTATACTAATGAAATTTCATCATATGCTTTCCTTAATTCAATCCATGTGACCATTAGAGGTCAATGTGTGCATAGTTTATGAATAACTTTATTTGTGTGCTAACTAAGGAACTAGTTTGAATTTGTTTGAATTTCCTTAGAAATTTGAATTTTATAGGATCAATTTTAGGTTAGCTACTGCTCCATATGGTATTTTAGCTTCTTATAAATGTCGTACCTCAAAAAATACGATCCTCGCGATGGACGCAGAAAAAACAACAGAGTCTCCATCAAATTTAACTTTATTCCTAAGTGAATGGAAAAGATAAATCTCGATAAAACCTAAGGGATAAGAAATAGTCATCGGAACCAAAATTCTAAGTTTGGGAGTCAGTTACACAAGAGGAAGGTATTAGCACCCCTTACGTCCATTGTACTCAATGAGAACCTCTTAGTCTAATACACAATTGAATGTTAACTTATGTCTTTGTCTTCTTCTAATGATAAAGGTTTGCTAAGATTGTTTGTTGTTAAGTAAAATGGATATTTTTTAATTATTGTTATTTGTTATGAAAAAATGGTTAGTTTTTTATTAGTGTGCTCGCCAATGGTTGAAATCCCTGTGCCTACGTATTCCCTTGTGCAATGGGAAAGTAAGAGCTTTGTAGTTCGTAGAACTACGGTTGTTTGGTTTGTGTCTTTTAACAAACAAGTACTTAGTTCGCGTGTTAACTACTAAACATTGGTTGCTCCACTCTCGATGAGGCTTAAGCACTAGTTTGTATGTTCGTTAACAAGGATCTAAACAAAGTTCTTTTGAGAAAGATGTTTGATCTTCATTAAGGTGTTTTGAGACGAAACGTTGGATGAATCACAACCCAAGGGCTAGCCTCAAGAGTGATCATCCAAGAATTCAAGGAATGCAAGACTCCAGAACTCAGTTCTTTCGTTGATTAATTATGAAAATGATTTTGTATTTGTTGGAGAGATTTTAAGTTGTATTTAAAAGAAAGAGACATGTTGTTATCTTTAAGGAGAAATGTCTCACCTATTCCACCACAAACATTTGAGGAAGAAAATAAAATCGGAAGAAGCTTTAAACTTGGATATAAGGATCGACAAGCAATACCACATTCTTCCTTTGAGAATAATTGTTTGAAAATTTTGATTTATGTTTGTGGAGATGGAGGAAATGTCTCTTATATGGAGATGAATCATGTCTAAACTCTTTGGGTAGTCTTATGTGTTTTTGAGATGAAAGGTTGAATGAATTACAACCCAAGGGATAGCCTCAAGAGCGATCATTCAAGAATTCAAGGAATGCGAGACTCCAGAACTCAGTTCTTTCATTGTTTGATTAGGAAGATACTTTGATAAGTTTAAGTGTTTTAAGAACGAAAGGTTGGATGAATCACAACCCAAGGGCTAGCCTCAAGAGCAATCATCCAAGAATTCAAAAAGTGCGAGACTCTAAGAACTCAGTTATTTAGTTATTTAGTTATTTAGTTTTAAAATAAGGTTTAGAAATTAAAAATTGTTGCAAATCGTAAAAGCTAAATATAAAAATCAAGATAAACACAATCCTAAAACTAATTAACTAAACTAATAATAAAAAATAAAACATATTTTGATTTGTTTTAGATATTTCTTAAGAAAAAGTAAACTCTTAAACATAAAGAAATGTTTTTAAACTAAGTATTAATGATTAAACAAAATAATTAATTTAATTTAATTTTTTTATGAAAATATTAAGTTATTTTATTTTATTTTATTTAGGTAAAAATACATCTAACTAAAATAGGAAAAAGATTAAATGCCCATGGGATTATGAATATGAAATCAGAAACGAGTAAAAAAATTACAAATAGGCTAGACCCAAAAGTTATTAACTTAATTAAATCATAATAATAAACTAAGAAAATAATGATAAATAAAAACAATATTAACTTTTTAACTCAATTAGTTTCAAACGAATAAAAAAACAATTAATTTCAATAAAACCTAAAAGATAAATAAAAGATTGGGATTCAATTCAAATTGTATTTCTCTGTGAAATATGAAAACAAAAATCGTTCCATCTCTTCTTCTCCTCTCTCGAACGGTTTTCGCTAGCTCGCATCCTCCGCCTAAACGCTCTCTCATCCTCTCTACTACATTTTTACATCTAGCGATGGTTTTCTGGCAGTCTCTCCACATCTATCTCTCTTCCGTGGTTTGCCTTTGTTTCTTTTTGTTGTCTCTGCAGCGACGGTGGGTGGCTCCGCGATGGTTTTTTCTTGGTTGCTGGTGTCGCTCCCGGGATTTTCATCCTAGTACAAACGCGAAAGTGGCACGGAAAAGGTAAAGTCGCCAACCATGCATTTTTATCCCGAAGGAACGGGAAAGGTAATGCTGCACAAACCTGAGGAAGAAGGAAAGAACAAGGCCTTGCGAACCAAAGATCTGGGTTCGGGAGTCGGTTACGACCTGGGAAGGTATTAGCACCCCATACCGTCCGCCGTACCCAACGGGATCCACGCTTGCTTGTTTGTTTCAAAGGGTGAGAAAAATATAATTGCTGCTGAAAAAATGAACTGCTAACTGGAATGTGAATGGAAATGAGAAAGGGAATTGGAAAAGAAAATGGAAAGGGAGAATGGGGAAAATGTAGGGAAAATAAAGAATATGCTCGAACGGGCCCTACCCCGCTGCCTACGTACCTCATCGGGATAATGAGGATCAGAGTCGACGTAGTTCGCCTAACTAAGGCGGGAACTATTTGTTTGTGTTTTTTAGGTGCTGGAAGTGCGTATGTCTATGCCCAGGTGTTGCAAGCTCGTCTGGTATGAGTGCGTTTACCGTTTTGCATGCGAGACAAGTCGTCGCGAGTTCGCGTTTAGAATGAATGAGATGAGAAAAGAAGTTCCCGCAAGATAGTCGCTTATTGTTTGTTTTTTCCTTTTAGGAGTTTTGCATGAGTTTGGCACAAGGAAGTGAATTCAAACTCTTTTCCATGGAATGTGTACTCGCTACTACATTCCAAGATGGAATAATAGAACAAGCACACCAAGCAAGGAGAATTTATCCAAGACTTGTTTCCTAGGATTAGGGTTTAAGTTCACTAGCTTGTTGAACTTTATTAAGTGTTTTTTGTAGCTTTTGTGAAGAAGTGTCTTTTAGATTTTTTTTCTTTGCGAAACAACCCCTTATAAGACTTGTGCATCATGCTAGACAAGCCTACACCACTCCAAGATGGAATGAATGTAAGTGTCCCATGGAATAAGGCTATACATAAGGGATCCTTTCATTTATTTATTAAGTGTTTTTTAGGATTTTGTTTGAAGATGAGAATGAAGGACTCAAGTTGCAAAAGGTAAAAACTAAGGGTCTAAGACTCAATCTTAATTTTAGTTATTTATTCAAAAGTGGTCCTAATGGTTTATGTGGTTTTTTAAACCTAATGAATGAAAGGGAACTAGAAACTACTAGAATTCAACTTACTTCCTAAGGAAGTTAAGTTGATTCTAAAAACAATAGGGAAGCCTATACAAGTGAGAGAATTCAGATAATAAGGCAAAACATTGAAATTGGAATAAGAAATAAAATTCTACAAAATGCATATTAAGGCCTAAAACCAAAAACAAGCCTAAACTTCACCTAAATTTATTTATTAGAAATTCTAAACCTAAGTCCTAAAACTAAGGGAATTATCTAATATTATCATTCTAAAAATCAGTAATTAAACTATACTAAGTCATTTTAAAATCCTAAGACTAAGCCTAATTAAACTAGTCCTTAATGAACCATAATATCCTAAACTAAACTAAATGGATTTATCATATAAAAAAAGCCTAAAGATTAATGCATTAAAAATATTAAAAGTTCTGGAAAAAATATGAAATTAATTCTCTAAGGTCCTATACCTGACTATAGTATTGTGCTAAAAAATATC
This sequence comes from Lathyrus aphaca, assembly GCA_963966055.1. NCBI lineage: Eukaryota > Viridiplantae > Streptophyta > Magnoliopsida > Fabales > Fabaceae > Lathyrus > Lathyrus aphaca. The sequence goes on from OZ014521.1 coordinate 380,640,555, forward strand.
CTAAATATTCAGAAGTTAACTATACTTAAAAGTCACTTAAATCTACCTAAGGATTAAATACAATTTTATATGAATTAAGCTACCAAAACAGTGGATAAAATGGCCTAAAAATCTACCAAAAAATATCCTAGGTTCTACTATTAGTCCTCTAAACATAGCAAAAAGAATGGGCTAAAAATCCTACAGGAAATGGAAAAAATAAAATGAACAAAATCATGTGCAATTAAATAAATTCAATAAAAGGCTAATTACATGAAAAATCTAAATTAAATAAAAAATAACCAAAATTAAGAAAATAAAATAGTCACAAATTTCTAAAATGAATTATAAGCCTACTGGAATTTTTGTGGAATTTTATTATGATTTTTTCTATTTTTTATGGATTTCTTTCTAACCTATATTAAAACTAAAATTAAAAAGAAAAAGATAGAGGAAAAGGGTGCAAATAGCATCTTTTTTAGTTATTATGCCAATTGGGCTTAAGCTGAAGGGTGCTAAAAGTAAGAATTATGAGGCCCAAGGGCGCAGAAAAATGGGGTGCATTGGTGGACTCTCAGTCAACTTCGTTGACTTCACTATGGACCACTTGATCTCAATTCTTCCTATGGTAATCATATCATGTGGCTTGCAGACGTTGGAACATGGTGGCTTATGGTGGACAACAAACACCTGAATAACCGCACCAAGAGCCAACCAGACGGTGACACGTGTCACCACCGGTGTGGCTGGGGAATCACAAAAGTATGATCTTATCCCTTAACAATCTCCCAACGGTACCTTTTTTATGGGAATGATGGGAAATTAATTTCAATTAACAAGAATTAAAGTCTATTAAAACCCAATAATTTCTTAATTGCTTCTTGATTTTGCTCATTGTCTCTTAAACTTTCCTTAAATCAACTTAATAACTTAACTAATACAAGTGAAGTTATAAACAGAGAAACAAAAGGGGAAATAAAAAACACAAACACGCTAAAACCCTAGGTACTTCTTCTCTTCCGCCGCCACCTGCAACCTTTTACCCTCTGCCCTCTTCACCTTCTTCGCGTCGTCCTAAGCCCTCACCCTTCTTCTTCTTCCTTTTCAAATCCGTCAACTAAACCACCTAACACCTTCATCATCACCGCGCCAACACCACCCTAACTTAACCTTTTTCTCCGCTTCTAACCTAACTTAATCAAGCTTCCTCTCTCAACCCCAACCTGGAAACAACAACCTTAGGATCTCACTCAAGGACTCAGAACGATTATGAACGCGCAACAAGCTACTAAGCCTAAGGAGAGTCTGAATCCGTACCTTGTGAATCAAAGCTGTGTAACCGAATGGATGATGCTTCCGTTACGAAATTGTCGTGACGAAAACGTTGATGTTGAGGTCACGAATTCAATGACGAAAATGAATGAAACACTTGGAAACGACTCCGAATTCGCAATTTCAGGTACTCCTATTATCCCGTAGCTTTCTTTCTTTGTTCGATTCAATTATTCTTCCACTTCACTTCTGAAACTGCTATTGGATTTCTAGAACTCCTCTTCTTGCGATACTTAATTATGCTATTCGGTTCTGAATTGTTAAGTGTCTCGAACTCATTGCATGATTATGATGAAAATTCACTTTGTTGATGATGTTGCAGATCGATGAGTAGAAACAGTGTAGTGAGAATGGTGATCCTCAATGATGACCCGGAGAAGGGGATTATGCAGGATGAAGTTCATAAAGGTAATGAAGCAATGGAATACAAGAATGGTGTAGAGGGGTTGAAGAAGAATGGTGAAGATTGAGGAAGAACTGATGGAGATTGAGGAAGAAATGACTGAGTTGATGAAGAACTGATTGAGATTGGTGAAGAACTGATTGAGAGAAGAAGAATGATTGAAGTTGTGAGAAGAGATTGAAGGAGAATGCTAAAGGAAAAATGGTGAAGGTAGTGAAGAAGAACAAGATGAAGAAATTATGTGGAAGGAGAGAATGATTGAGGGAAGAAAAAGAATGGAGTGAAGTTGGTTCTGATTTATAGAAACAAAATCCAGCTTGTGAAGATTTTCAGGTGAACTTTCCAGAAGAAAAATCGGTTAGGTATTTGTTATTTCTGTTATGCAATTCCGATTTTTCTATTTCCATTCTGTTATGAGTTTCAGTTATAGGATTTGGTTATTCGGTTATGATTAAGTTCTGAGAGTGATTCATCAAGAGATTCGTAACTGATTTTTCTCCTTTTTGCTAACTCTTTTTTTCTTCTTCTGTTATGTCACTACTTGAACAACTCAGGAAGAGCAATGTGGGATCTTTCAACAAACGGAATGTGAACAATATCCAGCAGACTGAATTGATCGAGAAGGAACGGACCATCATCAACTTTACCAGGAGCATTCTCCGAGCATTCAAAAAACAGAACTGACTTGCTGCACAATATCCCCTTTCAATGAGCCAAACACAACTTTGAGAAATGTATCAACATGGGGCTCCGAAGTTGAAGTTAGCGGAGGAGGGCGAGCAGTGGCAGTGGCCATTGATGTGATTTAATGAATGAGAATGCAGTATTTTTTTTGTTTAATTATTATAGAATATTATGTTTTTGGTTATAATTCTGTAACCTTTCTTTTTGAGTTTCTCATTGAGTTCAGAAATTTCTATTGGAAAATTGCAACTAATTATGTCATAAAATTACAATCGAATTTTTTTCTTTTTTATTGAATGATTCAATTGGAGCTTTGGAGAGATATTAGTGATTGAAGAACAATGGTTAAATAAGGAATGAGTCCTTCACCCAAAACTGTTGTCAACATAAATCGGGACAACTTGATTCCAAACAAAATCCTGAATAATTGTGGTGATGGCTTTTGCTTGAACTGAATCAGTTTGTGATATTTGGAAAAAATATATGGACTTTGAAGTGATGCAAGTGAAGGGCTTGTTGTAGAAAATATTACAATTGGCACGTGAGCTTTGTCTCCTAGTTGTATCACAAAATTTGCTTCCATTGTTATTATTGGTCCTATGATGGCATGCACTTCATCATTTTTTATGAGATCCCGAGCTTCATTATGACCATTTGGAATTCCCTCTGTTGATCCAAATATTTCATCAAGAAATCTTCACCATATTGAATTCTCATTTACGATGAATTAAGATCTTGAGTCAATCATTGAGGAATACAAGTCAACCGTTAACCACACGCAAAGCAATATTAATTAATAACCACTTAATCAAACCTTGAATCCAACTGAATATGAATCAATCCTCAAATCTTGAATAAATACCCCGTTTGACTTCCTTAAATTGTGATGAGCCATGAATGTTCATATTGAATTTGTCTTGGAAATACGAGAGCATGATTTGAGAATTGAGCTTCAATGCACCATATAAAACCTTCATTGGAATTAGACCAGTTCTTGATGATGCATTTGAATTTATCATAGTCTGTGCAGCCCTAATTCCATAATCCACGACACAAACCCTATTGAAGTAGAAACCACAGATCAATGGAATAACCTAGTTCTTCAGAGGGCATTGATCTCATGCCTTAAGAATCCATGTATGACTATGATGTTATGACCTAATGGAGAAATGCAGATGAATATGAAGCATAAGCCAGTTGAAGGAATAAAGAATGAGGGCAAATTTTGAGGTATTATAGCTGCCCATATTCAATCATCTGCAAGCCTGAACGAATAATTGCAAAAACTTTTAGACGTTCAAGGTATGGAGTGATCAAATACTCGAATAAAACCTGAAAATTTGCACACTGTGGGTAATAAAATATGCTGGGAAGAATGCCATCCTCAAATGACAGCTCACAAGAGATCTTTGGATCAAACACTAAAAACATCCTCGAATGGAAACGCGATGGTATACCAGCCTCAGTCGATAACCAGAAACAACAAAGAATGACCTCAGACAGACTTTGCTAAAGAGACATACTAACCTCAATCAATAAGCTCAAAATGGTCTATCATCCTCGAATGATAATTCTCAAAAGATCCTCGGATCTAACACGAAACCATCCTCGAATGGAGACGCAATGGTATACCGGCCTCAGTCGATACCCAAACACACAAAGACCGACCTCAGACAGACTTTGCAAAAGAGACATACTGACCTCGATCAATAAGCTCAAAAATGGTCTATCATCCTCGAATGATAGCCACAACAACACAAACAAGACTAACCTCATAAGGACTTGAAGAAAAGAATGCCATCCTCGAATGACAATTCTCAAAAGATCCTCGGATCTAACACGAAACCATCCTCGGGTGGAGACGCAATGGTATATCGGCCTCAGTCGATAACCAGAAACACAAAGACTGACCTCAGATAGACTTTGCAAAAGAGACAAACTGACCTCAATCAATAAGCTCAAAATGTTCTATCATCCTCGAATGATAACCACAACAACACAAACAAGACCAACCTCGGAAGGACTTGAAGAAAAGAATGCCATCCTCGAATGACAATTATCAAAAGATCCTCGGATCTAACACGAAACCATCCTCGAATGGAGACGCAATGGTATACCGGCCTCAATCGATAACCAGAAACACAAAGACTGGCCTCAGACAGACTTTGCAAAAGAGACAAACTGACCTCAATCAATAAGCTCAAAATGGTCTATCATCCTCGAATGATAACCACAACAACACAAACAAGACCAACCTCGGAAGGACTTGAAGAAAAGAATGCCATCCTCGAATGATAATTCTCAAAAGATCCTCGGATCTAACACGAAACCATCCTCAAATGGAGACGCAATGGTATAACGGCCTCAGTCAATAACCAGAAACTGCAATGGAAATAAGACAAGATGGAACGGGATCGTTATACATAAACGAGAGCCCAGGCAAACAGGACCGTTGTACAAAACGAGAACCTGTGACGCGAATGTTGTACCAAACAAGACGCAAAATAAGTGACAAACATTGACTTGAAAAGACAAGGATGTCTGAAAAATGATATTGGTATCCTCTGTGCGGAGTACTTCAGGTTGAGAAGATGTTATAGGTCGTATGTAATATACCTCAAAACTGGCACATGCTGGCATGCATATGTTTGAATTTATGGCGTAATGCTCCATGAGGATGGAAATGCTACGCTTTGGAGGATGCAAATGCAATGATGATTATGCGTATGCAAATGCAAAAGGATCTCCTGACAAGGAGACTGCAAGTATCCCAAATGGCTTGACTGGTAAGTATTGGTGATCATTGCATTGATCTGGTTAATCTCCGTGAGAGGAAACAACTATGCGGGGAACGTTTTTAATGATACACCGACTCTGAACAGCCGCCATTGCCAAAAATAAATTGGACTTTTAAGATTGGAGTGCCAAGACCCTGCTGGAGATGGACCCTTCTTGAACTTTGATGGGGAAGTGGAGACCTCCTGAGTTGGCTGGGAACCAAAGGCATGACACTGCTGAGGAAGCAACTTGCTGGGGAGGAAAGACACTCCTTGTACTGCTGGGTATTGCCCCTGTATTTGTAGGGAAACTTCTGCTTGGGGAGGACACCCACATTCTGCTGCCTTGCTGGGAGAAATTTCAACTTCCAACTTCACTAGGGATGACTGGAGACACCTTGGGAGACACCTGCTCTTGTTCAAGCATAAAGAAATGTTTCTCCTGGGAATCTGCTTTTAGCTCTGTTATTAACACATGTACTTGTACCTGCATAAACACAATCGATAGTGCCTGCAACATGGAGAGTTAGTTTGGGACCTGCCTGCCCGAGGCTCGTAGCATGAATCGTTATCTGGGCATCTTGACACCCTTTCAGTGTTGTATTAAATGTTTCTGTCCTCCCGCATGAGTTAGAAAGCATTCAAGTGTTCACAACACAATATAAATCACAATTTGCTGGACATTTACGCAATCAGTCAATGCTAGATGAAAAACAAAAACAAGAAGCAAATAGTCACGAGTTGACTGAAATTGAATTTTTATTGATTCGGAAAAAATGGCCATGAATAGGCAATACAAAGGAAGCAGTTCCCTGGAAAGAGGAAACAGCCAAAAAGGAAAACAAACTATCCTATTGGCAATGTAATGAGTGGATCTCATCAAGTTTCAACCCGGTTATGACTCGTATATCTTCAAGACGATTCGCTTACTCTGCCCCTTGAGAAAGGTAATTGAACTGATCTTCAACCCTTAGAATAACCTCAGCTATAGATAAGTTACGGATTTCACAGATCGCAATCGTTCGTGTTAATACCTCTTTTGCGTGGATCGCCCTTTCAGGTTTTCAATCCACCGGGATACCCTTTTTTGCCTGAGTTGTCCGATGTGGCTTTTCAACTAAACGGGTGTACATTTTTTTCAAGATTTCCCTACTTTTTTCCCGAGCCCTTTATTTTGTTTTTGGCTCGCCGGGATGCCCATATTTGCCTGGATCTTTATTCTGTTTTTATCCAGCGAGTCCTTTTTACACGAAGTATTTTCTTACTGCGTCTGTGTTGATAGGGGATTGGAAGTCTTCTCCGTCCATGGTTGTCAGCATCAAGGCCCCACCTGAGAAAACCTTTTTAACCACGAACGGTCATTCATAGTTAGGTGTCCACTTGCCCCTGTGATCGTTAAGAGGAGGAAGAATCCTTTTCAGCACCAAGTCACCTGGTATGTACCTCTGTGGTCGTACCTTTTTGTCAAAAGCCTGCTTCATCCGCCGTTGATACAACTGTCCATGGCATACAACTGCTAGACGTTTTTCTTCAATGAGGATCAATTGATTATACCTGGACCGGAGCCGCTCAGCTTTATCTAGCTTAATGTCCATCATTAACCTCAACGAGGGGATTTCCACTTCAATTGGTATGACTGCCTCCATACCATGCACCAGTGAGAACGGGGTTGCCCCTATTGAAGTACGCACTGACGTTTTGTACCCATGCAACGCAAATGGTAGCATTTCATGCCAATCTTTATATGTTACAACCATCTTCTGCACGATCTTCTTGATGTTCTTATTGGCCGCCTCGACGGTGCCATTCATCTTCGGGCGATATGGAGAAGAGTTGTGATGCTCTATTTTGAAATCCTGACACAAATCAGCCATTATCTTGTTGTTGAGATTAGAACCATTATCAGTAATGATTCTTTCAGGAATTACGTACCGGCAAATGATGTCTCTTTTAATAAACCGGGCTACCACTTGTTTAGTGACATTGGCATAAGACGCCGCTTCGACCCACTTCGTGAAGTAGTCTATAGCGACCAGGATGAAGCGATGACCGTTAGAAGTTGTCGGCTCAATCTTGCCAATCATATCAATGCCCCACATGGCGAACGGCCATGGTGAAAACATGACACTCAACGGATTCGAAGGCACATGGACCTTATCGGCATAAACCTGACACTTGTGACATTTACGGGAGTATTTACAGCAATCGGATTCCATGGTGATCCAATAATATCCCGATCTCAATAGTTTCTTGTCCATAGCATGTCCACCAGCATGGGTACCAAAGGAGCCTTCGTGAACCTCTTGCATCAACAGGTCTTCTTCGTGTCTATCCACGCATCTGAGCAGAACCGTGTCAAAGTTTTGCTTGTATAGCACACCATCTTGATTCAAGATGAAGCCACCTGCCAGTCTTCTGAGGGTCTTCTTGTCCTTACTGGATGCCCAAGCCGGGTATTCTTGAGCCTTTAAGAATTGCTTGATATCATGATACCAAGGTTTGTTATCTTCACCACTATCAACTGCAAAAACATAAGTAGGTCTTTCAAGACGGGAGACCGTGATTCGTGGCACGAAATTTTCTTGACAAACTTTAATCAAAGACGATAAAGTTGCTAGAGCATCGGCGAACTGGTTTTCGTCTCGAGGAATATAATTCAACTTGACTTTGGTGAAGAAAGTTAACAACCTCCTGACATAATCTCTGTAAGGAAACAAGTGAGGTTGATGAACCAGCCATTTTCCATTGACTTGATTCACCACCAGAGCAGAATCTCCGAAGATCTTGAGGTTCTTGACTCGCAAGTTGATTGCCTCTTCGACCCCCATGATGCATGCTTCATACTCTGCCTCATTGTTAGTGCATTCGAAAGTCAACCGAGAAGCTAAAGGTGTATGGACCCCTTATGGCGAGATGATACAGCACCTACTCCACTTCCATTCATGTTCACAGCTCCGTCAAACATCAACTTCCATTTGGATTCAGGGTCTGGCCCCTCCTCTGGAAGTGGTTCTTCATAGTCTTTCAGCCTGAGGAATATGATGTCCTCATCCGGAAACTCAAACTTCATGGGTTGATAATCATCGATTGGCTGCTGAGCCAAGTATTCTGACAATACACTCCCTTTGATTGCCTTTTGCAAAGTGTAATATATATCATACTCTGTTAGTATCATCTGCCATCGGGCTACCCTTCCTGTCAGAGCCGGCTTCTCAAAAATGTATTTCATAGGATCCATCTTGGAAATTAAGATAGTGGTGTGAGTCAGCATGTACTGTCTTAGTCGGCGAGCAGCCCATGCCAAAGCGCAGAAAGTTTTCTCGAGTAGTGAGTAGCGTGTCTCACAATCGGTAAACTTTTTGCTAAGGTAATAAATGGCGTGCTCTTTTCGACCAGACTCGCCCTGCTGACCCAGCACACATCCCATCGATCCTTCAAGCACGGTAAGATACATAATCAAAGGTCTCCCTAGTACCGGAGGCATGAGAATTGGAGGTTCTAGCAGGTATTCCTTGATTCGGTCAAAGGCTTGTTGGCAGTCTTCATTCCATTTAATGGCCTGATTCTTCCTCAAAAGCCTAAAGATGGGCTCACACGTGGCCGTTAGGTGAGAGATAAACCGTAAAATGTAGTTTAGTCTCCCTAAGAAACCACGCACTTGCTTTTCAGTCTTTGGCTCAGGCATCTCTTGGATGGCTTTTACTTTGGCTGGATCGACCTCAATTCCTCGCTCACTAACAATGAAGCCGAGTAGCTTGCCGGAACGGACCCCGAAGGTACACTTATTCGGATTCAACCTCAGTCTGAACTTCCGAAGTCTGTCAAACAACTTTGCTAGATTAACCAAGTGCTCTTCTTCTGTTTGGGACTTTGCTATTATATCATCCACATAAACCTCAATTTCATGATGAATCATGTCGTGGAATAGCGTCACCATCGCCCGTTGATAAGTGGCTCCAGCATTCCTCAAACCAAATGGCATAACCTTGTAACAGAAGGTTCCCTAAGGCGTGATGAAGGTTGTCTTTTCCATATCATCGGGAGACATCTTAATCTGGTTATAACCAGAAAACCCATCCATGAAAGAGAACACAGAAAACTGAGTTGTATTATCGACGAGCACATCTATGTGAGGTAGAGGGAAGTCATCTTTGGAGTTGGCCCTATTCAAATCCATGTAGTCTACACACATCCTGACTTTACCGTCTTTCTTAGGGACCGGCACAATGTTGGCAACCCACCGAGGGTAACTGGTCACGACCAAGAAATCAACATCAAACTGCTTTTGTACTTCCTCTTTTATCTTGATTTCCATATCAGGACGTGTGCGCCTCAACTTCTGCTTCACTGGAGGGCAGTCTTCTCTCAGAGGTAGCTTGTGCACCACAATGTCAGTGTCTAAACCAGGCATATCTTGGTAGGACCATGCAAAGACATCAACATACTCTCGAAGCATAGCAATTAAACGAGTCTTAATAGCTTCTTCATGCGGCTGAATCATCTTCTCCTCCTGTTTAAGCAGTCTGGCCAATTCTTCAGGTAGTTCATAATCCTCTTCACCTTCCTCATCGGCTTGATAAATTGGATTGTCAAAATCATACTCAGCCATAACAGGGTCGTCATTGATAAGATCCGGTGACAAGCACCTGCATGAATGGTGATTCATGCAAGGATTTAGCAAAAACTTGAGAAAAGGAGAAACATTGCCATTTTAAAACTTTTCTTTCTTTTTGAAAAACAAAAGCAAAAAATGAAAGACAAAGAACAACATGGATGAATGTGAAATGTTAGCTTTATTTATGATTATGAATTGTGTTAAGAACAAAAGAACCCTTACAAAAAGCTACTATTCCCCGGGCAAGACATAGTGCTTGAATACAGAAAAAACAGAAACAAAAATTATTACTCTTCGAAAGAGGTGACTGAGATAAGCCTTTCTGATGTCCAATTGCTAAGTTGAGTCCCTGGAACAGCATGCTTGATCCACTCATCTAAGTCACAGTCACTATCAACTGCGTCATCTTGCACGGCACTGATGTTTCCATAATCCACCACTCCCGCACTCGTGAAAGTAATCGGGCTTTGACGACCTTTAGCACTCGGTCCGGACGATGACTTCCCAGGATGGTAACCAATTCCGAACATATCTTTCTTTTCAGGCACTTCTACTGGACTGCCCCAGCCTTCTCGCACCCCCGACTCTACCAACTCAAGAGCTTGCTTATAAGAGGCCACGGAAGCCCCCTTCTTTGGTTCTTCAGGAGAAGCTACCACTGCAGATGCTTGTTCAGTTTTCAGGGGCTCAAAACCCTGACATGGAGTTTCAACTATTTCGCCATCCATCTCCACATACTTGAATGAAGCCAGATGACTAACAAAAATGTCTTCTTCCCCACTGACAGTTACGATTTGACCCTCCCAGGCGAACTTTAGCTTTTGATGAAGTGTGGACGATACTTCTCCTGCTGAATGTATCCAAGGTCTTCCAAGCAGACAACTGTATGCAGGTTGTATATCCATTACGTAAAACATGGTATTGAAGATTTGTGGACCTACTTTAATTGGTAACGCCACCTCCCCGAACACCGATCTCCTCGACCCATCAAATGCTCTAACTACCAGGTCGCTAGGCTTTAGAACTACTCCATCATAATCCAACTTAATAAATGCTTTCTTGGGTAGAACATTCAACGATGATCTGGTGTTTACCAACACGTGAGAGAGTACTGCACCTTTACATTCTAAAGAGATATGCAGTGCCCGATTATGAGCACACCCTTCAGATGTTAGATTCATATCTATAAAGCCCAATTCGTGACTGGCATTGACACTAGATACCACCGCTTCCAACTGATTTCCTGAAATATCCTAAGGCACATACGTCTTGTTCAGAATATTCAAGAAAGCCTTCCTGTGGGAATCAGAACACATGAGCAAGGACAAGATGGAAATCTTCGACGGAGTCTACTGCAGATGGTGCACAATCTTGTAGTCGCTCTTTTTGATAATTCTCAAAAATTCTTCAGCTTCTTTATCAAAGGTAAGGTCTGGATCAGTCACTGGTGCGGGCTCGTTGACAACCACTGGCTGCTTCCCTCTCGCTTTAGCCTGGGCTTCTGCGGTGTCTCTGGGTGGTATCACACTATTTCTTAGTGTTTCTGGCGCAAATAACCTTCCACTTCTAGTAAAGCCCCCTACTCCAACATTTTCTACTTGAGTTGGGGTCGTACTAGACGTGGCCAACTCTTGCTTCTGGCCGTTACAGTATACTTCGCCATAATAATTCCAGGGAATGGATCTATCGCTCTGATACATTACTGGTCCTGCAGTGGTGATGGTTATCGGTGCCGCTCTGTCCCGTGAAGGAACTTGAGATGGATCGTAGAAGATGGTTACTATAGAGACTTTTCTTTCTTTAAAAACCTTGTCAAACTGCAACACTCCTTCATTAATCATGCTCTGGATCCCTGCTTTCAACTGCCCACAACCATTTATAGCTTCAACACATCCTGGACAAACATCTTCGCACCCCGGAAAAACACCATTCTATGACAAGCAGACTTTAACAACACTCAACGGAGTCTGCAGGTTGTTGACATCACATACCAAGTTTAGATTCTCCCCTTCATCAATTTCCCCAACCGTACCTCTGTGAGAAGGCATGGGGTTCTGTATTACATTAGGATTAGGAGTGAAATTAATCGCTTTAGAATCCAGTAGGTATTGAACAACATGCTTCAGTGCTTTGCAGTTCTCTGTAGTATGCCCGGGAGCTCCAGAATGAAATTTGCATCTGGCGTTTGTATCATAACCCTCGAGGATTTGGCCTGGCTTCGGGGGTTGTAGAGTTCGGAGTTGAATCATTTAGAGTTGTAGGAGATTCTTCAAAAGCTGTGAATAGGACATCGGCAGAGCTTCTAAATGTCTTTCTCTGGTCTTCTGGGGGTAGTATGGACGAGGAGCTCTTTGTTGATACCTTTGTTGACGTTGCGACTGCGGTGGTTGGACTTGCTGATGAACAGGTTGAGTTAAGATAGTGACAGGGGCCACTTGCTGATAAAAACCTCTGTTACTTCCTCCCCTTTGCGGGTACACTACCCCAGTCTCTTATTCTCTTCTCTTCACAAAGGGTTTCTTGATACCAGAATTTGAAGCGCCTCTGTTCTGAATCTTCCCTTGCTTGATCCAACTTTTTATCCTCTCGCCAGTCAAGATGATATTTGAGAATCCACTTGAAGAACATCCAGCTAGCCTTTCCATGAAATGCCCATGGAGGGTATCCAGGAAAAAGTCTACCATTTCTCTCTCCAACAAAGGCGGTTGCACTCTAGCGGCTACTTCACGCCACCTTTGTGCGTAATCTTTGAAACTCTCTGAGCTCTTCTGAGTCAAACTCTAAAGTTGAGTGCGACTGGGCACCATGTCGATATTATACTGATACTGCTTGAGGAATGCTTCTCCCAATTCCTTCTAGTTTCTTACATAGCTTCTCTCTAGCTTCATATACCATTCCAAGGACCCTCCGAAGAGACTATCCTGGAAGTAGTACATCCAGAGCTTTTTATCCCTAGTATGGGCAGTGATCTTCCGGTAGAATGCCTACAAGTGAGTCTTTGGGGAGGAGCTACCATTATACTTGTCAAAAGTAGGCGGCCTGAATTTGTGAGGAATAACCACCCCGGGGACTAGGCCCATGTCAGACATATCTATCCCCAAAGTGTCTCTACACTCGAGGGCTTTGACTTTCTCAGCAAGCATAAAAAATTCTTGAAGATTTCCTTCTCCACCGAACCCCATATCATTGTTGAAAGGAGAAAACTGATCATCCTGCCTGTCTTGTACCGGAATGAAAGTTGTTGTGACCTGTTCTGGAACTTGAGGTCCACCTGGGCCATTGTTGGTGTTGGGAGGAGTCACTTGCACGTCAGGAGTGGTTACAGGAGGATTAGTCTAAGGAGGGTTGTGTCAGACCCTAATTTTTGACCCTAAGATTTTTCGCATCTCATCTGCATTTCGCATACAAACAAGATCACGTACTGGTTCGTGTATCCTTCTTAGTTGCAGATCTTTGTTTCACAGAGGATCACCGCATTTAATTTTTGTTATTTGTTTATATTCACTAACCTCTAACCAAAATACAAAAAATATGTCGCAGTTGCTTCTTCTTCTTCTTCTGTGTTGCAGGATTTAAAAGACAGGGCAGTGATTTCAATTCAGACATGGTTGTTCAGTCACGATTCGATCCAGATGGACGTTTGACCTAATCTTGGTCAAACTATCAGAAGATTGTTCAACTGCAAGATAATTGTGCCAGTGGTTCATTTCTCAGACAATGCGTTTTCAAAGTTCAAGCTGTGTTGCGTGCAAAAAGTCATCAGTCATCAGACAGTGTTTTGTGAGAAGTTTGGTCTGAATCTTCAATGATCGTCAATTTATCAGAAATTCATCTGAGGATTTATTTTCCTCAACATGGATGCGAATAATCAAGACAAATTTCAGTGATTATGGTTATCAGGGCAATTTTCAGACGATTTCAGTGTTTGTGGTTGAATCGATAATTTGCTCAGTGGTTCAGTAATGGCTTGGTTCATTTTATCAGTGGCTTGTGGAAAATCAGGATTTGTTGTGGGCTTAAAAATCACTTTCATATCCATCACCCATTTTTTTCTTAGATCAAACCGCTTCCCTTTTCAATGATCATTTTTTTTATTATCGATTATTCAATCGTTCAATTATCCATTCTTTTCGACATTTTTTTATCACAGTATACAATTTTTGTCCGTTATCCATTTTTTATATTGTAAACACCCCAAATTTTCCCTCACCCATTCACACCATGGCTTGTGAACTCTTCATATGCATAAGTTCAATCATGGCATCTCATATTGCACCTTTGCTTCACTGCATTGTTTCTAAGTCATCTGCATCTAGGGTTTGTGATCTGAGCAATCCAAGAGCCTCTTGAGCCACTTCAAAGGTCATCAATCACTTCAAAGGGGTCCATGTATGTTCAAGCATCATATGGTATCCCCATAAAGTCAAGAAAGTCAAAGAATCACAAGAACTAAGAATGGCATGGAAGCAGAGCCAGGTTTGACTGCACAGATGACCTAGAATTAGGGTTTTGGTTTCAGAGGCCATAACTCCAATTTTTTTGGTCATTCTTGTTTCTATTGGTCTCTATGTGTTATAAGGATCATACATATCAATTTTCATGAAGAAATTCCATGGGGAAGGCATCTAACCAAGAGATGACTTCTTGAGCAAGTCAGTGTAAAATCAGGGCATCTGAGGCCCCCAATGACCCAACCAAAGGGTGTTCTTCATCATTTTGAATGTGTATGATCTTTATTTGATCATAGAAGATGTTAGAAGTTCACAAAATTGAAGAATTTCAAGCCATTTGCAAAGTTGCCTTTTTGGGAAAAATGACTTGTAATGGAAAGTTGTCATTTTGGGAAACTTTTTCAACCCTTGCTTTTTGATTCAAAAATGCTTCAAATGAGAAAACTTTGGTCATGAAAGTTGTAGAATGGATCATTCCCTTTTCAAAAAGTACAAGAACTTGTCCTAATTCATTTTGGATCAAAAGTTATGGCTTGTCAAAGTTGGGAAAAATCACATAATTTCAAGTTATGTACCAAAGAGGCAAAGTTGCAAAATCACTTGCCAAGGCAAAATGAGACCTCAAATGGACTTCTAATCTTTGCACAAACATAAACCAAAGCCTAAAATTCAGAATGAACCAAAGGTTTGCCCATTTTCATGACTTATGGATCAAGAAACTTCAAAAGGGCCAAAGTTGAACAAAGTTGCAAAACATCATACAAACCCTAATCCACTTGTTAATTGGCTTCAAGACTGATCCCATGGCTCTCCTCATTCCTTGCTGTGCAGGACACCCTCTTGTACTTGGCCTACCATTGACCCATACCTCAAGTACACCTAACTTGGACTCTATGCAAAAACACCCATACCAATCAAGCTAGGCCACACCAATTCCTCAGACCTATCCAAGAGTGATAAGTGGACCAAAACCCAGCCATAACACCACACAACACAAGCTGAAACCTCAGATTGCCATAGTTATCAAAAATCCTCCAACTTGCAAAACCTTTCGAATCTCTCAGCTCATTCAACCAATCTTCAAACCAACTTCACCATTGATCTCAAGATGACTCACTGACCACAAACCAACCATTGAATCAGCCAAAAACCTCCCATAAACCAAACACGATTTCTGACCAGTTGGCTTGCAAACTCCCAAATCAGCCAAAAGAAATTCCTTCCAAGCATCAAGACTTCATCAGGAGTTCAAGAGGAGTGGATTGCACCAAGGGAGAAGGCCCAAAGGTCCCAAACTAAGAAAGCTCAAGCTCAGGTACCTTCTTGAAACATTTTTCCAGAACTCATGTTTTTATTTTCTAAATGATAAAGCATGCTCTCCTGATCATACTGGACTTTGAAATTTTGAAAATGGTGTAGAAATGAGCTTGTATTGATTGACTGAAATTTCTGCCATTTTTGTTCATAGCTTCGAATCTTAAAAATGGCTGAAAATAAACTCCATTTGAGGGCAGGGATGAGTTTAGGGAGGTGAGAGGAAGTGATATGGATCTTTAGAGCTCCAGAAATGGCCTGGGGAGTGATTTGAGAAATTCTCAGGGGAGGTGTGGCCGGAGAAGATGACCGGAGGTCATTTCCGGCCACCTGAAAGTCATTAGTGCATTAATGAGGATTAGGGCTCAGTTTGAATGTGAGCCATAGATTTTGTTGACTAGGGTTGACTCGCGCGCAAACGAATGGAACAGATTCACCATTAAAACCCTAATCCTAATTTATTAAATTAATTAATCAGGTTTAATTCAAATCCAGCCAGTTTGAATCTCAGCCATCAGATCACGCGCCAGTCAACTCCCGCGCATCCTATTTGAATCCTGACTCTTGGATCTGTGTACTTTTCATTTTATTTCATTTTATTTTCTTATTTATTCATTTGTTTTGTCCATTTTATTAAAAATAGTAAAACATGTTTAAAAATTATGAAAATTTTTGTCAAGGGTTTCATGAATTTTCAGAAAACAAAAATATTTTTATTTTTATTTTTTGCATTAAAAATTATTTTTAAATCATTTAAGTGATTATTTTTAATTAGTTAATGGAAATTAATTAATTAAAAATACATTTAAGTATTTAAAAATCACTAAAAAATTCACATTGCATTTAGAAACATTTAGAAACATTGTCCAACTCTCAAACCAAATTTCTTTTTGTTCTTGATGACTTTTGATCATTTTCATTGGATTTAATTTCATTTCATGGCAATATTTTATGTCGAACTTCAAAAATTTCTTTCTGCCTAACCATTGAGAGTTAGATCATGATTATTTTTGCATTGCATCTTGTATGGCATGTAGTTTATAGGATAAAATTGGCTTGATTTGATCTTGCATTTTCAATTTGTTTAGGATTTTCCTTGATGAGGTACCCAAAAACCCTAGCAATCTTAGGAAATTCATAACTTTCACTAGGTTAAGAGTTGGATCCCCTCCTTTGGGCAGTGAGTTTGTATAGGTTTAGGGTATCTTTGATCCCATTTTCAAATTTTTATCATGTTATTTGCTTCTGGTTTCGAATTTTTTCTTTGCATGATGCATGTAACCCTAATTTGTACTTTCCTTTGCATCCATCTTCCATTTGCTTGCATACCATGACTTGCCATGACATTTTGTGCATCAACATGATTCATAATACATCTTAGGACATATTAGAATCATGTTTGATCATTGCACCTTTCATTTGCCATGTCATATGTCCTATGCATTCCATGACTTTTCATGAACTCTCATGTCTCAAAGCATGCTTCATCTGCATCCATTGCCTTGTATGATCATCCTCATGTCTTGCCACATGTTTGTATCATCTCTTGACATCATTTGCATCATGTGTATGTTTCTGACTTTGGCATTTGCCCATCCATATGCATTGCTTCATCTCATTTCATCCCATATGCATCTTGTACTAACTTTTCAAGTTAATGGTAAGTTTGTTTAGGAGGTGGATTTTCCTTCACCTCCTACCTCTTCTCACCCCATCATTTTACATCCTTGCTGCATTTTTACTTGTATTTGAGTGGGCATGCTCACTTGTGCCTCTCTTCCCTCTTTTCTCTTCTCATCTCACCCCTTTTCTATCTTGCTTCTCCTTGGTGGCTTCCTTGAAGATCTTTCTCTTAAGCCTCACAAACCCTAGGACTTCCAAGCATGATAACATTTTAAGATTGTTTAGTCCCCCTTAAACTCTTTCCTTTGAGTTTTCTTTGATTCTCCACTTCTCATCTCATAATCAAGGACTAAACCCTAAAGGCTTTAAGGCTTTGTGATTAAGCTTATGCCTGCATCCTTCTATTAGGATGGAATGTATAAATTTAATCCTAAGTGTTAAACCCTTAATGTGTTTAAATCCTTTAATCAATCCATCATAATAATCACTAAGACATCAAACTTGTAACTTGGGCCTTGCATTAGGGTTCTAATTCTTCCTTAATTGGTTAAGAAGGACTAACCCTAGTGTTAATGGACAAGTCCCCCTCAAGTTGTCTTACAAACCATAAAACTCACTTCTTAATCTTATCATTAACTAAAATCCACTTAATAAAGGCTTTGTTTTGTCATGAGGTTAATCCCTAATCATGGATTAAGTTGAGGAGTCTTCCTCAACTTCAATGCTCTCATCTATTATCCTTCTATTAGGATGGTGTAATGAGTCCATTAAATCCTTGATTATGGCTTAAACTCATTACTTAACACTAAACAAAAACTCCAAAACATCTAAATAATTACAAGTAGGTTAATGATCTTAATCCTACACCATGATGATTAAGTGTGAGATGCTGACTTCACACTTAAGGTATTCTCATTACCCCTAATCAGAGGGAGGATGTGATGAGTTTGCTAACCCATTGGTTTAGGCTTAAGCTCATTAACTTATGACAAACTTTCAAAAGCAATAAAAGACTGAAAATACCAAAAACGAACAATAATCGTCTCCTTCGGGATTCTTTTCTCATCTCATTCACTCACAAACGAGAACTTGCTTTTTCCGTCTAATGCAAGACAGTTTGCACCTGAGCCAGACAGGTCATACGCTTGAGCATAGACAAGTAAATAGTTCATCAGTCAATTCATTTTTCAGTCTCTTTGAGTCGAACTACGGTGGTCTGACTTCCTCATTGCACGAGAGGATACGTAGGCATAACTAAACAGTTATCGAACAAAAATCTCTGTATATTCCCCCTCCTTCCAGCATTATTCTTTGAGCCTCATAGTCTTGAGCTTCCCATTCTTTTCTTACACTGACACTTCTCCTATACACTTCACATTCTTCTTACACTGACACTTGCATTCTTTCCAGCTTTGATACACAGATTGCACTGACACTACCCCTTTAAAACACAAATCTTTTAAGCGTGGATCCTATCGAGTACGACGGACAATCTGGGTGCTAATACCTTCCCAGGTTGTAACCAACCCCCTTTCTCAGTCTCTTTGGTTCGCAACCGTCTTATCCATATCTTTTCTTAGGTCTATGCAGCATTGCCTTTCCTCCGGGATAAAAATGCCTAGCTGGCGACTCTTGTCTTTCTGAGTTCACCCTTGTGTGTTCTCTCCTCCTTTCGCCGACCGTTCGCGTCTGTACCCTATTTGACTTAGCCTCATTTAGCGGGAGCGACAGCTTGGCGACTCTGCTGGGGACCCTTATACTGTAACCAGGGCTTCAGGTTCTTTTTGTGGGTTCCTCCTAGCGCTTGTTTGATTTGTGTTTACTGGGGTGTTATGTGCTAATTGTGTTTATATATTTACTTTATTTATTGCTTTATGTACAGTTATTTATTGCTTTTCTTTACAGCTTTATACATCATACTGTCATACTGTCATCTGGCTGGATCTGGTTTTTTGTTTTGGTGGGTGGGGTTCTATTGAGAGATAAGGTCCTATACCTGGGACCTGAGTGACACCTAGGCTAGAGTGGTTCATGTTCTTTCCCATTCCATTTCGGTCTGGTGCGGGAATATGAAACACGGTTCAGATGTGGGTTTCTTCTTGAGAACTCTGTGCTACAGATTTCCTGTAGTGCTAGGGCTATCTGGGAAGCCTTCTAAGTCTGGATGACCTTTACTATGACCTTCAGAAACTGAGGTGAATTAGAGGAGGATCTTTTATGGTTATTGTAAACACTGTACCTCCGGGTTAAAAGTGTTTACACTTCTCATAACTGATCCAAGTCTGAGGATCCTTGTTTTAGAACATCACCTGTGAGGGGGGTTGGGCTGTTTACAGGTTTGCAGGTACCATTGGCCACATCATACCCAGTTACTTGTTTTGATTAAGAGTACTCCACTTTGGACAGTTCTTGTGATTTAACCATGGACATGTGACTCTTTATTTGAGTCCCCCACCTTGGTTACTGGATTTCTGAACCTCCATCTGGACCTCTTGAACATACATGGACTTATATCAAGACAGATAATCAGATCCAGCTTGATCACAAACCCTTTGCATATCATTTGCATACTCGTCATTTACATCATTTAACATTTGTTTATTTGTTTTTCAGGGTATCCATATTACATCTGGCTTGGTTTTGACCCCTTCATCTGCTTAGACCTCTGTTTCATCAGCTATCTGCTTCAGCTATCTTCATCAGTTGTCTGCTTCAGTCATCTTCATCATCATCAGCATCAGCCTATCAGTGGCTCATCTCCAGTACCAGTTTTGATCTTCATCAGCACCTGTCTTCAGTTCTTCATCAGCAGTTATGGCACCTAGGAAGAGCAACATCTCATATCATTTCTTTGAGCCTGTGCTGACTGGCATCAGGCAGGTCCAGGCACTTATCACTCCAGACCACATCCCTTTATTCAAAGAACATTATGGAGGCATACTTGATATGGTTATGGACCTGGACCCTTCTCAAAGGAGCATGATTCACACCTGCTTACAGTTTTATGACCATCCTTTGAGATGTTTCACATTTTCAGACTTTCAGCTAGGACCTCTGTTGGAGGAGTTTCAATCATTGATTGGAGTACCTGTCAGGAGTGGAATCCCCTTTAACCCTGAGATGGCTTCTCCCAGCAATGGAGAAGTGGCAAAAGCACTGTATTTAGAGCCTACATTAATTGAGCAGAACATGACCACAAAGGCTGGAATCCCTGGTTTGCACTTAGATTTTCTGACTTCTCAGGCCATCCTGAAGGCCTCTTTGGGGGAATGGAGGGCAGTCTGTGCATTGTTAGCCCTCAGTATATATGGGGTTGTACTATTTGCAGATGAGCCCAAGTTTATCAGCAAGAATGCCATTCATCTTTTCCTTCTGAGGAACCCAGTACCCACATTGTTGGGGGATTTCTATTATTCTGTTCACCAAAGAAATGAGAAGCAGAGAGGGAAGTTGGTGAGATGTTGTGCACCTCTGTTTCACACTTGGCTGCTCAAACACTTACCCAGGACAGATGCCTTCCTGAATCCTCACCAACAGAAGAATTGGGCTAAAAGACTTATTGCTCTGACTTCAAATGACATCAGATGGTGCACCCAGAGCACCAAAGGCAGGGACATAGTAGCTAGCTGTGGGCAGTACCCCAATGTACCTCTGACAGGAGTGAAGGGTTGCATCAACTACAATCCTTTGCTGTTTAAAAGACAATTGGGCTATGCTTTGGTCCACCCTCCTAGAGTGCAAGACTTGGTTGAAACCCTGTATTGTGAGATAAAACCTAATCTAGCTGTTATCAGACAAGCATCCTGGGCTTGGGACAACATCCAGACCAAAGGGATGGCTATTCTTGGAAGGTGCAATAATGTGGCTTCAGCTCAGTATCATGAATGGTCTCATGCTAGGGCTCAGATTTCTGGGATGCCTTTCACCATTGAGGATGCACCTGGACCATCCACAGTACCACCTCCAGCCACTGTCATCCTGGAAGAATTTGAGAAACTGAAGGAAAGGAATGAGAATTTGTCTCAAGCTCTGAAGAAGACCCTCTGGGAGAGGAGTGATGGTCGTCTAGACATTGAGAGATTGGAGAAGCTTAAGGTGGAGCATCTGGCCAAGATTGAGAAAGCAGAAGACTACATCAAGAAATCAAAAGCCGGAGAGCAAATATTGAAGAATGCCTGTAAAGAGGCCCAGTTTCAGAAGGCTAGGACTGATCTCTATCTAGAGGAAAGTCAAGCTAGGTGGGTCAGGATCACTGAAGCTCGTACTCAAGAAGATAAGAAAACTCAGGCCAGGATTGAGCAGTTAGAAGCCAATGAAAAGAAACAACAGGAAGCTTTGCTGGCAGCCCAGAAGGAGATTTCAGAATTGAAGCTTAGGGCTGGTTTGAAGAGGTCAAAGGACCAAGATAGGCACAAGAGGTTGACCACTGCTATTGCCACCAGAAACCTCCTCATCAAAAACATCACAGAGCATCTAGCTGGTCCTGTAACTGAAGCACTTCTGAAGGAGGTTAAGGAGGATGAGTTTGGATTAGATGTTTGACTTTTTTGCTTGTTGTTATTTCCACTTGATGTACTTTTCTTTTTATGTTGTATTTTTGACCCTTCAGGGGCATATGTTGTAAAAACAGACTATGTATTATTCACCATTTGTAATGTATTTGTTAGTTTGTTCCAATGAGTTTCTTTTCTCAAGCAACATCAAAGCATCTTCCTCAGGGTCTGGAAAGGTCAAAACCAAGTACCAAGTCGGATACCTTGGAAAGCAAATAAGCATACTGCATTGCATGCTAACTTTTGTTTTGTTTTGTAGGTTTTGGTTTTATTTGTTTCTAACTCTGTTGTGGTTCAGGAATTATTGCTCGCCATCGGGTGTTCCCTCTCAACCGTCCGCACCGGTATCCTACTCGCAAAAATCTTCCTGGTATCCAAATGGATCAAGTACAGCAGGATCTGACAGAGGTCAGAACTCAGATGGCTAATGAAGGGCAGGAGATGAGAAACCAAATGACCAAATTCATGGAAGTAATGAATGGCTTGGCCCAAAGTCAAGAAAGGTTGAGGGAATTGGTAGAAAGACAAACTCCAGAAGAACCCCACCTGGGAACTGGAGGAACAAGTAACAATGAAAGGGGACAGCCTCATGTTAATCCACCAGTATATGGGCCTCATCTACATCCGGAAGTCAACATCTCGGGTAATGTGCAAGTAAATACTACTGGAGGAAGGATCTTACAAGAAGACCCCCAAGAGGAGCAGTTTACTGTAATGGGAGCTGGGGATGAAGTCTATGATAGGAGGTTTGATGAAATTGCTAAGAAGTTGAGATCTCTGGAGTCTCAAAATTCCCTAGGTTTTGATGTCATGGATATGGGGTTAGTGGATGGGGTAAGGATTCCCCACAAGTTTAAACCCCCGTGCTTCGAGAAGTACAACGGAACTTCCTGTCCACGAACTCACTTGCAGTCCTTTCTGGGAAGACTTAAAGCATACACAATGGATGAGAAGCTGTGGATGTTTTATTTTGAAGATAGCTTGACTGGAGCTTCAAGAGAGTGGTATTCGCACTTGACCAGAGCCATTATCAGATGCTGGAAGGACCTAGCTGAAGCTTTCATCAAACAGTACCAATACAATCTGGACATGGCTCCTAACAGAACCCTTCTGATGGGAATGTCTCAATCCTCCAGAGAAAGCTTCAGGGAATATGCCCAGAGGTGGAGACAACTTGCTGCTACTGTCCAGCCACCCATGTCGGAAAGAGAAATGGCCGACATGTTTATGAACACTCTGCAAGGAACATATATTGATAGGCTAGCGGCCTTTTCTTCCACCAGCTTCGCTGACGTAGTCATAGCTGGAGAAAGAATTGAAAGCCTTCTGAAGATGGGTAAGATTTCTGATAATGGTGCAAGTTCATCCAGTAATCCCAGGAAGCCTTTTGTGGGACCTAGAAGAACTGGTGAGACAAATGCCATTCATGCCAACAGGGGCAGACCTCAGTATGTTCACAGATCAGTGGCAGCTGTCACAATTCCAGCTCCAATTCCTCAGCAACCAACATATCAACCACAACAACAACCACACTATCAACAGCAAGTTCAGTATCCTCCACAAAGAGCCTACAACAACAACAACAACAACAGTCCACAACAAAGACCTTTTCAACAAAGACCATCACAGGCAAACAGGGTGATTGACCCTATCCCTATGCCTTATGCTTCCTTATTGCCACAACTCCTGAAACTTAACTTGGTTGAATTAAGGACATTGGCACCACCAAATCCCTCTAATCTGCCAAGAAACTATGATGTCAACGCCAGATGTGCTTTCCACTCCAATGCACCTGGCCACAATACGGAAAAATGCAGGGCTTTGCAAATGAAAGTCCAAGATCTGGTGGATTCCAAAGCCCTCAACTTTGCACCCCCTCCAAGTGTCACCAAGAATCCCATGCCCAATCATGGAGGGCCAAGAATTAATGCCATTGAGGAAGACAAGCCATCTTTCTTGATAACCAGTGTTGGACAGATTCGAACACTGTTGCACCCCAAAATTTGCCCTCACAATACAAGACTTTGTGTGCTAAGAAGGTTCACAAGGTTCACAAGTTTCTCAATGCTTATGTAACCTTTCATGAGGTTCATGAAGTCTACAAGTCACTTCTTGAAGGTTCACAAGGTTCACAAGCTTCTCAACATTTACAAGACCTTTCATGAGGCTCATAAAGTCTACAAGTTACTTTATGAAGGTTCACAAGGTTCATAAGCTTCTCAACAGTTACAAGACCTTTCATGAGGTTCATGAAGTCTACAAGTCACTTCTTGAAGGTTCACAAGGTTCACAAGATTCACAATGATCACAAAGCTTTCCTGAGGTTTATGGGGTCTACAAAGCCACTTCATGAGGTTCACAAGGTTCACAAGCTTCCCAATACCTCCCATGAGTATCACAAGACATTTTATGAAGATTCACAAGGTTCACAAAGTTCACAATTGGTCAAAGAAGTTGACAATTCCCTCAGACAATGCACCTCCTAAGCAGTGTATCCAAAACTAGGGTTTTGACTTTAATCAGGCTAAATGGACTTCCAATACCTCAAGTGAGTTTCATAACATCTTATATGTGTGTAAGAACCCCCATGACAAGTTTCAAGACTTTTCTCAAAGGTTTGCCCAGTCAGATGATCAGATAAGTCAAAATCAGTCAGTGCAGTTAAAAAGTCAAACTAAGGTCAACTGTGGTCAAACCAAAGTCAAACTTCATGATTTTTTTTGCCAACATCAAGTATATGAAGTAAAATTCATCATTTGATCAAGGGTTGATCATGATTCATCAAGGAGATTCCAGATCATCAATAATCAGGAGTTTCTAAATTAGGGTTTCCTCAGTAAAAGTCAACTGAACTTTGACCAGCCATAACTTTCACATACTTCATCACCAAGTCTCCATCCAAAGCTCATTTTTAAGGAAATTGAATTCTCTACAACTTTGATGTTGAAAGTTAAGCCCAAAAATGCTTCATTTGAAAGATATGATCTAAGACATTATAGGTCATTTCAAAAGTCAACAAAAAGTCAACAACTTCAAAAGGGCATAACTTGAGATTGGTAAATGATATGGACCTGAAACCAATGGGGTTGTTTAGAGGACTCTTCAAGCTTTCCAAAAAGTCCAAGAACACACTCATACCTTTAAAATTGAGGGAGATGTGCCCTTGCAAAGTTGGGAAATTTTGTGATGGTTTATGTTGAAAATGGAGGCTTAGAAGTAATTCTTTCCAAATGGGCTGCCCAAGTTGTGATCCAATCCATACCCTAGCACTATGCACGACCCAAACCACTTAAAATCTGATTTTTAATATTTTTATTTCTATTTATTTTGATTTAAATCATTAAAAATCATTTTAAATATAAATAAAATATGAAATTTAAAGATTTTATTTGGAAAATGCTTCTAGAATTTCATAATTAGTGATTGAAACTTAAAGAGAAAGAAATCATGTGATCTCTCCAAAAATAGCAAGCACTCATGATCAAATATTTGAATTTTACACTATGATCTTTTTGAATCTTTTTTGGATCAAATATCCACATAACCAATGAGTTTTTCTGACCTAATTCACTCATGTATATATGCTTAACACAAACCTAACACTCGAGGACGAATTCCAGCAGCCAAAAGGTGAGTTCATAGTTCAAAAATTCACAAGAAAAGTGAGATTCGGATTTTGAGAATAAGGCAGTTTCAAGGCTTCACAAAGGTTGCAATAGCTTCCTTGACCTTCAGTGATCATGTAGCAATCATCATAATCATTCATAATGCCATAAACAGCATGAACCGAATCATGTTTTCTTTCACTTTCGAATTTTTTCGTTTTCATATAATTAATCATCATTGTTTAAGTTTAATGCTTGATTCGTGTTTGTGATGATCCATAGATGCTTTCTGGACCAATTAATTGAAGATTCAGGGCTTAGAATGGAATCGGCCATAACTAGGGTTTATCAACCTCATTTAGGGCTTTGCGATTTATCATATATAAATGAATTTCAGGAACATGGTGATGTTGTATGGACTTCCAGGAATTCATTGCTTGCCTTAATTTTAAGAAATTTTGCTATTTGCTTGGTGGTTGTGAATACACAGGTTTTGGTACGCAGGAAAATTGGAAGGAAAACTCCCAGGAAATTTCGCAGGAAAACCTGCGAAATCTCAAGGAAGAAGAAGACTCAGCGCGCGCCCTTTTTTTTGAATTCAAATTTTATTTTAATATTATAATGTTTTATGTTCTGTTTGTTTCACAAGAACGTCTCTTGTCCCAGTGGAAGGGTGCGTGTGTATTTGATGAAAGGGTCATGGTTCGAATCATGCTGGGGCCATTATTTTTGTTTTATTTTCAGGATTATAGAAGGCTTAATATATAATGATTCAAGGTTAATAAGTTAACAGGAAAGCTCTCCCAGCCAGGTGGTAAAGCGTGCGCATGTTTAACTGAAGGGTCCTGGGTTCAAAACCACCCCAGCCCTTTTGGTTTATTTATTTTTTTCTGGATTTTCAAGAGCAAGGCACAAAAGCAACCATGCTTCATTCTTTCTCACCTGCGCCTGGCTGGTCCAGTGGATGTTGTTGCTGCTTGCAAGGGTGAAGTCCTGGGATCAAATCCCACCAGGTTCCTTTTCTTTTCCTTTCTTTTATTTTCTTTTATTTTCTAGTTTAATTCAATTGGTTTAAATAATTAACATATTATTATTTATATTATAAAATATGTATATATATTATATAGTCTAATTACTCTTAAAATAATTTTCTAAAAAAAATATAAAACTCTTGTTTTTTTATTATTTAAATTTTATTTGTATAGTTTATATTAATTAAGATAATTTTATATGATTATTAAAAAAATAAATTTTTGTATATAAGTTAATTCTAATTTTCACAAATCCTAAAAAATAAAAACCTAATTTTATAAAACTCTAAAAATATTTTTAAAATACAAATCTAATTCTATTTCTTTAATTTATTTTCTAATGTAATTATAATGTACATTTATTTAGTATTATTCATGTAAATATTATAAATATAATTATAAATTATTTCTATCATCTAAAATATAAATATATTTCATATTATTAAAAATTAAATTTTTTGTAAATATACTTATAATTTATTTTTCTCTTTAATAAACATTTCTTTTATAACTTTTGTTTAGAACTAATTGTGTCTATAATAATTAGATTTTTGTAGTAACTTTATAATTAAAATATAACTTAATAATTTGTGAATTAAAATAATTGTTCATTCATATTTGTTTTTTTATATATATAGTTGTTTATATTAAAAATTGGTAATTCCTTATTATTATAATATTTTGATTAATTTTGTTTATTTTTATTACTAACCATATTATTATTTATTATTCTTATATTTCTAACCTTATTTCTAATTGTTATTATTATTATCACTAACCTATTTATAATTCAATTATGTTTATTTTGCTAAATCGTATTTATTATTATCACTAACCCCTTTATTATTTATATTTTATTATTTATTGCTTAATTTGCTATTTTATTTATTATTATTATAATTTTGTAATTGTTTCTCGGTTGTAATTTTGTAACTATTTTAATTATTTTTACTATGGTTAGTAATTAGGGAGTGTAACAACATGTATGCAATATTAAAATAAATCTAGATAATTTTTAATATAAGATAATTAAAATAAACACTTCACACACGTAAGTCGATTTTAATCGCCGTCTCACTTCCTAAGGTTATCCCTCAAGTTGCCTACGAATAATGGTCAAGTGGGGTGTATAAAGTAAGTCCCTCTCAAAAGAAAATCATCAAAGTCCCTTATGGTTGCCTTTACGGATCGAGTCCCTTCGAAATAAATGATGATAGTCCCTCCAGTTTGCTTATTACACCCCACCATGGCCTTCAAAATCAAATTGTCCCTCACATGTCCCTTTACATCCAAAGTAAGGACTACCTACTTCTTAATAGTAGGGATAGTCTTACTAAGGAAAGAATAAAGAATAAGAAAGACCTTAAACATTAGGGTAGATTACTCCTAGGTACTTGCTCATTTCAAAACTTTTTCCCACTTAAACAAATTTCAAACAAATTTTCAAACAAGTTTTTAACACATCCTTACATGGATTATTTATTAACTATTCTGAAAATTTTCTATTCACACACTACACTTTCAAAAAACAATTTAAAGTGAGCTTAAGTACCTAAGAGCCCATGGATAACCATGGATGAAAAGGATGCTAATACCTTCCCTTTTCATAACCTACCCCCCGGACCCAAAATATTCTCTAAGGTCTTTCCTGTTCTTTTATAACCTTTCCTTATGGATAAAATAAAAGTCGGTGGCGACTCTTGCTATCCGCAACATTACTTAAAGTCAGTTCTCCCACCGTGTTACAGAACTGGCGACTCTGCTGGGGACCTAAATTAAAGAGGGGTACCCTTAGAAATTAGATCACTTTAATATTGTGTGCTTTGTTTGCTTTACTTTACATTGTTGGGGTGTTCTTATGAGTGAAAGGTCCTAACCCGGATCTAGTGTACCTTAGGTAAATGGCAATAGACCAAGGAAACTGTACGACGTATATCGATACGGTTGATCTGGTGGCCATAGTTAGTGCGACTTCTTGGTTGGTGCTTATGTTCCTTAAGTCAAGTTGAGGATAATATGAGGCTGCCATATGTTGTCAATGCACTAACTAACTTTTAGAACCCTAGTTAACTCATCTTGGCCTTTAGAAAGTAGTGAGGTAACCGGCTTTGGTGCAGACTGAAGTTGGTTGACACTCGATACTACACTCATTGAGATCTTAAACTTGGAGGGTTTTGGTTGGCAAGTAAGTTGCCTTCTGATCAACCACCCTTGTGAAGGATCAATGATATTGAGATCCCTTAGAACCTGGTTACTTTTGTAGGACAGGATGAACCATCTAACTTCAGGGGAGGGTACTTACCTTTGAACCTCATGCAAGCCTTTAAACCTAGGGCTATGGTGTGACTTGTTTGTGTGTGCCACATGTTTGTGATTGAGCATAACATCATGACATCATCATGCATCATAAGCATGCCATTTTCCCTAACCATTTCAAGGACCAAGGGATTTATCTTTGTTCTTTGCAGCAGGTCATGGCTTCTGCTCGTAGAAACACCATCAGGATCAACTTTGTAGGGATACCTCCCAAGCTTAAAGAGTTGGTTTCTCAAGTGTCTGATCACTCCCGGTTCAACAAGAGACATGGTCACCTATTGGATCTGGTTACTTCAGGGTTCAATGAAGACATGATGAGTGTCCTGTTTCAGTTCTTTGACCCTAAGCACCATTGCTTTACATTCCCCGACTATCAGCTGGTTCCAACCATGGAAGAATTCTCTAAACTTCTGGGCATACCTGTTCTTGATCAAAGACCCTTCACAGGTTTGGAGAAGGAGCTTAAACCAGAGGTTATTGCTGCAGCTCTACATCTGAAGAAGTCTGACATTGTTCTAGAAACGAGAAGTGGAGTCAAAGGTATTCTTGCCAAGGTATTAGTGGATAAAGCTCAAATGTTCTTGAAGGCCATGAGCTATGATGCTTTTGAGGAGATCTTAGCCTTACTGATATATGGCTTAGTATTGTTCCCCAATCCAGATCAGTTCATAGATGTTCATGCCATCAACATTTTCCTGAGTCACAATCCAGTGCCTACATTGCTTGGAGACATACTACATTCTCTTCACACCCGTACTACAAGGGCAAGAGGAACTTTGATGTGCTGCATACCGTTACTTTCTAGGTGGTTTATTTCTCACCTTCCTCGCTCAGTAATGAAGAATGAGCAGGGGTTCAGATGGTCCAAGAGGATTATGTCACTTTCTCACTCAGACATCCATTGGTGCTCCAGATCTATGGAGAATGTCACCATCATTGACCGTTGTGGGGAGTTTCCTAATGTGCCACTTCTAGGCCTAAGAGGAGGCATCACCTACAACCCCTCTCTAGCTTTACGACAGTTTGGTTACGCTCGGAGCGATGGTCCACATGACATGTTGATTCAGGGCATTGTGTTTGATTACAACAACGATCTTCAGGGTTACCGTCAGAGATTCATACGAGCTTGGGGAAAGGTAAACAGGATTGACAGCAAGACACTGGAGCCTAAGTACACTATTCCTATGGAGGCTTATCTCAGATGGGTACGATCTCGTGCTCAGACACTTATGATGCCATATCCTGCCGTCCTACCAGTTACCATGGAACCTGTTGCTGAAGGAGACACTGCTTATACCATCCTTCACCCAGACATGCCTACTGATATGGAAGACTTGCAGAGGTCATGGATCCAACTGAAGGAGCAAAGGGATACTTTCGAGGCTCATTACAAAGCAAGCCAAGCAAGAATCCTAGAGCTAACAAAGCAACTTCATGAGGAACGAAACCTCAACTCATACCTCAATACAAAGAGGAAACGTCCATGGGAGACTTAAAACCCCATCTTTTGTACTTATTTCACTTTCATTTTTGTAAGCCTAAAAGGCAAAACAAGTTATTACTAATAAAAAGTTACTTTCTTGTTTGTTTAAACAAATTTAAATTCTGCGGTCCTTGAAAACATTGCATATGCATTCCCATATCATTTCATTGCATCACAGGTTTATAATTGTGCACAGGTTTCTCATCTTCTCGCTGTTTATTTCAGCAATGGCTCTTGAACAATCAGTTAAGGATCTTCAGGCACAGAATGCACAGTTCCGAGAGCTGATCCTGAACCTAACCAAGGGGCAGGATGAATTGAAGACACTGCTGGCTAAGAAGAAGAGTCCTGAGGACAACAAGGATGGTCAGTTGGAACAATTGCAAGCTGAAATAACAGAAATGAGGATCCAGATGAATGGCCAGGTGGCTCTTATCCAAAGTTTAGCTCAGGGGCAAGAAGAGCTGAGAACCTTTGTCCAAAAACTTCAAAGTGATAGAGTCAGGGATCTAATTGTCAGTCAACCTCCGTCAAAACAAGCTGATTTGGTTGAAAGGAAGATGAGGATTAAAGAGGGTAAGAGACAGATTGCCATTGATTATTCTTCAATTGAAGAAGAAAGACCTGGTAAGGTTAATCCACCTCAACACAAGGGATGTAGAAGACAGTTTATCAAGTTCAGCACTCCAATGTCACAAGTTCTGCAATGCTTGTTGGAGATGAAACTAATTTCCTTGAAAAATTCTCCTCAAAATCCTAAAACCTCTTCTCCTCGCTATAATCCCAAGGCAAGGTGTGAGTATCACTCCAACAGTCCTGGACATGATACTAACAACTGCTGGATGTTGAAGAATAAGATTCAAGACCTAATTGACGAAGGAATACTCGAGGTTACTCCAGAAGGTCAAGTTGAGTTCTACTATCGTCCATCAAACACCGAAGCTGCAAGACGAGTTGCCCAAAGTAACAAGAAAGGAAGAATACCTATGCCTGTTGAGATATGGGGCACCTTGGGGCATCCAAGTGGAAAATTTGATTTCATGGTGAAGTATACTACTCCTCAAAGTTCACAGATTGCAATTGAGGACATTCAGCCAACTGGATGGGACAACATTTGAATTTTCATTTGTAATTTCTTTTATTTGTTTGAACACTTATTATTATGTTAAACTTTTGTCTTCATTAATGCATCGCGTATGTTTGTCTTGAACTAATCCATTCGTTCCACTATGCTTTGAATTATGCTTCTTATTTCTATCTTGTGATATTTAACTCCTGATAAAGCTATAAGCCTGTAGAGGGAGGATGACGAAAACAATACCATAATATTATGCAGTATGCTTTTGAACAGACTATGCTGACGATGTACAGGCATTGTTTCAATTCCTAAACAGTGGAGATATAAGGAAGTTAATCCCTAGTCAACCCTTTTGAGCCTATGAAGTAGGAGTTTTTATTCTCGCACAAATTAAAACCCTTATTCATAACCTGGGGCAGGGTAGTTACTCAGTTAACTCAAAATATGCCAGTTATGTGTGTTGTACACAACTAATGATGGTTCTCTGTAATCATTAATCCTGACAGTCGATTTCTAAAAAAAAAAAAAAAAAAAGCTTGCTAAGTCAAAACCTATGAAGGGGACTTAGTAAAACATTAAGACATCCCACTGACTGTAATCTTGAAATAAGCAGTTCAGGCAAAAAGAAGGGATAATAAAGTCAAAAAGAAAAAAAAGAGGTCACTATGAATCCTCAACAAAGAAAGATGACTGAAGGTTCAAATAAACTTTTGGTTGCCAAACCATCACAAAATATCAATGTTACAATACCACACTTCTGTGAAATCTCAATGCATAAGTGAACTGAGCATAGGACTGAAGAACATCATGGAGGTTGGGTTGGGTACAAATAAAATTTGAGCCTTTATCCTTTGTTTCTTAAACCATGAACCAGGCCACGTTATAACCCTTTAAAAGTCCTAACTGAAGCATGGTTAGTTCGAAAGCGTACTGCTACAAAAAAGGTATCCTGACTCCTTTAGGGCTTGTTATAAAACTTGAGTTAATATCGCAGTTTTCAATAAAAAAATAATAATAAACAGTTTTTCAAAAAAAAAAATATTTTTTTTTTCAAGACAGACATAAGCATTGCATTTTTGAATATATTTGTTTGCATATACCTGAGTGTTTGACAAATGGAGAAGCTTACAGGATGAATGTTCAATGAACCAAAGTCCTTCCGATAAACAAAATTGCTTCCTGGATCAGAGTCCATGTATACAAAGGGGCATAGTCACTGTTTCCCAATCCATGGGCATCCCAAGTTGCTGTTCAGATCATTCAGGGCAATCAGTTCCAGATCCAACAGTGCTTAGTGGCCAGGGGCAGTTTTTCTCATATATTTGAATTACCAAGTATGACATTACAAAGTTCACAATGCCAGGGGCATATGCTTATGGGGCATTCTACTTGTTTCTTTTGAGATGACTCATTACAGATACTTCCATTATGGGACGATTCATCCTCAACCAAGGGGCAATGCTTTCTTTTCAAATCTGGTATCCGGAGAATACATGGTCCATTACAACTTGAAGACACATTCCTCTACCTTGATTTGGAATTCTCAGCAAAAGTCATTGTGGGAATTAATTGTCTATGCCAGTAGTATCAGATGGTGTCAGTACCATGTCTTCAGATCCAGCTATGAGGATTTCTGGGAAGGTATTCAGGAAAGTTAAAAATTTCATGAGCTATAGATCCAATTGGCTGTACACTCTCGAAGTTGAAACAATTCTGCTTTCAAAATCAGCTTTACTTTTCCCTCTGAGTCCAGATTTACTTTTACCCTAGCAAAAACGTCCATTGGTTGTGATTGAATGTATTATGCTTTTGAATATGATTGATGTTTACCAGAAAGGCATGAAAATGCAGTAATGGTAGTTGCTAATGACGAACGAGGGAAGGGTTCCAACAAAGCTTCACCAGGTTCATCTCTACAAGATAGTTACAAATCCTCAGTAGGACAAATCCATCTTTATAAAGTCACATATCCCCTGGAATTTATGTCCATCTCTTTTATCCTCATACGGATATTCGGGAATTTACTTTCCAATAAGGGTACGAAAAACGAAGACGGGATGTTATACTTATCGTACTATCAAACGAAGACGAAGGCGATATATACCCTACTATCCCCAGCATACGGGAGGTTATATATACCTTACTATCCCCAGCATACGGGAGGTTATCTATACCCTGTTATCCCCAGCAGACGGAGATTTATATATTCCTCAGCAACGAATCGGGATTTATTTTCCCTGGCCATCAGTTATTATACGAAGATATCCAGACGCTTCCGGCAGTATCATATCATACATACATCATTTACATTATACCATAACATACATATCCATATACATAATACATTACCTAAGTGCATCCTATCATACATGCATACATAAAGCATAAACTAATATTATTATACAGAATGCTACCTTGTTTTCAGGTTAATTATCCAACAAACAAACTTATGATCATTGGGACTGCTTTATCGTAACTTCAGGGTTACTTTATCCTCCTGATAAGCTTCTCATTACTTCAAGACTGCTTTAGAGTTATCATTATTGATTGCTCTATCCTCCTGAAGACATATCACATTATTATTTCAAGACTGCTTTAGAGTTATCATTATTGATTGCTCTATCCTCCTGAAATCATTACTTCAAGACTGCTTTAGAGTTATCATTATTGATTGCTCTATCCTCCTGAAGCCATTACTTCAAGACTGCTTTAGAGTTATCATTATTGATTGCTCTATCCTCCTGAAGCCATTACTTCAAGACTGCTTTAGAGTTATCATTATTGATTGCTCTATCCTCCTGAAGCCATTACTTCAAGACTGCTTTAGAGTTATCATTATTGATTGCTCTATCCTCTTGAAGCCATTACTTCAAGACTGCTTTAGAGTTATCATTATTGATTGCTCTATCCTCCTGAAAACATATTATTACTTCAAGACTGCTTTAGAGTTATCATTATTGATTGCTCTATCCTCTTGAAGCCATTACTTCAAGACTGCTTTAGAGTTATCATTATTGATTGCTCTATCCTCCTGAAAACATATTATTACTTCAAGACTGCTTTAGAGTTATCATTATTGATTGCTCTATCCTCTTGAAGCCATTACTTCAAGACTGCTTTAGAGTTATCATTATTGATTGCTCTATCCTCCTGAAAACATATTGTTACTTCAAGACTGCTTTAGAGTTATCATTATTGATTGCTTTATCCTCTTGAAATCATATTATTACTTCAAGACTGCTTTAGAGTTATCACTATTGATTGCTCTATCCTCATGAAGACATGCTGTTACATCAGGATTACTCCAGTATCCTGAAAACATATCATCAATGCCTCAGGACTGCTCCAGACTCCTGACAGCTCTCATTATACTGCTGAAGAACTTTCCCCTAGTGGCATCTTTAAGCCCACTCAATCATGTTCAACCAACCATCAATATCACTCTATGCACTGGTGAGTGCAAATTTTTGGGCTTTTGTGTTCAATCCCCTTCAACCTTCCAGGTTACGACTGGCAAACATACCAATCTAACCCCTCAGGTTTCAGAAAATTGAACAGGGGCAGCTGTTGCACCCCAAAATTTGCCCTCACAATACAAGACTTTGTGTGCTAAGAAGGTTCACAAGGTTCACAAGTTTCTCAATGCTTATGTAACCTTTCATGAGGTTCATGAAGTCTACAAGTCACTTCTTGAAGGTTCACAAGGTTCACAAGCTTCTCAACATTTACAAGACCTTTCATGAGGCTCATAAAGTCTACAAGTTACTTTATGAAGGTTCACAAGGTTCATAAGCTTCTCAACAGTTACAAGACCTTTCATGAGGTTCATGAAGTCTACAAGTCACTTCTTGAAGGTTCACAAGGTTCACAAGATTCACAATGATCACAAAGCTTTCCTGAGGTTTATGGGGTCTACAAAGCCACTTCATGAGGTTAACAAGGTTCACAAGCTTCCCAATACCTCCCATGAGTATCACAAGACATTTTATGAAGATTCACAAGGTTCACAAAGTTCACAATTGGTCAAAGAAGTTGACAATTCCCTCAGACAATGCACCTCCTAAGCAGTGTATCCAAAACTAGGGTTTTGACTTTAATTAGGCTAAATGGACTTCCAATACCTCAAGTGAGTTTCATAACATCTTATATGTGTGTAAGAACCCCCATGACAAGTTTCAAGACTTTTCTCAAAGGTTTGCCCAGTCAGATGATCAGATAAGTCAAAATCAGTCAGTGCAGTTAAAAAGTCAAACTAAGGTCAACTGTGGTCAAACCAAAGTCAAACTTCATGATTTTTTTTGACAACATCAAGTATATGAAGTAAAATTCATCATTTGATCAAGGGTTGATCATGATTCATCAAGGAGATTCCAGATCATCAATAATCAGGAGTTTCTAA
Source organism: Lathyrus aphaca (assembly GCA_963966055.1). Lineage (NCBI taxonomy): Eukaryota > Viridiplantae > Streptophyta > Magnoliopsida > Fabales > Fabaceae > Lathyrus > Lathyrus aphaca. Next base: position 380,676,198 of record OZ014521.1, read on the forward strand.
ATTAGGGTTTCCTCAGTAAAAGTCAACTGAACTTTGACCAGCCATAACTTTCACATACTTCATCACCAAGTCTCCATCCAAAGCTCATTTTTAAGGAAATTGAATTCTCTACAACTTTGATGTTGAAAGTTAAGCCCAAAAATGCTTCATTTGAAAGATATGATCTAAGACATTATAGGTCATTTCAAAAGTCAACAAAAAGTCAACAACTTCAAAAGGGCATAACTTGAGATTGGTAAATGATATGGACCTGAAACCAATGGGGTTGTTTAGAGGACTCTTCAAGCTTTCCAAAAAGTCCAAGAACACACTCATACCTTTAAAATTGAGGGAGATGTGCCCTTGCAAAGTTGGGAAATTTTGTGATGGTTTATGTTGAAAATGGAGGCTTAGAAGTAATTCTTTCCAAATGGGCTGCCCAAGTTGTGATCCAATCCATACCCTAGCACTATGCACGACCCAAACCACTTAAAATCTGATTTTTAATATTTTTATTTCTATTTATTTTGATTTAAATCATTAAAAATCATTTTAAATATAAATAAAATATGAAATTTAAAGATTTTATTTGGAAAATGCTTCTAGAATTTCATAATTAGTGATTGAAACTTAAAGAGAAAGAAATCATGTGATCTCTCCAAAAATAGCAAGCACTCATGATCAAATATTTGAATTTTACACTATGATCTTTTTGAATCTTTTTTGGATCAAATATCCACATAACCAATGAGTTTTTCTGACCTAATTCACTCATGTATATATGCTTAACACAAACCTAACACTCGAGGACGAATTCCAGCAGCCAAAAGGTGAGTTCATAGTTCAAAAATTCACAAGAAAAGTGAGATTCGGATTTTGAGAATAAGGCAGTTTCAAGGCTTCACAAAGGTTGCAATAGCTTCCTTGACCTTCAGTGATCATGTAGCAATCATCATAATCATTCATAATGCCATAAACAGCATGAACCGAATCATGTTTTCTTTCACTTTCGAATTTTTTCGTTTTCATATAATTAATCATCATTGTTTAAGTTTAATGCTTGATTCGTGTTTGTGATGATCCATAGATGCTTTCTGGACCAATTAATTGAAGATTCAGGGCTTAGAATGGAATCGGCCATAACTAGGGTTTATCAACCTCATTTAGGGCTTTGCGATTTATCATATATAAATGAATTTCAGGAACATGGTGATGTTGTATGGACTTCCAGGAATTCATTGCTTGCCTTAATTTTAAGAAATTTTGCTATTTGCTTGGTGGTTGTGAATACACAGGTTTTGGTACGCAGGAAAATTGGAAGGAAAACTCCCAGGAAATTTCGCAGGAAAACCTGCGAAATCTCAAGGAAGAAGAAGACTCAGCGCGCGCCCTTTTTTTTGAATTCAAATTTTATTTTAATATTATAATGTTTTATGTTCTGTTTGTTTCACAAGAACGTCTCTTGTCCCAGTGGAAGGGTGCGTGTGTATTTGATGAAAGGGTCATGGTTCGAATCATGCTGGGGCCATTATTTTTGTTTTATTTTCAGGATTATAGAAGGCTTAATATATAATGATTCAAGGTTAATAAGTTAACAGGAAAGCTCTCCCAGCCAGGTGGTAAAGCGTGCGCATGTTTAACTGAAGGGTCCTGGGTTCAAAACCACCCCAGCCCTTTTGGTTTATTTATTTTTTTCTGGATTTTCAAGAGCAAGGCACAAAAGCAACCATGCTTCATTCTTTCTCACCTGCGCCTGGCTGGTCCAGTGGATGTTGTTGCTGCTTGCAAGGGTGAAGTCCTGGGATCAAATCCCACCAGGTTCCTTTTCTTTTCCTTTCTTTTATTTTCTTTTATTTTCTAGTTTAATTCAATTGGTTTAAATAATTAACATATTATTATTTATATTATAAAATATGTATATATATTATATAGTCTAATTACTCTTAAAATAATTTTCTAAAAAAAATATAAAACTCTTGTTTTTTTATTATTTAAATTTTATTTGTATAGTTTATATTAATTAAGATAATTTTATATGATTATTAAAAAAATAAATTTTTGTATATAAGTTAATTCTAATTTTCACAAATCCTAAAAAATAAAAACCTAATTTTATAAAACTCTAAAAATATTTTTAAAATACAAATCTAATTCTATTTCTTTAATTTATTTTCTAATGTAATTATAATGTACATTTATTTAGTATTATTCATGTAAATATTATAAATATAATTATAAATTATTTCTATCATCTAAAATATAAATATATTTCATATTATTAAAAATTAAATTTTTTGTAAATATACTTATAATTTATTTTTCTCTTTAATAAACATTTCTTTTATAACTTTTGTTTAGAACTAATTGTGTCTATAATAATTAGATTTTTGTAGTAACTTTATAATTAAAATATAACTTAATAATTTGTGAATTAAAATAATTGTTCATTCATATTTGTTTTTTTATATATATAGTTGTTTATATTAAAAATTGGTAATTCCTTATTATTATAATATTTTGATTAATTTTGTTTATTTTTATTACTAACCATATTATTATTTATTATTCTTATATTTCTAACCTTATTTCTAATTGTTATTATTATTATCACTAACCTATTTATAATTCAATTATGTTTATTTTGCTAAATCGTATTTATTATTATCACTAACCCCTTTATTATTTATATTTTATTATTTATTGCTTAATTTGCTATTTTATTTATTATTATTATAATTTTGTAATTGTTTCTCGGTTGTAATTTTGTAACTATTTTAATTATTTTTACTATGGTTAGTAATTAGGGAGTGTAACAACATGTATGCAATATTAAAATAAATCTAGATAATTTTTAATATAAGATAATTAAAATAAACACTTCACACACGTAAGTCGATTTTAATCGCCGTCTCACTTCCTAAGGTTATCCCTCAAGTTGCCTACGAATAATGGTCAAGTGGGGTGTATAAAGTAAGTCCCTCTCAAAAGAAAATCATCAAAGTCCCTTATGGTTGCCTTTACGGATCGAGTCCCTTCGAAATAAATGATGATAGTCCCTCCAGTTTGCTTATTACACCCCACCATGGCCTTCAAAATCAAATTGTCCCTCACATGTCCCTTTACATCCAAAGTAAGGACTACCTACTTCTTAATAGTAGGGATAGTCTTACTAAGGAAAGAATAAAGAATAAGAAAGACCTTAAACATTAGGGTAGATTACTCCTAGGTACTTGCTCATTTCAAAACTTTTTCCCACTTAAACAAATTTCAAACAAATTTTCAAACAAGTTTTTAACACATCCTTACATGGATTATTTATTAACTATTCTGAAAATTTTCTATTCACACACTACACTTTCAAAAAACAATTTAAAGTGAGCTTAAGTACCTAAGAGCCCATGGATAACCATGGATGAAAAGGATGCTAATACCTTCCCTTTTCATAACCTACCCCCCGGACCCAAAATATTCTCTAAGGTCTTTCCTGTTCTTTTATAACCTTTCCTTATGGATAAAATAAAAGTCGGTGGCGACTCTTGCTATCCGCAACATTACTTAAAGTCAGTTCTCCCACCGTGTTACAAACACCCCTGGTAGAAATTAAAGCTCAGCTTCTAGAGTGCCAGATATTCCCCGGGTGTGAGCTCGGTTGTGGTTATTGCAACATTTCGGTCAACGGGTGTGATAACTTGAGAAGCGGCATAGACGGTCTTATCAAAAGTGGCATACTTCAGATCACAACAACGGCGCCTACAAATCCAGCAATTCCTCTGACAACAATTCCTGACTCTTCTACAACTGCAACAACAATCATTCCGACCAATTCATCAATATCATCAACAGTGGCTCCGTCCATCACTTCAGCAAATCAAATGACAACAACCCTTCCTTCTACAACATCAGCACCCATTTATTCAACAGAATCTTCTACAACGCCAGCAGAGATTAATGACGATATCTCAGCAGTCACCATCTACTATGATCCATCAAATGTTCCTCCAAACAACAACTTTCAACAACAAGAAATGGCATTTCCTGCCAGATCACCAGTCACCATTTACTACGATCCGCATACCATTTCAGTACCCTCCTCTGCTGCAGTCAGTCCAGTTACTATTATGGTACCTGGGCCAGTTCCATATGAAAGCAGTAATGCCATCCCTTGGCATTATGGCTCTGACCTCTACTGCAACGGGGAGAAAATCACTTTGGATTCTTCAACCTCTTCTCCACAAATTGATAATGTTGGGGGAGGCGGAGGCTTCACCAGAAGCGGACGCCTTTTTACCTCGCAGACTCAAAGACCTAATGCCGAAGCAGAAGCTGCTGCCAAAGCAAAAGGAAAGAGTGTGGTGTTTGAAGAGCCGGTTGTCAAAGAAACTCAGAAGACATCTTTTGAGCAAGATGTAGACGAGTTTATGAGAATCATAAAGAGAAGTGATTACAAGGTGTTGGATCAGCTTCACCAAACTCCCTTAAAGATCTCCATATTATCCCTGTTAATGTGTTCTGAAGCTCACAGGAATGCATTACTAAAAGTCCTGCACGCAGCATACGTGCCAGAGGAGATCACTGTTAATCAGCTAGAAACCGTGGTAGCAAATGTCAATACCGGTCATGGACTGGGCTTTACCAATGCTGACTTAACAACTGAGGGACGTAACTACAACAAGGCTTTACATATCACCCTGGAGTGCAAGGGTGCTGTTCTATCTCACATACTGGTAGACACTGGGTCGTCACTCAATGTTCTACCAAAGAAAGCCTTGGTGAAGCTGGAATATGATGGCTTAGCACTGCGTCCGAGTAATTTGGTGGTAAGAGCTTTTGATGGCTCTAAAAGATCAGTGCTTGGAGAGATTGACCTGCCTGTGATGATTGGCCCGCAGACTTTTAAGATTACCTTCTATGTGATGGACATTCAGCCGGCCTACAGCTGTTTGTTGGGTAGACCTTGGATCCATGCCGCTGGCGCTGTTACGTCTACCCTTCACCAGAAGCTAAAATTCGAGTGGGAAGGCCAGATCATCACCATCTGTGGTGAAGAGGACATCTTTGTTAGCCATCTGGCTACGTACAAATACATTGAGATGGATGGAGAAATCCATGAAACCATGAGCCAGGGGTTTGAGGCCCTAAATATTAATGAAGAATCTACCGTACTGGGAACCTCCATGACGTCTTATCAACAAGCCAGGAAGGTTGTTGAAGAGGGTACTGCCCAAGGCTGGGGCAAGCTGCTGCCCGTGGAGAAGAAGGAGGACAGATTTGGGTTGGGTTACAGACCAACTCAACAATATCAATCAGAGGCTGCCAAGAAGCCCAGTTTTGTCAGCGGGGGAATGCTCACCCCAGATGCAGTAAACAACTTGGAAGACGAGGATGAAAGCGACCGCAACCTGGAGAGCTGGATATGTCCAAGGATCCCAGGGAGCCAAGTCCTTAACTGGTCTTCCCAAGAAATTATAAGGGTTACTCCTGCAGAGTAATTATTATTTCCTGTATTTTTAAGCATGCATCAAGTCTTGCATCTTGCCCAAGATGACAAGGCTCATTTTGTAATCGGGCCATCTTGTAATTTTGTGCAAACAAATCAATCAATGAATATCGGACATCTTTTGCAAATGAGTCTTTTTCCTTTTTCGCTCACTGTTTTCCATTTTTCTTTTTGTACAAAAATAAAATGGCAATGTTTTCCAAAATGATAATTTCATTTCACTTTTTCTAAACAAGATTAAAATCGATCACTAAAATGAACAATCTAAACCCTTGCAGAGAGTGCCTTTCAGACTGCACCGACAATAGCACAGCTATGACTTCGTATGACTTTGATAATCCAATCAATTAAGCTGATGAAGGGGTTGAAGAAGATTATGAGCTACCTGAAGAACTAGCCAGGTTGTTAAGGCAAGAGGAGAAGGTTATTACTCCTCACCAGGAGGAGATTGAAGCGGTTAATCTTGGTACAGAAGAAGATGTGAAAGAAGTCAAGATCGGGGCCTGCCTACAAGATTCAGTAAAAGAACGACTGATTGACATGCTTCGGGAGTATGTGGATGTCTTTGCTTGGTCTTATCAGGATATGCCAGGGTTGGACACCGATATTGTCATGCACAAGCTGCCTTTAAAAGAAGACTGCCCGCCAGTAAAACAGAAATTGTGCCGTACTCGCCCAGATATGGCAATGAAGATTAAAGAAGAGGTACAAAAGCAGTGGGACAACGGCTTCCTTGCTGTAACTAGCTATCCACCGTGGGTTGCTAATATTGTACCTGTGCCTAAGAAGGATGGCAAGGTGAGGATGTGTGTGGATTACCGGGATCTAAACAGAGCCAGCCCGAAAGATGATTTCCCTCTACCTCACATTGATGTATTGGTTGATAATACGGCTCAGTTCTCGGTATTCTCCTTCATGGATGGATTTTCAGGATACAATCAGATCAAAATGTCGCCTGAAGACATGGAGAAGACAACCTTCATCACACCCTGGGGCACGTTCTGTTATAAGGTGATGCCATTCGGACTGAAGAATGCTGGTGCGACTTATCAACGGGCTATGGTAACATTATTCCATGACATGATCCATAAAGAAATTGAATGTTATGTGGATGACATGATTGCCAAGTCCCTCACAGAAGAAGACCACCTGGTAAATTTGTTGAAACTATTCAAGCGTCTGAGGAAATACCAACTGAAGTTAAATCCCAACAAGTGCACATTCGGGGTGCGATCCGGTAAGTCGCTGGGATTTATTGTAAGTGAGAAAGGGATTGAAGTTGACCCTGACAAAGTTAAAGCCATTCAAGAAATGCCTGCACCGAAGACAGAAAAAGAAGTTCAGGGTTTTCTAGGTAGATTGAACTACATTTCACGGTTCATATCTCACCTTACGGAAACCTGTGAACCTTTGTTCAAGTTGTTAAGAAAAGAACAAACGGTCAGGTGGAACGAAGACTGCCAGAGGGCTTTTGACAAAATCAAGGAATACTTACAGGAGCCTCCAATCCTTATGCCTCCAGTTGAAGGAAGACCTCTAATCATGTACTTGACAGTATTAGAAGAGTCGATGGGGTGTGTGTTGGGCCAGCATGACGAGTCTGGTCGAAAAGAGTATGCAATATACTACCTAAGCAAAAAGTTTACCGACTATGAACAACGTTATTCACTGCTCGAGAAAACTTGCTGTGCTTTAGCGTGGGCTGCTCGCCGACTAAGGCAGTATATGTTGACCCACACTACTTTATTGATATCAAAGATGGACCCAGTTAAGTACATTTTTGAGAAGCCAGCACTTACCAGAAGGGTTGCAAGATGGCAAATGATCCTCACCGAATATGACATCCAGTACACATCTCAGAAAGCCATCAAGGGTAGTGTATTGTCTGATTATCTTGCTGAGCAACCCATTGATGATTACCAGCCTATGAGATTTGACTTCCCCGATGAAGATATCATGTTCATAAAAGCAAAAGATCATGAAGAGCCTGTTCACACTGAAGGGCCTGACCCAGAAGAAGAGTGGACAATGATGTTTGATGGGGCTGTCAACATGAATGGTCGTGGTGTCGGTGCAGTACTCATTACACCTAAGGGAGTTCACATGCCTTTCTTGGCAAAACTCACCTTCAACTGCACTAACAACGAAGCTGAATACGAAGCTTGTATTATGGGTCTTGAGGAAGCCATTGACCTCAGGATCAAGACTTTGACTGTATTCGGAGATTCAGCTCTGGTAATTAATCAAACCAACAGCAAATGGTACACCTACCAAGATCATCTGATACCTTATCGGGACTATACAAGGAGGTTATTGACTTTCTTCACAACAGTCAAGCTTGAGTATATCCCTCGAGATGAGAATCAGTTTGCAGATGCTCTGGCTACTATTTCATCCATGATCAAAGTTCAAACTGCCAACTTTGTGCCTCGGATTTCAGTGTCCAGACTTGACAGACCAGCATATGTGTTCTCAGCAGATATTGTTAAAGATGATAAGCCTTGGCTCTATGATATCAAATGCTTCTTGGAGGATCAAACATACCCCCCTGGGGCATCATCCAATGATAAGAAGACTTTAAGAAGGCTATCTGGTAGTTTCTTCTTAAATACTGATGGTTCCTTGTACAAGAGAAACTTTGATATGGTACTCCTCAGATGCGTTGATAGGACAGAGGCAGACTTGTTGATGACGAGATGCATGAAGGATCCTTCGGTACCCATGCAGGAGGACATGCAATGGCCAAAAAGTTGCTAAGATCAGGCTATTACTGGATCACAATGGATGCAGACTGTTGTGCTTATGCCAGAAAATGTCATAAATGCCAGATCTATGCGGATAAAGTGCATGTGCCTCCGAATCCTTTGAATGTGATGTCTTCACCATGGCCCTTTGCCATGTGGGGCATTGATATGATTGGCAAGATTGAACCGACTGCTTCAAACGGCCACAGATTTGTCCTGGTTGCTATTGACTATTTTACCAAGTGGGTTGAAGCATCCTCCTATGCAAATGTCACAAGGCAAGTGGTTGCCCGATTTCTGAAGAGAGACATCATCTGTCGGTATGGAGTGCCCGAGCGAATCATTACTGATAATGGTTCCAACTTAAACAACAAAATGATGGCAGAACTATGTCGGGACTTCAAGATCCAACACCACAATTCTTCTCCTTACAGGCCAAAGATGAATGGCGCTGTTGAGGCAGCTAACAAGAATATCAAGAAAATTGTACAGAAGATGGTAGTTACCTATAAAGACTGGCATGAAATGCTACCGTTCGCCTTGCATGGGTACCGTACGTCAATCAGAACATCCACTGGGGCAACACCGTACCAACTTGTGTATGGCATGGAGGCAGTCCTACCCGTTGAAGTTGAATTACCCTCCTTACGAGTGTTAATGGATGTTAAGCTGAGTGAAGTAGAATGGGTCTGATCCCGATACGAACAACTGAATCTGATTGAAGAAAAGAGGTTGGCTGCAATTTGTCATGGGCAGTTATATCAGAAAAGAATGAAGAAAGCCTTCGATCAGAAAGTCAGGCTCCGAGAATACCAAGTAGGGGATCTTGTGCTGAAAAGACTCCTCCCTCCTCATACAGACCACAGGGGCAAATGGACTCCGAATTATGAAGGGCCATTCGTAGTAAAGAAAGTTTTCTCTGGTGGAGCACTGATGCTCAGCACTATGGATGGTGAAGACTTCCCGTCCCCTGTGAATTCAGATGCAGTTAAAAAATACTTCGCATAAAAATGACCCGCTGGACATAAAAACAGAATGTAAGTCCAGGCAAAAATAGGGCATCCCAAGACTCGGGAAAAAATAAGGGAAAATAAATAAAAAATGTACACCCGCTGAGTTGAAAAGCCGCATTGGACAACTCAGGCAAAAATGGGTATCCCGGTGGATTGAAAACCCGAAAGGGCGATCCACGCAAAATAAGGGAATAAGCGAACTGCATTCTGAATTCGTCTGTATCACTTACAACATGGCAAGCTTCGAAAGATCCAAGCGTCAGTCGGAATCAGCCTTCTTCAGAAAGCAAGACGAGAAGAACGTCAAATGTCATATGAGTCATAGCAAAGGGAAGCTCCTTGAAGCGTCATCAACATTGCCGACATCTTTTGTTTCTCAATTTGTAACAATCTCCTCATTCTAGGGGATTTGTTTCTTTGACTGTATCTCACCAATTCAGGGCACATGAACTAATAAAATCAGATTTTCAGTCATGTTTCGTCTCGTACATTTCATTTTCATCTGCAAAAATGTCCGATGTCTTTAAGATACTGATCGTATAAATACAGATGCTTCTATTCTAAAAAAATACGTGCTTGCAGGAAATATACTCCCTCCCAGGGGTGTCTAAACTCCTATGATGGAATCCGGTAAGGGATACCTCGGGATTACTTGTGCGCTTCTTTTCAGGATTGCAGGCATTCAAAGCACAACATGGGGCATAAGAGCTTCGTCCCAGCAAGCTGGCAAATCATTATCTACCCAGCCTTAGCACCGGAGGTGCTTTCTCCCCAACTGAGTTGTCAAGTATCATCCTCAGCAGGATCCCCACAGAAATTGCTAGGAAGATCTTTCAGTGATCTCTCTTTCTCCCCAGCTGAGTTGCCAGTCATCATCCTTCCTCAGCCAAAAGCAAAGACCGGGAACCATCTCCCCACGAAGTTTTGACCTCTATCAAAAAAAAGCAATACCCGAAGATCTCACAACAGAGTGACTAAAGCTTTTACAAACTCCAGCTGGGTCCCCCCATTACCAGGACGGGTCTATCAGTGACTTGTTTCCCCATGCAGATACATCTTATCAGATCTACCAATGATCTTATCCCCAGCTGGGATGTCTACTTCAAGCAGATCGGCCAGAGATCTTCACAGCAACGGGATCCGAATCCCGAATCGGTATCTTTGCATAATCATAGCATTCGCATCATATTCTCCCCAAGAGCGTAGCATTCCGTCTAATACGGAGCATTACGGCAAAAATCAAACATATTGCATAATCATAAGCCATGTTCTGAATCAAGCACTTATACTAGCGATCCATCAACGATGTACAGAAAACTCCCCAGATTCCCCGACAGAGAGCCAAAGCACTTTCCCTAAAGAAACAGATACCTCCTGACACTCGTCCGTGTCATATCCCCAGTAGAAAGCCAAAGCGTCCCCTTTGCACTCACAAATTCATATATGTATACAATTCCTCGGCACCCATCCGTGTCACCTTCCCCAGCATAGTTGCCTGAATACTTGTTTATAATACACTTTTTTCTGACACCCGTCCGTGTCATTTTCTCCCTACAGATCTTCAGAATATCACCTACATTTATATAACTTACACACTTCCTTTTATGATACTCGTCCGTATCATACTCTCCCCGGCAAGTTAAACACTCGTGTACACCACTCATACTTGTTACTCATCATCTTTTTACTCATACAGATACTCGTCCGTATCTTGTATGCACCACTTATACTCATCCTCAGATCCGACACTCGTCTGTGTTCTTTGTTAGTCGGTTGGTACTCGTCCGTATCATCATCTCTGAGCATGCGTCAAGCGTTTGTTTCTACTGATACTCGTCCGTATCATAGTCTTAAGGATGCTCGTCCGCATCTTTAATCTATACACCGTGTCAAACACTTATGTCTTCTTGAATTTAGACACCCGTCTGTGTCTACTGTTCCCCAGAAGAGTCCCAACAAATCCCAGTGGATTTATTTCCTTTCTATCTGACATTCGTCCTATGTGATGATACCTTTCGGTAGCCGTACCCTGCCAGGTGATCGTCCTTCACCTTTTTTATGATCGTCCTTCATATCCCCAGCGGAGTCTCTACTCATTAGAACCCCTTTTTATCCGAAATTCGTCCTATGTCGTGATATTTTCAGCAGCCGTCCCCTGCTAGGTGATCGTCCTTCACCTCCTGATGATCGTCCTTCATCATTTTATCCGATGTCCGTCCCCATCGTCGATCTTGTTATCTGGCATTCGTCCTATGTCATGATAAACCCCGAGAGCAGCCGTACCCTGCTAGGTGATCGTCCTTCACCTCTTGATGGTCGTCCTTCATCATGCTTATCCGATGGCCGTCCCCATCGTCGACTTTTTCTATCCGGAATTCCTCCTATGTCGTGATACTTTTTGGCAACCATACCCTGCCAGGTGATCGTCCTTCACCTTAGATGACCGTCCCTCATCTTATCCCCCAACAGAGCAGCCGTCCCCTGCTAGGTGATCATCCTTCACCTTTGATGACCGTACCTCATCACTTTATTTCGTTTACCTATAATCCCCAGAGAGTCTTATAGCTTTACTTGATGGCCGTCCCCATCATAATCACTTATATCCCCAGCATGTCGGTCGTCCCCGTCATTGCTCCTTCCCCAGCAGTCGTCCTCTGCTCGACGGTCGTCCTCCGTCGCCCGCACTTTATAATTACTTTATTTTTCTTCTACAATCTATATCCCTTTTCTTCTTTATTCTGTAAGTGCAAATTTCAGATTGTCTTTGGTATTCAACCACAAGTTATCTTGTTTGCCTGTTAAGCCGTTGCTTACATCCTGCACAGCTAACTCATGTTTGAATAGGGGCAGCTGTAAACACCCCAAATTTGCCCTCACCCATTCATACCATGGCTTGTGAACTCTTCATATGCATAAGTTCAATCATGGCATCTCATATTGCACCTTTGCTTCACTGCATTGTTTCTAAGTCATCTGCATCTAGGGTTTGTGATCTGAGCAATCCAAGAGCCTCTTGAGCCACTTCAAAGGTCATCAATCACTTCAAAGGGGTCCATGTATTTTCAAGCATCATATGGTATCCCCATAAAGTCAAGAAAGTCAAAGAATCACAAGAACTAAGAATGGCATGGAAGCAGAGCCAGGTTTGACTGCACAGATGACCTAGAATTAGGGGTTTGGTTTCAGAGGCCATAACTCCAATTTTTTTGGTCATTCTTGTTTCTATTGGTCTCTATGTGTTACAAGGATCATACATATCAATTTTCATGAAGAAATTCCATGGGGAAGGCATCTAACCAAGAGTTGACTTCTTGAGCAAGTCAGTGTAAAATCAGGGCATCTGAGGCCCCCAATGACCCAACCAAAGGGTGTTCTTCATCATTTTGAATGTGTATGATCTTTATTTGATCATAGAAGATGTTAGAAGTTCACAAAATTGAAGAATTTCAAGCCATTTGCAAAGTTGCCTTTTTGGGAAAAATGACTTGTAATGGAAACTTGCCATTTTGGGAAACTTTTTCAACCCTTGCTTTTTGATTCAAAAATGCTTCAAATGAGAAAACTTTGGTCATGAAAGTTGTAGAATGGATCATTCCCTTTTCAAAAAGTACAAGAACTTGTCCTAATTTATTTTGGATCAAAAGTTATGGCTTGTCAAAGTTGGGAAAAATCACATAATTTCAAGTTATGTACCAAAGAGGCAAAGTTGCAAAATCACTTGCCAAGGCAAAATGAGACCTCAAATGGACTTCTAATCTTTGCACAAACATAAACCAAAGCCTAAAATTCAGAATGCACCAAAGGTTTGCCCATTTTCATGACTTATGGATCAAGAAACTTCAAAAGGGCCAAAGTTGAACAAAGTTGCAAAACATCATACAAACCCTAATCCACTTGTTAATTGGCTTCAAGACTGATCCCATGGCTCTCCTCATTCCTTGCTGCGCAGGACACCCTCTTGTACTTGGCCTACCATTGACCCATACCTCAAGTACACCTAACTTGGACTCTATGCAAAAACACCCATACCAATCAAGCTAGGCCACACCAACTCCTCAGACCTATCCAAGAGTGATAAGTGGACCAAAAGCCAGCCATAACACCACACAACACAAGCTGAAACCTCAGATTGCCATAGTTATCAAAAATCCTCCAACTTGCAAAACCTTTCGAATCTCTCAGCTCACTCAACCAATCTTCAAACCAACTTCACCATTGATCTCAAGATGACTCACTGACCACAAACCAACCATTGAATCAGCCAAAAACCTCCCATAAACCAAACACGATTTCTGACCAGTTGGCTTGCAAACTCCCAAATCAGCCAAAAGAAATTCCTTCCAAGCATCAAGACTTCATCAGGAGTTCAAGAGGAGTGGATTGCACCAAGGGAGAAGGCCCAAAGGTCCCAAACTGAGAAAGCTCAAGCTCAGGTACCTTCTTGAAACATTTTTCCAGAACTCATGTTTTTAGTTTCTAAATGATAAAGCATGCTCTCCTGATCATACTGGACTTTGAAATTTTGAAAATGGTGTAGAAATGAGCTTGTATTGATTGACTGAAATTTCTGCCATATTTGTTCATAGCTTCGAATCTTAAAAATGGCTGAAAATAAACTCCATTTGAGGGCAGGGATGAGTTTAGGGAGGTGAGAGGAAGTGATCTGGAGCTTTAGAGCTCCAGAAATGGCCTGGGGAGTGATTTGAGAAATTCTCAGGGGAGGTGTGGCCGGAGAAGATGACCGGAGGTCATTTTCGGCCACCTGAAAGTCATTAGTGCATTAATGAGGATTAGGGCTCAATTTGAATGTGAGCCATAGATTTTGTTGACTAGGGTTGACTCGCGCGCAAACGAATGGACCAGATTCACCATTAAAACCCTAATCCTAATTTATTAAATTAATTAATCAGGTTTAATTCAAATCCAGCCAGTTTGAATCTCAGCCATCAGATCACGCGCCAGTCAACTCCCGCGCATCCTATTTGAATCCTGACTCTTGGATCTGTGTACTTTTCATTTTATTTCATTTTATTTTCTTATTTATTCATTTGTTTTGTCCATTTTATTAAAAATAGTAAAACATGTTTAAAAATTATGAAAATTTTTGTCAAGGGTTTCATGAATTTTCAGAACACAAAAATATTTTTATTTTTATTTTTTGCATTAAAAATTATTTTTAAATCATTTAAGTGATTATTTATAATTAGTAAATGGAAATTAATTAATTAAAAATACATTTAAGTATTTAAAAATCACCAAAAAATTCACATTGCATTTAGAAACATTTAGAAACATTGTCCAACTCTCAAACCAAATTTCTTTTTTGTTCTTGATGACTTTTGATCATTTTCATTGGATTTAATTTCATTTCAAGGCAATATTTTATGTCAAACTTCAAAAATTTCTTTCTGCCTAACCATTGAGAGTTGGATCATGATTCTTTTTGCATTGCATCTTGTATGGCATGTAGTTTATAGGATAAAATTGGCTTGATTTGATCTTGCATTTTCAATTTGTTTAGGATTTTCCTTGATGAGGTACCCAAAAACCCTAGCAATCTTAGGAAATTCATAACTTTCACTAGGTTAAGAGTTGGATCCCCTCCTTTGGGCAGTGAGTTTGTATAGGTTTAGGGTATCTTTGATCCCATTTTCAAATTTTTATCATGTCATTTGCTTCTGGTTTCGAATTTTTGCTTTGCATGATGCATGTAACCCTAATTTGTACTTTCCTTTGCATCCATCTTCCATTTGCTTGCATACCATGACTTTCCATGACATATTGTGCATCAACATGATTCATAATACATCTTAGGACATATTAGAATCATGTTTGATCATTGCACCTTTCATTTGCCATGTCATATGTCCTATTCATTCCATGACTTTTCATGAACTCTCATGTCTCAAAGCATGCTTCATCTGCATCCATTGCCTTGTATGATCATCCTCATTTCTTGCCACAGTCATCTCTTGACATCATTTGCATCATGTGTATGTTTCTGACTTTGGCATTTGCCCATCCATATGCATTGCTTCATCTCATTTCATCCCATATGCATCTTGTACTAACTTTTCAGGTTAATGGTAAGTTTGTTTAGAAGGTGGATTTGCCTTCACCTCCTACCTCTTCTCACCCCATCATTTTACATCCTTGCTGAATTTTTACTTGTCTTTGAGTGGGCATGCTCACTTGTGCCTCTCTTCCCTCTTTTCTCTTCTCATCTCACCCCTTTTCTATCTTGCTTCTCCTTGGTGGCTTCCTTGAAGATCTTTCTCTTAAGCCTCACAAACCCTAGGACTTCCAAGCATGATAACATTTTAAGATTGTTTAGTCCCCCTTAAACTCTTCCTTTGAGTTTTCTTTGAGTCTCCACTTCTCATCTCATAATCAAGGACTAAACCCTAAAGGCTTTAAGGCTTTGTGATTAAGCTTATGCCTGCATCCTTCTATTAGGATGGAGTGTATAACTTTAATCCTAAGTGTTAAACCCTTAATGTATTTAAATCCTTTAATCAATCCATCATAATAATCACTAAGACATCAAACTTGTAACTTGGGCCTTGCATTAGGGTTCTAATTCTTCCTTAATTGGTTAAGAAGGACTAACCCTAGTGTTAATGGACAAGTCCCCCTCAAGTTGTCTTACAAACCATAAAACTCACTTATTAATCTTATCATTAACTAAAATCCACTTAATAAAGGCTTTGTTTTGTCATGAGGTTAATCCCTAATCATGGATTAAGTTGAGGAGTCTTCCTCAACTTCAATGCTCTCATCTATTATCCTTCTATTAGGATGGTGTAATGAGTCCATTAAATCCTTGATTATGGCTTAAACTCATTACTTAACACTAAACAAAAACTCCAAAACATCTAAATAATTACAAGTAGGTTAATGATCTTAATCCTACACCATGATGATTAAGTGTGAGATGCTGACTTCACACTTAAGGTATTCTCATTACCCCTAATCAGAGGGAGGATGTGATGAGTTTGCTAACCCATTGGTTTAGGCTTAAGCTCATTAACTTATGACAAACTTTCAAAAGCAATAAAAGACTGAAAATACCAAAAACAAACAATAATCGTCTCCTTCGGGATTCTTTTCTCATCTCATTCACTCACAAACGAGAACTTGCTTTTTCCGTCTAATGCAAGACAGTTTGCACCTGAGCCAGACAGGTCATACGCTTGAGCATAGACAAGTAAGCAGTTCATCAGTCAATTCATTTTTCAGTCTCTTTGAGTCGAACTACGGTGTTCTGACTTCCTCATTGCACGAGAGGATACGTAGGCATAACTAAACAGTTATCGAACAAAAATCTCTGTATATTCCCCCTCCTTCCAGCATTATTCTTTGAGCCTCATAGTCTTGAGCTTCCCATTCTTTTCTTACACTGACACTTCTCCTATACACTTCACATTCTTTTTACACTGACACTTGCATTCTTTCCAGCTTTGATACACAGATTGCACTGACACTACCCCTTTAAAACACAAATCTTTTAAGCGTGGATCCCGTCGAGTACGACGGACAATCTGGGTGCTAATACCTTCCCAGGTTGTAACCAACCCCCTTTCTCAGTCTCTCTGGTTCGCAACCGTCTTATCCATATCTTTTCTTAGGTCTATGCAGCATTGCCTTTCCTCCGGGATAAAAATGCCTAGCTGGCGACTCTTGTCTTTCTGAGTTCACCCTTGTGTGTTCTCTCCTCCTTTCGCCGACCGTTCGCGTCTGTACCCTATTTGACTTAGCCTCATTTAGCGGGAGCGACATATATATAACCATTTCTAGGTATCACTTTAAATCATTTCCCATTATTTTCCGATTTTTAATATCCAATTTATTCACTTTGCTTCCCATTTTTTTCGATTATCCGATCCATACATTTTTATCCTTTTAACCAATTCTTATATCCATTATCATTTTTTTACACTTTTCATCAATATCCATTTTTTTTCTTTTCAACATTTAGGCCCATCATTTTATGTGTATCACTAAGCCCATTCCTTAATTTTTTTCACAACCAAATTCATTCAAAGAAAAATATATATTGCCAAAGAAATATCCTAAAAAAAAGTTTAGTTCATATGGTTTTTATTCTTAAGCCCACCCAATTTGTTTTTCTAAAAAAAATTGATTAAAAAAAATAAAGAAAAAAAATAACATTTCATCAGCCTTTTACAATAGCCATCATTCACAACATCACTTCATCTCAAGCCGCACATACTTTAGCAAAATATCCACATCACCCCAAGCCCCACAGTCAAAACACAGCAGGCCCACAAAGCCAGTCCTTCCACAACAGCACTCAAGTCCTCACGCCAACAGCCAAAAGTACCAGCCACTTGTCAAACCATCCGCATCAAGCCGTAAGTCTCACGCCCAACATCAGCCAGCAATGCACGCGAAACCGCAAGCCACACATAGCCGAAGCAAACAACAAGCTCAGCTTCATCTCAGTTTTCACCGCACGTCATCCGCAGCTTCAGCCTGCATAACATCAGCTAGCAAAACACAGCTTAACAATCCAGCAGCTTCCAACATCTCAAAGCCGTATACGCCGTACCAAACTTCAGGCCCCACAACTAAGCCATCACAATGACTACGCATCCGTACGACAAGCCAAACAATTTCCAGCACTCCACACCGCCTGCACACGCAAGTGAACAACACCTGATACAAAACGCAAAGCCAAAACAATTAAAACGCAGAGAACAAAATCAAGTGAACACACCTTCCTCATGGTGAACCAAAATGCACCTTTCCGCAATTCAAAACGGCATCAACGATTCCACTGCAAATCACCTTCAAGTTCTATAAATTGGACCCCATTTCTCTTCAATTTTCCAAGCTTGGATAGCATACCAAATCCCTGCAAAATCATAAATCCAAAGCCTCAATTTCTTCAATCTTCAACTCACCCACCGCAAATCCCGTAAAAACCGAGTCAAAATCTATCCCCAAATCGGTACCTAGTTTCAAAACTCTAAACTGATTTCATCCCCTTTCACCTTTCAATTCCCTCAATTAAACTTCTTCCAATCCCTAGAATCTGTGGGATCCAGAAACAAAATTCGAAAAGAGCTTGAAAGAGGGGAGAGAGATGTCGTGAGATTGAAGGAGAAGTGAGAGGCTTCGTGAGAGAAGAGAGAGTGTTGCATTGTTTGTTCGAATCCGCTTTCGTGAAGGTGAGAGAGTGGTTTAGCCGTGTGGATACCTCCCCCTGTTTCTCTTTCCTGCGTTTACGAAGAAGAAGAAGACTGTGTTCTTCGTTTTCTATTTTATTTTTTTTAATTTTGTTTCTTTGTTTTTTTTAATAAGAAAGTTGATGTTGTTTATTTTGGGAACCTAGATCCATTTGGATCTATGTGTTAAATCACCTCCCTCTTTCCATGCGCCACATGCCTCCATATTCTTTTCTTTTTTTTGTTGTTTCTTCTTTTGTTTAATCATTTTAATTAATGTTGGTTATATTTTTTTTTAGAATTAGTTTTGTTAAGAATTCTTCTTATTTTTCAATTACAATTTCCTTTTTAGAAAAGTATTTTAGAATATGCTTTAGAAAAGAGTTTTAGAAAAGACATTTTAATAGCATTTAGAAAATATATTTTAGAAAAAGAATTTAAAAATATTTCTATTTCTATTTCTTTTTTGATCTATTTTAGATCCATCTTTATTTCATCTCATTTTTTTTGGTCGATGACAATCTCCGATTTGAGATTGTTGAATTTTGAAGAGTTTAATCTTCATTATTTCAAATCTATGGATGAATGATCATTTGGATCATTCTCCATACTTTGAGATCGTGATAGGTTGCTTTTCGATAAATTCAACGATAATCTCGATTAAGATTAGACCGTTCTCTTTCTTTTAGTGTGGCATGTTTTCGGAGAACGATCCATAATATCGTTTCTCCAACATGTTTTAACACGAATAGTTTCCACTTTAATTAGTGGTGGCCGACCTCATTTGTAGGGTAATTACTCCGTAAATTACTCGGCGATTTCTTAACATAGACCTAAAGTTGTCCTGATTCGGAATGCGATCTACTTGGATCCAGTTGCCTCGATTTTATTTTTCTTTTCGTGGTTGTGCTTGATTAAGTTCATCATACCACTTATTATTGTAAATATTAATAATGTGAATATACTAACATTTAATTAAATCTCTCGCACCTTATCCTTTTATTTCAATTCCTCGTTCCCTATCTCTTTATATTGCTTTATCATATTATATCATTCATCATTTTGCTTATATTGTGATACTTGTTATTTCTCCTTTGTCCATTTGGATATCAAAACACTAATAAAGGATTAAACACTTAAAAGACTTGTGACTTCTAATTTTGGACTATGGTTACTATCCCTTGCTTCGGAGATTGGACTTAGACTTTAAGAGTTTCCCCCTTTGCTCAAGTTGGAATGGATTAGAAACCTCGGCCTCAAATTATTTCATTGGCCTTTGAAGATGGAAATCCAATTATCTCAAAGATGCTTGCCATATGGTTTGATCGTTTCTTCCTTTAGCTTTTATTTTCAAGTCTTAGGATAGTCTCTTCATCTCTTCCCATCTTCTTTAATTTTCAAATCTCCTTCCTCTTTTCAAAACTTTCTTTGTTTTCAAACTTAAAACATTTTCTCAATCAAACCTTGACTTCGGTCATGTGCTTTTACCTTTTCATTTCATTCCTTTAATAAATGCTAAACCACATAAGCATATCGAAACTTTCTTTCTCAAAAAACTTTAAAACATTCACAACTCATTCAATTGCTTTTGTGCCCTCGTGCACGTTTCTTTTTAACTTTTTTTTTATGTTTAGATATGATTCATTCTTTCTAGCGGAATTATTTGCTAAAGAATGACGACTTATCTTTACATTTTAAAATCAATTCAACTCATTTGCCTTTTCACAATTTGTACCACAAACTACGGGGTTTGGATCTTGCATTGCACTTTGTGGGTACGTAGGCATGAGACGTTCGTCTCTTCAAACACCAAAATCTTAAAAAACATTCTTCTTCTCATCTCTTCAATCTTTTTTCAAGCAAACCATTTCAAACCAAAAATGCAGTAAACATTTCAAAGGGTTCCCGTGGAGTACCACGGACAAGTCGGGTGCTTAAAACCTTCCCGATTTGTAACCAATCCCCGTACCCATTCTCTGTTTGATTCTTTTAGCTTTTTTAGCTTTTGAGATTCATTAAGGCTTTCTTCGTTCTTTTTGCCTTTTTCCTTTTGGAAATAAATAAAAACGCGGTGGCGACTCTGTGTATATTGAGTTAAGTTAATCAATAGCTTACACTCATGATTTTACCGCTACAGAAAAGTGGCGACTCTGCTGGGGAGTCAATCTCTAAGTGGATTCAGCCTACTTTTATTTGTTTACTGCTTTAGTTTGATTTGCTTATTACTTGTTTGTTCTGTTCTGGTTTTGGTTATCCTCTGTGAGATAGATTCTAACCCGGATCTGAGTGGAACTTATGATAGGACGGTGATATTCGAAGCGATATGCGATGGAGTAGTCCAAAGCAATATCAATTTGATAATTTCCACTCGGTTAGGCTCTCTTGGACTATCAATGTCATGACGAGTAATCGTACGTGGCATTATTTTCCAACCTTGAGCTGATCATACTGAGGACCGTAGAACCCTTAACCAATCTAATCCAATTTAGGAACGTAGTGCGGAAACTGTCTGGGTGTAAACCTAAGGTGGTTGTCACGCGATACTACACTCGGACGAGGTCTATTTTAGGAATGTTATCGGTTGGGGAGTAATCCAACGTACCGATGATATTCTAAAGATGGCTGTTAACTCCGGGAACCTCTGTTAGCACCCTTTTGGTTTTCTGCAGGTACAATGAAGATAAACCTTAGTACATGCCTATTTGGGTTGGTGTTCTGTTACCATGACTCCATGCTCGTGATTCGAACCTTTGAACCTGTGTGCTTTGCGTGATCTTGTTTGTGTTTGTTGCATCTACATGTTCGTCATGATCATCATCACAACCATTTTTCAAGGAAAATAATTCCGATTATTGCAAATGTTTGAAAAAATAAATATTCCTTTTTGTCAAGATTTTTCATGACGGTATTCTCGATGTTGACCATGTTTGCAATAATTGAGTTGTTTTTCTGAAAATGGAAGTGAACATTGCATTGCATCCTCGCATATTCTTGCATTCATCCGAGTTGTGTGGGAACTCATCCCGGTTGTTTCTTTCCTCAGTTGTCTGTTGATCCGTCAAGCTGACTCCTCACCACAGATACGGTACTAGAGCTGCTAATAGACGAAGAGCTATCAGATTGAGAATGGAGCACCAAGAACAACATAACATGGAAGTTCGAATGGAGATTGATGAGTTAAAAGCCGGTATGACCAGGCTCACTGAAATGATGCAAGTTCTGATTGCTCGAGGTAAACCACCTCAAAGGACTGTTATCTCTGAAGTTTTGACTGCTGTTGTTGATCCTCCTGTCATTCAGCAACCGGTTTCTACTTGGCCAGAATATGGGTTACCTCCGGATTATGTGCCAGTTTCTGCTACTGCTCAGATTGGTGGTCCATCTGTTGTGCCAGTCTTCTCAGCTCCGACTTTTGTCGAACCTCAACCTGTTGTGCACGCTACTGCTCAGACTACTTATCAGAATTCTCCTTTCTTGTACCAAGCTACTGGTCAACAAGCTGAAAGTCAGGATGAACCTGGATATATGGATGAAGTTAGAGAGCAATGTTTGACTCTTGAAAAGAGGGTAAGAGGTCTAGAAGGAAAAGATGTCTTTGGTTCTGCTGCAATCGCATGTGTTTGGTTTCCGACTTGGTTCTTCCTGATAAGTTCAAAGTTCCTGTATTTGAGAAGTACAATGGTCATACTTGTCCAAAGATTCATCTGCTGATGTATTGTCGCAAAATGGCTGCGCATGCTAAGGATGACAAGTTGCTTATTCCCTGTTTTCAAGATAGTTTGAGTGGTGCTTCTATGAAGTGGTATGTTGGACTTGAGAAGAGTCATATTCGAAGCTGGAAAGATTTGTCTGATGCTTTTGTGAGGCAATATAAGTACAACCTGGACATGGCGCCTGACCGTCGTCAACTTCAAAACATGTCACAGAAAGAGAAAGAATCATTCAAAGAGTATGCTCAGCGTTGGAGAGAGCTAGCTGCTCAAGTTGAACCACCTTTGCCTGAAAAGGAATTAACTGGTTTGTTCATGGACACTCTTCAACCGTTCTTTTGGGAGAAAATGGTAGGAAGTGTTTCATCTGGTTTTTCTGATCTAGTCACTATTGGAGAAAGACTAGAGGAAGGTATCAAGAAAGGTAATATTACCAATTCTGAAGCTCCTAATGCTGCAAGAAAGTCCTTTGGGAATCCTCACAAGAGAAGAGATGGTGATGCTTATGCTGTTTCAACTGAGAGAAGACCTTATCGCCCGCAACAACGATATGTTCAACCATATGTAGCCGCAGTTGCTCCTGTTGTTAAAACTCAACCTGCTCAAATTCAAGCTCAAGGTCAAGCTCGACCAGCTCAAGCTCAAGTTCAGATTCGAGCTCAAGCTCAGCTTCCTCATCCTGCTGTTGGACAAAATCAGTATCGCAATAGGCCAAACTTTGATCCTATTTCGATGTCTTACACTGATTTATTTCCTTCCTTGATTGAGAAAGGTTTAATTACTACTAGGCCTCCGCCTCCTGTTCCAAATCCTCTGCCAGTTGGTTATAGATCGGATCTTCGCTGTGAGTTTCATCAAGGTGGAACTGGTCATGACTTAGAGCATTGCTTTGCACTGAAGGCTAAAGTGTAAGAACTTATCAGGAATAACATCCTTTACTTTAATGACCTTAATCCCAATGTTATCAACAATCCTTTGCCGAAGCTTGGGAAGTGAATCTTCAAGAAGACTTCAATTGTCAATTTTCTTCAAGGCCAGAATATCAGACGGGACAGCTCATCATTGTTGCTGATGGATCACTGGGCCATTGTTTCTTTATGTTTGCAATTTTTCTTCAATCATATTAAGTTGTTTGCTTTTAAACTTTGTTTGTACTTTCATGTTGGTTTTAATGAAATGAGCATTGCTTTGTTTTGATTCAATTTCATTTGCTATTTGCATCTTTATGCTTTACATTTCAAGTTCATTTATCTTTTCTCAAAGTTTTACAATGGTTGGAGGGAGGATGATGAAAACGAGATACCCATAACTGTTGTTGGTATGCTTTCAATTGAGACTTGGCTGATGATATACAGGCATTGTTTCAAATCTCAAACACTGGAGAAATAAGGAAGTGAATCTCTTGTCAACCCCTTTGAGCCTTGAAGTTGGAGTTTCTTTCTATTCGAAAAAACCCGCAATTTTAACCCGGGGATGGGTAATTCTCAATTAATTCAAATGTGCATTCAAGTACAGGAGAATCATTCAAGACACCTTTCAACAAAGGTTGCAATCTCAAGTTTTCCTTCACACACATCAAGAGGTGTTGAAGATGTTTCTCAATTCAAAAGCCAATGATGGTTCATCGTAATCATTAAACCATGCAGTCATTATCTTTAAAAAAAACGATATGAAAAAATTAATAAAAAAAAATCAAAGCCCGCTAAGTCAAAACCTATGAAGGAGACTTAGGCAAAAACTGGGGCATCCCGCTGGCTGTAAGTTCAAATGACACAGTTCAGGCAAAAGTTAGGGATAATAAAAAGAAATATTTGTCAAGAGGTCATCAAAATCCTCAGCAAAAATAAGTCGAGTTGACTAAATTCCTCACTGGGAATAACAAAAGGAAGATGTGACTGCTATCTCAAAATCCTTTGGCTTATGAACCATCTTCATCTGTGCAATCCTAAATTTCTGGGAACTTGAATGCATAGACTGAATTAATTGAATGTAGGACTGGAGTTCATCACGAAGTTGGGTTGGGTACAAATAAACTTTGAGCCTATATCCTTTGTTTCATAAACCGTGAACCAGACCACGTTACAACCTTCAAAAGTCCTAATTGAATCCAGGTTTCTTTTGAAAAGCATACTACAACGAGGTTGCGTAAACTGACTCCCAAGTTCTTTACCAATCATTTGTTTTCTTGCTGTTGCTTTATCTTTAATGTTGTCTCAACCGCCGTGTTGTGACAAGTTTTCATTTACTTTACATCAATAAATCTCATTCCAAAAAATGATTCTTGATTTCAAACTTTGCATTGAACTTTGCATTAAAATTACCAAGTTTGTACAAACATTTTTATTTGCAAATAAACTCTCCTCATCAAGGAATTTTCAAACAGTTAAGAAACTTGGTCGGTGATCCTACCAAAGGGAAAGGTTCTTCTTAGTTCCTATTGCTTCAAGAGTTGTTGCTCAATGCAAGTTATTCTCAGATTTGGTTAGTCAGAAGATTCTCTGCAAGTTACATGTTGGGTTATTTTCTCAAGGGCTGAAGCCATGATCAGTTTATTTTCTCAACATTCATTTCAAGAACTGAAGCCATGATCAGTTTATTCTTCTCAACAGTTATTTCAAAGATTTGATTATTTTCTCCAGCAGTAATCAAGAACTGAATCCATTATCAGTTTACCTTCATTAGTCATTGAACTTGGGGCAATTTTTCTTCAAGAATCCCCAGGCAGCCTTGCATGACTTCTCTCAAAAGATTTTCAACTTGGTACAGTTTACTGGTGTGACAGAGATTTGTTCAGCAGTAACACCTCTATTTTTCGAGCAGGATGGCAGTGATTTCTGTGTTGAAGAATCAGTCTTCTTTCTTTTCACTCCTCTAAGAGTCTAAACTGGTTGTCAGCATTTTCTCTCATATTGTCTCTTTGGGTGTGTTATTCCCCAGTTTTATTTGTGTTTGCATAGTTGAGTGCTTTAGTCCTCATTATGCATTCTCTTGGGTGTTTTAGTCCCCAGTTTTGTTTGTGTTTGCATATTTGAGTGTTTTAGTCCTCATTATGCATTTCCTTGGGTGTGTTATTCCCCAGTCTTGTCTATGTTTGCATATTTGAGTGTTTTAGTCCTCATTATGCATTTCCTTGGGAGTGTTATTCCCAGTTTTGTTTACATTTGCATATTTGAGTGTTTTAGTCCTCATTATGTGTGTTCTTGGGTGGTTTAGTCCCCATTTTCGTAATGTCCGCATACTGAGTGTTTTAGTCCTCATATGCATTTCTCAAAGTCTTGTTGTTTTCAACTTCTTACTTTTTGGTTAAAGTCCAACTTACTTGTCATTTGTCTGTCTCTCCAAAACTTTTTATTCACCTACTTGTTATTTCTTCTCAAATATTACACCCTTTTTATCCGATTGCCATTCTCGGATGTCCATAGTGAAGTCATCATTGATGTGATGTACTGTCCCGGACCCTTTTTCCATCTCATTCAGTTCTGTTCCTGAATGTTGTGATTCACATTCCATCTGATTGCTATTCTTGGATGTTGTGATCATTTTCCTTCCGACTGCTATTCTCGGATGTCCATAGTGAAGTCATCATTGATGTGATGTACTGTCCCGGACCCTTTTTCCATCTCATTCAGTTCTGTTCCTGAATGTTGTGATTCACATTCCATCTGATTGCTATTCTTGGATGCTGTGATCATTTTCCTTCCAACTGCTATTCTCGGATGTCCATAGTGAAGTCATCAGTAATTTGATGTATTGTCCCAGACTTTTTCCATTTCATTCAGTTCTGTTCCTGAATGTTGTGCTTTGCATTTTATCTGATTTCCATTCTCAGATGCTATTGATCACTTACCTTTCCGATTGCCATTCTCGGATTTTCATGATTGGAGTCATCATTAAGTTGATGTATTTTCCCGAATATTTCCCATTTCATTCAGTTCTATTCCTGAATGTTGAGATTCACATATTTTATCTGATTACCATTCTCAGATGTTGTGATTACTCTTTTCTGACTGACATTCTCGGATATTCCTAGTAAAGTCAGTAATGTCATCTATGGATGCTTCTGATGAACTGTTTCGGGACTTTTTCTTACTTCATTCAGTGCCATTCCTGGATGTTGTGATGTTTTCTATCCAATTGCTATTCTTGGACATTTTCATCTTGGCTGAGCCATGTGTTGGTCTTTAGCATGTTATTTTTCCGTCGGAGTCTTATGCTCCTTATCCCCAGCGTGTATTCTTTTTCTTGTGTCGTCTTGTCCCTCGCGGATTTCTTTGCATTTCATTTGTTTTCATATCCATTTTATATCATCTCATAAATTTTCTCATAATATTTCATATGTTGTCACATATTTTCTCTGCATTTCATATTTTTCTCATAACATCTCATGTGCCTGCATATATTTTCATATACTTTCATAAACAGTTTCATATGCTTCATGTCATTTCCACATCATTTCCATATCATTTCATATCGTTCATTTCATTTCATTCCAGTTTTTGGCATCTTAGGATCAAAAATTGGGTTTTTTGATATTTAAGTATCTTCCATCTTGTCGAAATGAAGATTCCAATCTCCATTATCTCTGGATTGAAGAAACTTAAATAGGGGCATCTGTCAGACCCTAATTTTTGACCCTAAGATTTTTCGCATCTCATCTGCATTTCGCATACAAACAAGATCACGTACTGGTTCGTGTATCCTTCTTAGTTGCAGATCTTTGTTTCACAGAGGATCACCGCATTTAATTTCTGTTATTTGTTTATATTCACTAACCTCTAACCAAAATACAAAAAATATGTCGCAGTTGCTTCTTCTTCTTCTGTGTTGCAGGATTTAAAAGACAGGGCAGTGATTTCAATTCAGACATGGTTGTTCAGTCACGATTCGATCCAGATGGACGTTTGACCTAATCTTGGTCAAACTATCAGAAGATTGTTCAACTGCAAGATAATTGTGCCAGTGGTTCATTTCTCAGACAATGCGTTTTCAAAGTTCAAGCTGTGTTGCGTGCAAAAAGTCATCAGTCATCAGACAATGTTTTGTGCGAAGTTTGGTCCGAATCTTCAATGATCGTCAATTTATCAGCAATTCATCTGAGGATTTATTTTCCTCAACATGGATGCGAATAATCAAGACAAATTTCAGTGATTGTGGTTATCAGGGCAATTTTCAGACGATTTCAGTGTTTGTGGTTGAATCGATAATTTGCTCAGTGGTTCAGTAATGGCTTGGTTCATTTTATCAGTGGCTTGTGGAAAATCAGGATTTGTTGTGGGCTTAAAAATCACTTTCATATCCATCACCCATTTTTTTCTTAGATCAAACCGTTTCCCTTTTCAATGATCATTTTTTTTTATTCTCGATTATTCAATCGTCCAATTATCCATTCTTTTCGACATTTTTTATCACAGTATACAATTTTTGTTCGTTATCCATTTTTTATATATAACCATTTCTAGGTATCACTTAAAATCATTTCCCATTATTTTCCGATTTTTAATATCCAATTTATTCACTTTGCTTCCCATTTTTTCCGATTATCCGATCCATACATTTTTATCCTTTTAACCGATTTTTATATCCATTATCATTTTTTTACACTTTTCATCAATATCCATTTTTTTTCTTTTCAGCATTTAGGCCTATCATTTTGTGTGTATCACTAAGCCCATTCCTTATTTTTTTTCACAGCCAAATTCATTCAAAGAAAAATATATATTGCGAAAGAAATATCCTAAAAAAAAAGTTTAGTTCATATGGTTTTTATTCTTAAGCCCACCCAATTTGTTTTTCTAAAAAAAAATTGATTAAAAAAAATAAAGAAAAAAAAAACATTTCATCAGCCTTTTACAATAGCCATCATTCACAACATCACTTCATCTCAAGCCGCACATACTTTAGCAAAATATCCACATCACCCCAAGCCCCACAGTCAAAACACAGCAGGCCCACAAAGCCAGTCCTTCCACAACAGCACTCAAGTCCTCACGCCAACAGCCAAAAGTACCAGCCACTTGCCAAACCATCCGCATCAAGCCGTAAGTCTCACGCCCAACATCAGCCAGCAATGCACGCGAAACCGCAAGCCACACATAGCCGAAGCAAACAACAAGCTCAACTTCATCTCAGTTTTCACCGCACGTCAGCCGCAGCTTCAGCCTGCATAACATCAGCTAGCAAAACCCAGCTTAACAATCCAGCAGCTTCCAACATCTCAAAGCCGTATACGCCGTACCAAACTTCAGGCCCCACAACTCAGCCATCACAATGACTACGCATCCGTACGGCAAGCCAAACAATTTCCAGCACTCCACACGCCTGCACACGCAAGTGAACAACACCTGATACAAAACGCAAAGCCAAAACAATTAAAACGCAGAAAACAAAATCAAGTGAACACGCCTTCCTCATGGTGAACCAAAACGCACCTTTCCGCAATTCAAAACGGCATCAACGATTCCACTGCAAATCACCTTCAAGTTCTATAAATTGGACCCCATTTCTCTTCAATTTTCCAAGCTTGGATAGCATACCAAATCCCTGCAAAATCATAAATCCAAAGCCTCAATTTCTTCAATCTTCAACTCACCCACCGCAAATCCCGTAAAAACCGAGTCAAAATCTATCCCCAAATCGGTACCTAGTTTCAAAACTCTAAACTGATTTCATCCCCTTTCACCTTTCAATTCCCTCAATTAAACTTCTTCCAATCCCTAGAATCTGTGGGATCCAGAAACAAAATTCGAAAAGAGCTTGAAAGATGGGAGAGAGATGTCGTGAGATTGAAGGAGAAGTGAGAGGCTTCGTGAGATAAGAGAGAGTGTTGCATTGTTTGTTCGAATCTGCTTTCGTGAAGGTGAGAGAGTGGTTTAGCCGTGTGGATACCTCCCCCTGTTTCTCTTTCCTGCGTTTACGAAGAAGAAGAAGACTGTGTTCTTCGTTTTCTATTTTATTTTTTTTTTAATTTTGTTTCTTTGTTTTTTTTAATAAGAAAGTTGATGTTGTTTATTTTGGGAACCTAGATCCATTTGGATCTATGTGTTAAATCCACCTCCCTCTTTCCATGCGCCACATGCCTTCATATTCTTTTTTTTTGTTTCTTCTTTTGTTTAATCATTTTAATTAATGCTGGTTATATTTTTTTTTAAAATTAGTTTTGTTAAGAATTCTTCTTATTTTTCAATTACAATTTCCTTTTTAGAAAAGTATTTTAGAATATGCTTTAGAAAAGAGTTTTAGAAAAGACATTTTAATAGCATTTAGAAAATATATTTTAGAAAAAGAATTTAAAAATATTTCTATTTCTATTTCTTTTTTGATCTATTTTAGATCCATCTTTATTTCATCTCTTTTTTTTTTGGTCGATGACAATCTCCGATTCGAGATTGTTGAATTTTGAAGAGTTTAATCTTCATTATTTCAAATCTATGGATGAATGATCATTTGGATCATTCTCCACACTTTGAGATCGTGATAGGTTGCTTTTCGATAAATTCAACGATAATCTCGATTAAGATTAGACTGTTCTCTTTCTTTTAGTGTGGCATGTTTTCGGAGAACGATCCATAATATCGTTTCTCCAACATGTTTTAACACGAATAGTTTCCACTTTAATTAGTGGTGGCCGGCCTCATTTGTAGGGTAATTACTCCGTAAATTACTCGGCGATTGCTTAACATAGACCTAAAGTTGTCCCGATTTGGAATGCGATCTACTTGGATCCGGTTGCCTCGATTTTATTTTTCTTTTCGTGGTTGTGCTTGATTAAGTTCATCATACCACTTATTATTGTAAATATTAATAATGTGAATATACTAACATTTAATTAAATATCTCGCACCTTATCCTTTTATTTCAATTCCTCGTTCCCTATCTCTTTATATTGCTTTATCATATTATATCATTCATCATTTTGCTTATATTGTGATACTTGTTATTTCTCCTTTGTCCATTTGGATATCAAAACACTAATAAAGGATTAAACACTTAAAAGACTTGTGACTTCTAATTTTGGACTATGGTTACTATCCCTTGCTTCGGAGATTGGACTTAGACTTTAAGAGTTTCCCCATTTGCTCAAGTTGGAATGGATTAGAAACCTAGGCCTCAAATTATTTCATTGGCCTTTGAAGATGGAAATCCAATTGTCTCAAAGATGCTTGCCATATGGTTTGATCGTTTCTTCCTTTAACTTTTATTTTCAAGTCTTAGGATAGTCTCTTCATCTCTTCCCATCTTCTTTAATTTTCAAATCTCCTTCCTCTTTTCAAAACTTTCTTTGTTTTCAAACTTAAAACATTTTCTCAATCAAACCTTGACTTCGGTCATGTGCTTTTACCTTTTCATTTCATTCCTTTAATAAATGCTAAACCACATAAGCATATCGAAACTTTCTTTCTCAAAAAACTTTAAAACATTCACAACTCATTCAATTGCTTTTGTGCCCTCGTGCACGTTTCTTTTTAACTTTTTTTTTTATGTTTAGATATGATTCATTCTTTCTAGCGGAATTATTCGCTAAAGAATGATGACTTATCTTTACATTTTAAAATCAATTTAACTCATTTGCCTTTTCACAATTTGTACCACGAACTACGGGGTTTTGATCTCACATTGCACTTTGTGGGTACGTAGGCATGAGACGTTCGTCTCTTCAAATACCAAAATCTTAAAAAACATTCTTCTTCTCATCTTTTCAATCTTTTTTCAAGCAAACCATTTCAAACCAAAAATGCAGTAAATATTTCAAAGGGTTCCCGTGGAGTACCACGGACAAGTCGGGTGCTTAAAACCTTCCCGATTTGTAACCAATCCCCGTACCCATTCTCTGTTTGATTCTTTTAGCTTTTTTAGCTTTTGAGATTCATTAAGGCTTTCTTCGTTCTTTTTGCCTTTTTCCTTTTGGAAATAAATAAAAGCGCGGTGGCGACTCTGTGTATATTGAGTTAAGTTAATCAATAGCTTACACTCATGATTTTACCGCTACAGGTTGAGCCCTTGAATTGCATTCCTTAACTCTTGTTGTCCCTGAGCCATCCCTTGCATCATGACCATGAATTCTCCCATTCTGGTGTGAAACTCATTAAGCTCATGACGATGTGGGATATCTTGTCAGAGATGTCGGGTCTTGGCAGCTCTCGCAATCTTTGCCTGAAACACAGATAAGTTAAGCATCTTGTACAAAACCTGCAAAAACAAAGAAGAAATGCAAATGATGCGTATACAATGTAATGTGTTCCTTTTATTCCCAAGGCTTTTCTTTTTTCCTGTCCTGGTATTAGGAGAATAATAATTAGGAAAAAGACTCATATGATGTTCAAATAACATGACGACTGTGGAGAATTGGTGCTCATTACCCTGTGTCGGTGCAACAGATAAGAAACAAGAGATTCAAAGCAAGTCAATCACAAAAACTGAAGTTTGAAACAGCAAAGTCCCCGAAGGGTGTCAACAACAAAGTATATCAATAAAAGGAATCCCACAACAAGCCTGTGGGTAATCCAAGTACAATAGCATGAAACTAAACTCTAGGGAGCTCTAAGTCTTGCAGTCTCCAGCTAAGACGCTTGACATTCTGGAACAACTGAGCTATATCCGGATGATCGGGCTCCTGGATGAGTCTCTGGATGAGGAGATCCCTTAAATCAAAGGAAGCATGTAACTCTTCAATCTGCTGCAGGAAAGCCATCTCATTCTCTTTGCCCGGACCCGGCTCGGCCTTTGACTTCTTCACATCCGCTTTCAATTTCAAGTCTTCTATTTCTTTCTGAGCTTCCTTTTCTGCTTGTTGGCTTTCTGCTAGACTTTGGAGACGACTCTTCTCTTGATGATAAGACTTCTGAAGGAGCTCTCTCTGTCCATCCAAATAATCTTGAAGACTCTTGATTTCCAGCTTATACTTGACATCCGGCTCTTTCTACTTCCTCAAATTGTCTTCCCATTTTTATTCCATAAGGTGACAGCTTCATTGGCTTCATTCATGTTCTTTCTCTCCTTCCGGCACTGATCCGCCTTGTGTGTTTCAGCTAATCCCCTTTTCTTGAAGTAAAGCTCTCTCTCTTGAAAATCTTGCTGCTTGAGCCTAACCATCTCTTCAGCTTTGTGAGCTCTTTCCTCCAACTTTTGATTCTGCATCTTCAGCTTTTGACATGAATCGTAAGCTTCTTGATTCTCTAACTTGAGTTGTTGAACCAAGGCTTCCAACTTTTGATAATCTTGCAGAGGCACTGAAGTTGTGGGTGCTACCTCCTTAGGGTAGAGAAATGTTTCTCTAGTAAATGGGAGCAACTGGGTCTTCACACGATCCTCCAACCAGCTAGCGAAAGGATCATAAGTGTTGGGATCCACTCTTCCAAAGTCTTTCTTCCCTTTTATCACTCTAACTTCCCAAGCTTGGTATAACAACATGCTCTTCTTGAGATTTCCTTCTGCTGGAAAGTACAAAGACTCCTTTTCCTCTTCAATCAAAGGCATATCTTTTAACGGATAACCAAACTGCTTCCTGGACAAGATAGAATTGTAACTGATCCCACCTTTCCTTCTTAATAGAGACACATTTGGAAAGCTACCACAACTGACCAACATTTCTTTACCCACAAGATATCTGTTGCATCCTGTTGCACCCCAAAATTTGCCCTCACAAGACAAGACTTTGTGACTAAGAGGTTCACAAGGTTCACAAGGCATCTCATGAGGTTCACAAGGTTCACAAAGTTCACAATTAGTCATAAGATTTGACATTGCCCTCAGACAATGCATCCTCCTAAGCAATGCATCCTAAACTAGGGTTTTGACTTTAATCAGGCTAAATGGACTTCCAAGACTTCAAGTGAGCTTCATAACATCTTGTATGTGTTTAAAAATCCCCATGACAAGTTTCAAGACTTTTCCCAAAGGTTAGCTCAGTCAGATGATCAGATAGGTCAAAATCAGTCAAAGTAGTTAAAAAGTCAAACTTGAGAATGGTAAAAGATATGGACATGAAACCAATGGGGTTGGTTAGAGGACTCTTTAAGCTTTCCAAAATGTCCAAGAACACCTTCATAGCCTTAAAATTGAGGGATTTGTGCCTTTGCAAAGTTGGGAAATTTTTGGGAGGTATATGAAGCAAATGGGACCTTAAAACCAATTTTTGCCAAATGGGCCTACCAAATTGTCATCCAATCTTCATAATAATGTCAAGCACGACCCATTGATTATTTTTTTAGATTTTTTATATTTTATATTTTATTATTTTGGATTTTATCTAATAAAATTCAATTTTAATAAAAATAAAATATAAAAATAAAATATTTGAATCCAATCTTTGCTTTGGGATCAAATATTTGACTTTTAAAAGTGATTGATACCTTACAAATTCGTGCAAGACCAAACCAACAAGAAAATATTTGATTTTTGTGACATTTATGACAATGGAATTCCTTCATCATCAAGTAATCTCAATTCATGATCCAAAGCCCATAACTTGACCTAATTTCACTCACTATATGTACATGAACATAACACAATACCAAGGGACGAAAAATTCAGCCTCCAAGAACACTTTGCACATTCAAAATTTTCCTTAGAATTTCAATTTTCGGTTTCATACTTACAGGACGATTAAAGGTATTCTAAGGACATAGACATGATCCTTGGACTCCCTTGATACTATTTGCACCCTCATAAGCATCCATAGCCTCATGAATAATGGAATCCGAACGCATCTTCTTCTTCTTGTTTTGATTTTCGATTCCATTAATTTATCCACTATCAATTGTTTTTGTGCTTCTAACTTTGTTTGTTATCATGTTTAGAAGATTTATGGGCAAGAATATTGAAGAAACCGTGACTAAACATTAAGATGCCATGTTAGGGTTTCAAGCTTAGAATTGGGGTTTCTTGATTCGGCTTATATAAATGCATTATAACAACATAAATAAGATGAATGAACTGTATTGATCATGTTTGCATGATCAATTTGGCAAAATTGTATGGATATAAGATGTTACGAATTTTGTAGGTTTTTGTACGCAGGTAAATTCGCATGAGATTTCCCAACAAAATTCGCAGGAAAACCTGCGAAATTCCAAGGAAGAAGATGATCTGAATGGCGCGAATTTTAAATTCAAATTTTATGCTTATTTTATTATTTATTAGTTTCATATACATTTCACAACGCGTTGATGGCTCAGCTGGTAAGAGCATTAGTGATGGGAGGCGCATGACCTGGGTTCGATTCCCCCCAGGCCCTTTTGCTTTGCTGCTTTTTTATTTGATTTTTCCAGGATACGAACAAAAACACATGAAGGAAATATGTTGATACCAACGCGCGCGTTGGCCCAGTGGCTAGAGTTCTCTTCAGGTATTGGGGAGGTCCTGGGATCAAAACCAGGCCTCCCCCTTTCTTCTATTTTAATTTTGTTTTGTTTATTATTATTATTATTTTCTAATTATAATTAATCTTAATTAATAATCAATCTATAACCCTAATTTTTTTTATTAGTTCTAAAAAATTTAATTTATTTTTACAAACCCTAATTATATTATAAATCTTAATTTAT
Organism: Lathyrus aphaca; assembly: GCA_963966055.1. Lineage (NCBI taxonomy): Eukaryota > Viridiplantae > Streptophyta > Magnoliopsida > Fabales > Fabaceae > Lathyrus > Lathyrus aphaca. Next base: position 380,710,874 of record OZ014521.1, read on the forward strand.
TTGTTTATAAATTTTAATTATATATATTTTATTATGTGTAGTTTGTTTGTATATATATATAAGTAATTTAATTAAGTAATTAACCCTAATTTATTTTTTCTAAACAAAAAAAAACCCTAACTTTATTTTATGAATTTAATTTATTATTTTTATATGCTTACTTAATTATAATTAAATATTTTTATAATATGTATATAAAATTAAATAATTAGACTATTAGTCATATTTATTAGTATATAATTATTATTATTTATTTCTTTTATTAAAATTCTCTTAAAAAAATAATTATTTATTTAATTTTGAACTTTTAATTTGTTTCTATATTATATTGTTATACTAACCATCTTATACTTATTTTCTTATTTATTATTACTAACCCATTTAATTATTTGTTTATTTGCTTATTTATTTTAATTATTTTAATTATTATAATGTAATTGTATCCACTATGTAATAGTTGTAGAATTTCTTATTATTTATTTTAAAAAATGCCATGGTTAGTAAAATAGGGAGTGTAAACATGTTTGTACTTAAAATTGAATTTAGATCACTAATTTGTAAGATAAATACTTGAATTTATACACGCACACACGTAAGTCGATCCTGGATCGCCATCTCACATTCTTAAGGATACCTCTCATGTTGCCTAAAGAAAAAAAGGTCAAGTAAGGTGTAAAGCAAAGTCCTTTCTCTCATATCATCTAGTCCCTTAAAAGATAATAAGATTAAGTCCCTTCATGGTTGCCTTCATAAATGATCTTGTCCCTTTCGAATAAAGATGATAAGTCCCTTCGAATTGCTAAATACACCTTACAGTTGCCTAATCACAGTTGTCCCTTTACTTGTCCCTCACACATCCAAGGTAATGACTACCTATTCCTTAATAATAGGGATAGTCTTACCACTTAAAGGATATTTAAGAACAGAAAAGACTTAACTTATGGTAGGTTCCTCTTATGTACTTGCTCACCTTTTCAAACATTTCAAAACACTTCACATTTTTTAAGCAATTTTCCAAACAAAGGCTTTATATATATCCGTACATGGATCATTATAAAGTACTTAAGAAAATTTCTAAACACACACTACACTTCTCAAAAACATTTTAAAGTGAGCTAAGTAACTAAGAGCCCATGGATAACCATGGATGTAAAGGGTGCTAACACCTTCCCTTTACATAACCTACCCCCCGAACCCAAAAATCTTTTAAGGTCTTTCCTGTTCTTTTATGCCCTTTCCTTTTGGATAAAATAAAAGTCGGTGGCGACTCTTGCTATCCGCAACATTTAACTAAAGTCAGTTCTCCCACCGTGTTACAGAATTGGCGACTCTGCTGGGGATTAATTTAAAGAGGGGTACCCTTGGGAATTAGATCACTTTAAAATTGTTTGCCTTGTTTGCTTTATACTTATCTGTTGGGTGCTCTTATGTGTGAAAGATCCTAACCTGGATCTAGTGTACCTTAGGTAAATGGCAATAGACCAAGGAAACTGTACGGCGTATACCAATATGGTTGATCTGGTGGCCATAGTTAGTGTGACTTCTTGGTTGGTGCTTATGTTCCTTAAGTCAAGTTGAGGATAATATGAGGCTGCCATATGTTGTCAATGCACTAACTAACTTTTAGAACCCTAGTTATCCCATCTTGGCCTTTAGAAAAGTAGTGAGATACCGGCTTTGGTGCAGACTGAAGTTGGTTGATACTCGATACTACGCTCATTGAGATCCTAAACTTGGAGGGTTTTGGTTGGCAAGTAAGTTGCCTACTGAACAACCACCCTTGTGAAGGATCAATGATATTGAGATCCCTTAGAACCTGGTTACTTTTATAGGACAGGATGAACCATCTAAACTTCAGGGGAGGGTACTTACCTTTGAACCTCATGCAAGCCTTTAAACCTAGGGCTATGGTGTGACTTGTTTGTGTGTGCCACATGTTTGTGATTGAGCATAACATCATAGCATCATCATGCATCATAAGCATAGCATTTTCACTAACCATTTCAAGGACCAAAGGATTTATCTTTGTTCTTTGTTGCAGGTCATGGCTTCTGCTCGTAGAAACACTATCAGGATCAACTTTGTAGGGATACCTCCTAAGCTTAAGGAATTGGTCTCTCAAGTTTCTGAAAACTCTCAGTTCATCAAGAGACATGGTCACCTACTGGATCTAGTCACTTCAGGGTTCAATGAAGACATGATGAGTGTCCTGTTTCAGTTCTTTGATCCTAAGCACCATTGCTTCACATTCCCCGACTATCAGCTGGTTCCTACAATGGAAGAGTTTTCTAAACTTCTGGGTATACCTGTTCTTGATCAAAGACCCTTCACAGGCTTGGAAAAAGAGCTTAAACCAGAGGTTATTGTTGCAGCTCTACATCTGAAGAAGTCAGACATTGTTTTAGAAACGAGAAGCGGAGTTAAGGGTATTCTTGCTAAGGTGTTGATAGAGAAGGCTCAAGTGTTCTTGAAGGCTATGAGTTATGATGCTTTTGAGGAGATCTTAGCCTTGTTGATTTATGGCTTAGTGTTGTTCCCCAATCCAGATCAGTTCATAGATGTTCACGCCATCAACATATTTCTGAGTCACAATCCAGTGCCTACATTGCTTGGAGACATTCTGCACTCTCTTCATACTCGTACTACAAAGGCACGAGGAACTCTGATGTGTTGCATACCTTTGCTATCTAGGTGGTTTATTTCTCACCTTCCTCGATCAGTGATGAAGAATGAACAAGGGTCCAGGTGGTCTAAAAGGATCATGTCACTCTCTCATTCAGATATCGATTGGTGCTCCAGATCTATGGAGAATGTCACTATCATTGACCATTGTGGGGAGTTTCCTAATGTGCCGCTTCTAGGCATAAGAGGAGGCATTACTTAAAACCCTTCTTTAGCTTTACGACAGTTTGGTTACGCTCGGAGTGATGGTCCACATGACATGTTGATTCAAGGTATTGTGTTTGACTATGACAACGATCTACAAGGTTACCGTCAAAGATTTATACGAGCATGGTGGAAAGTGAACAAGGTTGACAGCAAGACTCTGGAGCCCAAGTACACTATTCCTATGGAAGCTTATCTCAGATGGGTGCGATCTCGTGCTCAGACTCTTATGATGCCATATCCTGCCATCCTGCTAGTTACTATGGAGCCTGTTGCTGAAGGAGATACTTCTTATACCATCCTTCACCAAGACATGTCCACTGACATGGAAGACTTACAGAGGTCCTGGATCCAGTTGAAGGAGCAAAGGGATACTTTTGAGACTCATTACAAAGCAAGTCAAGAAAGAATCCTGGAGCTAACAAAGCAACTTCACGAGGAGCGGAATCTCAACTCATACCTCAACACAAAGAGGAAACGTCCATGGGAGACTTAAAACCCCATCTTTTGTATTTATTTCATTTCATTTTGTAAGCCCAAAGGGCAAACAAATTTATTACTAATAAAAGTTTACTTTCTTGATTGTTTAAGCAAATTTAAATCCTGCGGTCCTTGAAAACATTGCATACGCATTTATACACCATATCATTGCATCACAGGTTTCTTATGTACAGGTTTCTTATCTTCTCGCTGTTTATTTCAGCAATGGCTCTTGAACAAACAGTTAAAGATATCCAGGCACAAAATGCACAATTCCAAGAGCTGATCCTGAACTTGTCCAAGGGGCAGGATGAATTAAAGACACTGCTGGCCAAGAAGACTAAGAAGACTAGAAGGTCAGGAGGCCTAATTAACATGGGAAGAAGGTTCAGAGGTCCTGTCAAGACCAAGGAACAGGTTGAAGATTATGAGTCTGAAGAGTCTGAAAAAGAGGGAGGCAGTCTCCATAATACAATGGGGGATTCTGATTCTGAAGCTAACTACTATCATGATCCTAATGAAGATAAGTTCAAAATGCTGGTGGATAGAATGGATGCTATGGAATTGCAAAAGTCTTTTGGGCTGGATTTTGAAGACCTGAGTTTGATATCTGGGGTGGTTATACCCATTGGTTTCAAGGTCCCTACTTTTGTAGTGTATGATGGTGTCTCTTGTCCCAAGTTGCATCTGAGGTCTTATGTCCGGAGGATCCAACCCCGTACTGCTGATAAGAAGTTGTGGATCCATTTCTTCCAAGAGAGCTTATCTGGAGCTCAATTGGAATGGTACTATCAGTTGGAGAGTGTCAACATCCGTGATTGGAATGATCTTGCTGAGGCTTTTTATAAGCAATATCAATACAATGTTGACCTAGCCCCTACTCGCATGCAACTACAAAGCATGTCTATGGGTGCTAAGGAAAATTTCAAAGAGTACGCCCAGAAGTGGAGAGATTTGGCTGGTAGAGTGCAACCCCCTCTAACTGATCGGGAGTTAGTGGATATGTTCATGTGTACGTTGAATGGTCCTTTTTACAGTCACCTTATTGGAAGCTCATCATCTAGCTTCACTGAGTTGATAATGACAGGAGAGCGCGTAGAAAGTGGTATAAGGAGTGGCAAGATCCAAGTGGGTACTTCTTCATCCATTACTACAAAGAAGCCCCCTAGTGGGAAGAAAGAGTCTAATGCTGTTTATGGTCAATCTGATCATAATAGGAGGCACCAATCTGTGAGTGCAGTTCATATCTCCAATCCAACTCCTGCAACACCAGAGCTACCACAGGGCAATCAACAGAGGCCTAGAAGACAGTTCACTAAGCTCAACATGTCACTGGCCCAAGCCTTGCAACACTTGTTGAAGGGTGAACTCATCACTTTGAGGGACCCTCCTCAGAATCCCAATGTTACCTCTCCCAGGTACAATCCTAATGCACGATGTGCATATCATTCAAATTGTCAGGGACATGATACCAATAGTTGCTGGATATTGAAGAATAAAATTCAGGATATGATTGATGCTGGAGAGATTGAGTTTGACCCTCCGGGTACTCCAAATGTGATTACTGCTCCCATGCCAAATCATGAAAAGGCTGTCAATGCCATTGATGAAGTTTCACGTATCTCCTCAGTTGCAGATGTGACCACACCATTGGCTGTTATTAAGAAGAAGTTGGTACAAGCTGGGTTCTTTCCAGGTTGTCATGAAGATTGTTTCTATTGTGCTTATAAGCCGGATAGTTGCTGGAGATTGAAGGACGGAATTCAACGCCTCATGGACAATTACACAATATTGTTTGAGAGGACACCACCTTCTGTGGAGAGCATGGTTGAGCATATAACTAAAGGTGCGAAGGTTGAAGAGGTGGATATGGTTGATAAAGTGTCGGTAAGGATTACTTCCAAGGGACCTATAAAAATCACTCGTAAGGGTCTAATTAAAATTACTGCTGAAGGCCCTGTGAAGATTGTTGCTGAAGCTAGAGTGGCTCCTATGATCATTACCACTCCGGGTCCTATTCCATATACTTATGATAAAGCTGTGCCTTGGCATTATGGGTCCGATGTTTATATTCATGGTTTTAAGCAGGAATCCTTGGCTGATACACCTATTGTTGGTGAAAATCTGGATGTTGATAATATTGCTGGATCTAGTAAGATCACACGAAGTGGAAGAGTTTTCTCTCCTCCAGTTACCTCCAAGAATATAGTTACTCCAGCTACTACCTCTACTGCTGATGCTCGGGGCAAAGGTCCTGTTATTGAACCTATACAAACTGATGTACCAGCTGCTGATGATCTTTCTAAGCAGATGGAAGAAGTATTGAAGATCATTCGCAAGAGTGATTATGACATTGTTGATCAATTGGGGCATACTCCCTCCAAGATTTCTATGTTGTCTTTATTGTTGTGTTCTGAGGCTCATGCCAAAGCTTTGATTAAATTCTTGAAGACTGCTCACGTACCAAATGAGATTTCTGTAGACCAGTTTGAAAATTGTGTTGCACACTTGACCTATGATAATGGGTTAGGTTTCTCCGATGCTGATTTGACTCCGACCAAGAGGGATCATAACCGGGCTCTACATATCTCTATTGAATGCAGGGGCACTACCCTATCACATGTGTTAATAGACAATGGTTCATCGCTGAATGTGTTGCCCAAAGAAGTTCTGAATAAGCTTAGCCCTGAAGATGTTGTGTTGAAGCCCAGTAATATAGTGGTGAAGGCTTTTGATGGCTCGAGAAGAGTGGTGCATGGAGAAATTGATCTCCCAATAAAAGTAGGTTCTCAAGTCTTCAATGCTACTTTTTATGTAATGGATATTCGTCCTTCGTATTCTTGTTTGCTTGGGCGTCCTGGATCCATGGGGTAGGTGTTGTAACCTCCACCTTACATCAGAAGTTGAGATATCCAGTAGAAGGAAAAGTTGTCACTGTTTACGGAGAGGAAGGATATATAGTTAGCCATGTGAACACCTTTAAATATCTTGAAGTGGAAGGTGAATATGTTGAAACTCCGTGCCAGACATTCGAAGTAGTTCCTTGGGTTGTTAATAATTATGAAGCTCCTCCTGTTGTCAAGAAAGTTCCTGTGGTCACCAGAGTACCTCCTACAATGGCTTCCCTTAAAGATGCTAGAGCTGTGGTGGATGAAGGTGGTTGTACTATTTGGGGTCAGCTTCCTGACATCCCTTACAAGTCTGACAAATTTGGTTTGGGTTTCACTGCAGAGTCCCAGAAGGCTGTTCGTCATGCTCGTGCTGTTCGTATCACCAATTAGGGGATTATGAAAGATCAGATCAATGTTGTGGGTGACTATGATGAAGACTACAACTTGGATGCTTGGATTTTTCCTACTGTGGGTGTTGGGCTCAATAATTGGAAAGCTGAAGATGTTATTCCTATCTCCTTTAGTCAGGAGTAAATATGATTACTGTGTTGTTACTTTTAAGTTTGTAACTTTTGAACAATTAAACTCTTAAGCCTTGTGCCTTACCCGGGGCACAATGGTATGCTTGTTTCGGGATGTCATTTCATTTGCATACTTCATTCAATAAAAATCAGTGGATGTTTCGTTTTCGTAAATATTGTGTTCCTTGTCTTTATTTTATTTTATTTTGTTTTATCAGCTATGTGTTCTTACACACACCCACATCACTAAAATGCAGATCCTCATCCACTCTGGATCCTGTTGATAACAGTTCTACTATTGCCAATTATAATTTCGAGAATCCGATCTATCAAGCTGAGGATGGAAAGGAGGACAATTGTGAAGTACTTGTAGAGCTTGCTAGGTTGTTACAACAAGAAGAGAAAGCTATACAGCCACATGAAGAGCCAATCGAAGTTGTGAATCTGGGAACTGAAGAAAACAGGAAAGAAGTCAAGATAGGGGCTGAATTAGAGGATAGTGTCAAGAGCAGATATATTCAGATGTTACATGATTATGTGGAGATCTTTGCTTGGTCCTATGAGGATATGCCGGGGTTGGATACAGACATTGTGGTTCACCGTTTACCAGTGAAAGAAGACTGTCGTCCAAAGAAGCAGAAGGTTCGTCGTATGCGTCCTGAAATGTCAGAGAAGATTAAGGCAGAGGTGATGAAACAATTTGATGCAGGGTTCTTAGTTGTGACTTTTTATCCTCAGTGGGTTGCAAATGTGGTGCCGGTACCTAACAAAGATGGTAAGGTACGTATGTGCGTATATTACAGGGATTTAAACAAGGCTAGCCCTAAAGATGACTTTCCACTTCCTCATATTGATGTTCTGGTAGACAATACTGCTCAGCATAAGGTGTTCTCTTTCATGGATGGTTTCTCTGGTTACAATCAAATCAAGATGGCACCTGAAGATATGGAGAAGACAACATTTGTTACACAGTGGGGCACTTTTTTCTATAAGGTGGTGCCATTTGGTTTGAAGAATGTCGGGGCAACATATCAGCGTGCTATGGTGGCTTTGTTTCACGATATGATTCATCATGAGATAGAGGTATATGTGGATGATATGATATCCAAATCCCAGAATGAAGAACAACATCTTGATCATCTGCATAAGTTGTTTGAGAGGTTGAAGAAATACAAATTGAGATTGAACCCAAACAAGTGTACTTTTGGAGTTAGGTTTGGTAAACTCCTGGGTTTCATTGTCAGTGGAAAAGGTATTGAAGTAGACCCTGCAAAAGTGAAAGTTATACAAGAGATGCCAGCTCCCCGTACTAAGAAGGAAGTTAGAGGTTTCTTGGGACGATTGAATTACATTGCAAGATTTATTTCCCAATTAACTGCTACCTGTGAGCCAATCTTCAAGTTGTTGAAGAAAGATCAGGTAATGGAATGGAATGATGAGTGCCAAACTGCCTTTGATGAAATCAAGAAATATCTGCTAGAACCTCCAATTTTGATGCCACCAGTTGATGGAAGACCCTTGATTATGTACTTAACAGTGTTAGACAACTCAATGGGGTGTGTATTGGGGCAACATGACGAGTCTGGTCGAAAAGAGCAGGCAATATACTACCTTAGCAAAAAGTTTACCGACTATGAAACAAGATACTCACTGCTCGAGAAAACTTGTTGCGCTTTGGCATGGGCTGCTCGCCGACTAAGACAGTATATGTTGGCTCATACTACCTTGTTGATTTCAAAGATGGATCCAATCAACATATTCGAGAAACCTGCTCTCTCTGGACGAATAGCGAGATGGCAAATGATCTTAACAGAATATGATATACAGTATACTACTCAGAAGGCCATTAAAGGAAGTGTTGTAGCTGATCATTTGGCCCATCAAGCAGTGGATGATTATCAGTCAATGAGTTTTGAGTTCCCTGATGAAGATATTATGATTATTACCAAAGAACCTGGACAATATGACGGACCTGAACAAGGATCCCGATGGACTATGGTTTTTGATGGAGCTTCTAATGCACTTGGTAATGGTGTTGGTGTTGTGATCAGTTCCCCTGAAGGTTCTCATACCCCGATTACTGCCAGACTTTGTTTCTATTGTACCAATAACATGGCTGAGTATGAGGCATGTATCCTGGGTATCAAAGCTGCCATTGATATGAAGATTCAGTTCCTGGACGTATAAGGAGATTCAGCCCTGGTAGTAAGTCAGATCAAAGGAGATTGGGATACCAAGCATGATAATCTCATTCCTTACAGAGAGCATGTGTTGTCTTTGATCCCACATTTCAAAGAGATTACCTTTGGACATATTCCACGAAGAGAAAATCAGTTGGCAGATGCATTAGCCACCATGGCATCCATGTTTGAGATCAGCTGGGATGATGAAGCTCCCAAGATTACTATTGATAGATTTGAGAAGCTTGCATACTGCAATGAGATTGACACTGAAGAAGCAGAGGAGAAACCTTGGTTCTATGAAGTAAAAAGATATCTTGAAGCTCGGGAGTTCCCTGAAGGGGCATCTGTCAAAGATAGGAAGTTTCTGAGAAGGTTTTCTGCTAAGTTCTTTTTTAGTAATGGGATTTTGTACAAGCGCAATCATGATTCAACTTTGCTTCGTTGTGTGGATAAGAAGGAAGCAACTGAGATTATGGAAGATATGCATGATGGGATCTTTGGCACTCATTCTAGTGGTCATACTATGGCAAAGAAGATATTGAGAGCAGGTTACTATTGGTCTACTATGGAAGCTGACTGCTATCAATATTCCAGAACGTGTCATAAGTGTCAAATCTATGCTGATAAAGTACATATACCTCCATCACCATTGAATGTGTTGACTGCTCCTTGGCCTTTTGCCATGTGGGGCATTGATATGATTGGTGAGATCAAGCCTACTGCTTCTAATGGGCATCGTTTCATCCTGGCCGTTATTGATTACTTTACTAAGTGGGTGGAGGCAGCTTCATTTGCATCTGTTACTAAGAATGTGGTGGCTCGATTCATTAAGAACAATCTCATATGTAGGTATGGCGTCCCTGAAAGGATTATTACTGACAATGGCTCTAATCTGAACAACACTATGATTACTGATCTCTGCACGCAGTTCAAGATTAAGCATCACAACTCTTCTCCGTATCGTCCAAAGATGAATGGGGCAGTAGAAGCTGCTAATAAGAACATTAAGAAGATTCTACAGAAGATGACCATCACTTATAAGGATTGGCATGAGATGTTACCATTTGCTCTTCATGGTTATCGTACTACAATACGTACTTCAACAGGGGCAACCCCATTCTCCTTAGTCTATGGTATGGAAGCAGTTCTGCCCATTGAAGTTCAGATACCCTCCTTAAGAATCATGAAGGATGCAGGCTTGGATGAAGATGAGTGGATTCAGACTCGACTTGACCAGATAAATTTGATTGATGAGAAAAGGTTAGCAGCAGTTTGTCATGGCCAGATGTACCAGAAACGGATGATTAAGGCTTTTAATAAGAAGGTTAAGCCAAAGGTATATCAGGCTGGTGACTTGGTAATCAAGCGTATCATATTACCACAGGGTGATCCTAGGGGCAAGTGGACTCCTACATATGAAGGACCATTTGTAGTCAAAACAGTATTCTTAGGAGGTGCCATGATACTCACTACTATGGATGGTTAAGACTTCCCACAGCCTGTAAACGCAGACATAGTTAAAAAATACTACGCATAAAAAGAGACCTGCTAGGTTGACTGGCCTAGGCAAAAATAAGGGCATCCCGGCGAACCAAAAGGGTTCAGGCAAAAATTAGGGATATATATAAAAAAATGTACACCCGGCAAGTCGAAAACCTGAAAAGGCGGCTTGGGCAAAAAAGGGTATCCCGGTGGATTGAAAACCTGAAAGGGCAATCCAGGAAAAAGTTAGGGATTAAAGCGTATGACTATGTCTCGTTTGGATCATCCATGAAACTACAACCAGTTGTGCTACTAATTCAAGCTCGAACAGATAAAGATCAATCCAATCGTTTCCGTCTCGACAGCAGAAGATGAGATACTTGAAGATAATGGCAATAGTAGAATTGAAACTCAATAGGATTATTTCTCACATAGCTGATTTTCTCCGTTTGTAAAAATTTTACGACGAATTCCTCTTACTAGGATTTCTGTCTCCTTGTACAAACTTACCTATGTACGGGTCACTTTGTGATATAAATAAAATTCCATCTTTGAATCCAGATTTACTTTTACCCTATTTACATAAGCGAAACGTCCATTGGTTGTGTTTGAATGTATGTATGCTTTTGAATATGATTGATGTTTACCAGAAATGCATAAAATGCTTAATATGATTGATGTTTACCAGAAATGCATGAAAATGCAGTAATAGTATTTACTAAGGACGAACGAGGGAAGGAATTCAACGAAGCTTCGCCGGTTCATCCCCACAAGACAGCTACAAATCCCCTAGTAGGGCAAATCCATCTTCATAAATACTTCGAGTCATATCTCCCCTGGAATTTATATCCATCTCTTTTATCCTCAGACGGATAGTCGGGAATTTATTCTTTCAATAGGAGTACGACGAACGAATACGGGAGGTTATGGATACCTTACTATCGAACGAAGACGAGAGGTTATGGATACCTTACTATCGAATGAAGACGAGAGGTTTATGAATACTATGTTATCAAACGAGACGGGAACGAGTTCCCCATATTCTTCACTATATTATCCAACAAGACGAGTTCCTCATATTCTTTAGCAACAAATCAAGATTTATTTTCTCTGGCCAGCAGTTGATATACGAAGATATCCAGATGCTTCAATCTGCATGATGCATACATACATAATTTACATCATACCATAACATATATATCCATAAGTACATAATACATTACTTAAGTGCATCATACTATGCATGCATACATAATGCATAAATTAATATTTCCCTTGCAGGATAGTTATATGCAGGTAAAACAATATCAACAACTTACAACAGGTCAGAAATGATCCATACACTACTCAAGATGTCCTCGAATAGCAGGCAAACGGTCTGTAAAAAGATTCATTCCCTAGTTCAAGACATTTTTCAAAAGAACAAATCATGACGTTCTTTTGACCCTTAAGAGCAAATCCTGACGCTCTTTTGGCCCCTTGTTCAAGACTTTTTCAGAAGAACAAATCCTGACGTTCTTTTGACCCTTAAGAGCAAATCCTGACGCTCTTTTGGCCCCTTGTTCAAGACTTTTTCAGAAGAACAAATCCTGACGTTCTTTTGGACCCTTAAGAGCAAATCCTGACGCTCTTTTGGCCCCTTGTTCAAGACTTTTTTCAGAAGAACAAATCCTGACGTTCTTTTGGACCCTTAAGAGCAAATCCTGACGCTCTTTTGGCCCCTTGTTCAAGACTTTTTTCAGAAGAACAAATCCTGACGTTCTTTTGACCCTTAAGAGAAAATCCTGACGCTCTTTTGGCCCCTTGTTCAGGACTTTTTCAGAAGAACTAATCCTGACGTTCTTTTGACCTTGGAGAATAGGCAAACGGTCTGTACAAAGATCCATTCCCTAATCCAAAATATTTCCAGAAGAGATAATCATCATAAGATTTATTTCTACTGGTCCATCCAACAATTCAAATCATGTTGCATAAATGATTCAGAGACGGCTTATACAAAGACCTAGTACTGATATCCAGCATCAACATAAAAACATCACCATATCCAGATATTTTAGATGGCATCTCTAAGCCCATCTCCAATTCTTCCAAGTGGCATCTTCAATCCCACTCAAGCATATACAGCTAATCATCAATATTACTCTATGCATTGGTGAGTGCAAATTTTTGGGCTTTTGTGTTCAATCCCCTTCAACCTTCCAGGTCATGACTGGCACATATACCAATCTAACCCCTCAGGTTTCAGAAAATTGAACAGGGACAGCTGTTGCACCCCAAAATTTGCCCTCACAAGACAAGCCTTTGTGTACTAAGAGGTTAACAAGGTTCACAAGGCATCTCATGAGGTTCACAAGGTTCACAAAGTTCACAATTAGTCAGAAGATTTGACATTGCCCTCAGACAATGCATCCTCCTAAGCAATGCATCCTAAACTAGGGTTTTGACTTTAATCAGGCTAAATGGACTTCCAAGACTTCAAGTGAGCTTCATAACATCTTGTATGTGTTTAAAAATCCCCATGACAAGTTTCAAGACTTTTCCCAAAGGTTTGCTCAGTCAGATGATCAGATAGGTCAAAATCAGTCAAAGTAGTTAAAAAGTCAAACTGAGGTCAACTGTGGTCAAACCAAAGTCAAACTTCATGATTTTTTGCCAACATCAAGTATATGAAGTAAAATTCATCATTTGATCAGGGGTTGATCATGATTCATCAAGGAGATTTCAGATCATCAAGAATCAGGAGTTTCTAAATTAGGGTTTTCACAAGAAAAGTCAACTGAACTTTGACCAGCCATAACTTTCACATGCTTCATCAAATTTTTTCCATCCAAAGCTCATTTTGAAGGAAATTGAATTCTCTACAACTCTGTGTGTCACAAGCCAAGCCCAAAAATGCTTCATTTGGAAGGTATGAGCTAAGACATTATAGGTCCTTTTGAAAGTCAACAAAAAGTCAACAACTTCAAAAGAGCATAACTTGAGAATGGTAAAAGATATGGACATGAAACCAATGGGGTTGGTTAGAGGACTCTTTAAACTTTCCAAAATGTCCAAGAACACCTTCATAGCCTTAAAATTGTGGGATTTTTTCCTTTGCAAAGTTGGGAAATTTTTGGGAGGTATATGAAGCAAATGGGACCTTAAAACCAATTTTTGCCAAATGGGCCTACCAAATTGTCATCCAATCTTCATAATAATGTCAAGCACGACCCATTGATTATTTTTTTAGATTTTTTATATGTTATATTTTATTATTTTGGATTTTATCTAATAAAATTCAATTTTAATAAAAATCAAATATAAAAATCAAATATTTGAATCCAATCTTTGCTTTGGGATCAAATATTTGACTTTTAAAAGTGATTGATACCTTACTAATTCGTGCAAGACCAAACCAACAAGAAAATATTTGATTTTTGTGACATTTATGACAATGGAATTCCTTCATCATCAAGTAATCTCAATTCATGATCCAAAGCCCATAACTTGACCTAATTTCACTCACTATATGTACATGAACATAACACAATACCAAGGGACGAAAAATTCAGCCTCCAAGAACACTTTGCACATTCAAAATTTTCCTTAGAATTTCAATTTTCGGTTTCATACTTACAGGACGATTAAAGGTATTCTAAGGACATAGACATGATCCTTGGACTCCCTTGATACTATTTGCACCCTCATAAGCATCCATAGCCTCATGAATAATGGAATCCGAACGCATCTTCTTCTTCTTGTTTTGATTTTCGATTCCATTAATTTATCCACTATCAATTGTTTTTGTGTTTCTAACTTTGTTTGTTATCATGTTTAGAAGATTTCTGGGCAAGAATATTGAAAAAACCGTGACTAAACATTAAGATGCCATGTTAGGGTTTCAAGCTTGGAATTGGGGTTTCTTGATTCGGCTTATATAAATGCATTTTAACAACATAAATAAGATGAATGAACTGTATTGATCATGTTGGCATGATCAATTTGGCAAAATTGTATGGATATAAGATGTTACGAATTTTGTAGGTTTTTGTACGCAGGTAAATTCGCAGGAGATTTCCCAACAAAATTCGTAGGAAAACCTGCGAAATTCCAAGGAAGAATATGATCTGAATGGCGTGAATTTTAAATTCAAATTTTATGCTTATTTTATTATTTATTAGTTTCATATACATTTCACAACACGTTGATGGCTCAACTGGTAAGAGCATTGGTGATGGGAGGCGCATGACCTGGGTTCGATTCCCCCCAGGCCCTTTTGCTTTGCCGCTTTTTTATTTGATTTTTCCAGGATACGAACAAAAGCACATGAAGGCAATATGTTGATACCAACGCGCGCGTTGGCCCAGTGGCTAGAGTTCTCTTCAGGTATTGGGGAGGTCCTGGGATCAAAACCAGGCCTCCCCCTTTTTCTTTCTTCTATTTTATTTTTGTTTTGTTTATTATTATTATTATTATTTTCTAATTATAATTAATCTTAATTAATAATCAATCTATAACCCTAATTTTTTTTTATTAGTTCTAAAAAATTTAATTTATTTTTACAAACCCTAATTATATTGTAAATCTTAATTTATTTGTTTATAAATTTTAATTATATATATTTTATTATGTGTAGTTTGTTTGTATATATATATAAGTAATTTAATTAAGTAATTAACCCTAATTTATTTTTTCTAAACAAAAAAAAACCCTAACTTTATTTTATGAATTTAATTTATTATTTTTATATGCTTACTTAATTATAATTAAATATTTTTATAATATGTATATAAAATTAAATAATTAGACTATTAGTCATATTTATTAGTATATAATTATTATTATTTATTTCTTTTATTAAAATTCTCTTAAAAAAATAATTATTTATTTAATTTTGAACTTTTTATTTGTTTCTATATTATATTGTTATACTAACCATCTTATACTTATTTTATTTATTTATTATTACTAACCCATTTAATTATTTGTTTATTTGCTTATTTATTTTAATTATTTTAATTATTATAATGTAATTGTATCCACTATGTAATAGTTGTAGAATTTCTTATTATTTATTTTTAAAAATGCCATGGTTAGTAAAATAGGGAGTGTAAACATGTTTGTACTTAAAATTGAATTTAGATCACTAATTTGTAAGATAAATACTTGAATTTATACACGCACACACGTAAGTCGATCCTGGATCGCCATCTCACATTCTTAAGGATACCTCTCATGTTGCCTAAAGAAAAAATGTCAAGTAAGGTGTAAAGCAAAGTCCTTTCTCTCATATCATCTAGTCCCTTAAAAGATAATAAGATTAAGTCCCTTCATGGTTGCCTTCATAAATGATCTTGTCCCTTTCGAATAAAGATGATAAGTCCCTTCGAATTGCTAAATACACCTTACAGTTGCCTAATCACAGTTGTCCCTTTACTTGACCCTCACACATCCAAGGTAATGACTACCTATTCCTTAATAATAGGGATAGTCTTACCACTTAAAGGATATTTACGAACAGAAAAGACTTAACTTAGGGTAGGTTCCTCTTATGTACTTTCTCACCTTTTCAAACATTTCAAAACACTTCACATTTTTTAAGCAATTTTCCAAACAAAGGCTTTATATATATCCGTACATGGATCATTATAAAGTACTTAAGAAAATTTCTAAACACACACTACACTTCTCAAAAACATTTTAAAGTGAGCTAAGTAACTAAGAGCCCATGGATAACCATGGATGTAAAGGGTGCTAACACCTTCCCTTTACATAACCTACCCCCCGAACCCAAAAATCTTTTAAGGTCTTTCCTGTTCTTTTATGCCCTTTCCTTTTGGATAAAATAAAAGTCGGTGGCGACTCTTGCTATTCGCAACATTTAACTAAAGTCAGTTCTCCCACCGTGTTACACATCCCCATGCAATGTCAGCTGAGGTTAAGCTCATTAATCTTTTGGACCACTTCCATAATTGTTTCAAATCCTGAAAAGGTCCTGATTTAAGGAGTTGCCTTACAAACCAATCAGCAAATAGGGGGCACAACAATTTACATGTCCTTTTCTCTTTTCATTTCTATGGTGAACCCCGTAGTAAAAGTCACCCAGCAAAGTGGGTATTGGATTTATTCTGGCAAATATAGTGATAGCTTCCATGTTAATTAAACCCTTCTCTCCTGGAAACAAACTAGTCCCATACACTATCAAAGCAAGCAAGGTGCTGAACTTAGCCCATTTGTTCTCAGAGGCCAGGTCCTGAGCTTCCTTGATAAGAAAATCTAAGAAAAGTCCTTTATCCTTGGTGGCATCCACTTCTCTGTTAACTTTGGATAAATCTAGAAGAAAAGACTTAGCTATATCTTTGGATGAAGGCATCTTCTCTAAGCCATAGTAAGGAGCACCATTTAATGGGGATTTTGAGGATGCTGGATATCTCTTCTAATGTAGGAGCCAAGATATAGTCAAGGAAAACAAAAACCCTCAACTGTGGATCATAGAACTGCAATAGAGAATTCAAGTTATCCCTTTGATCAGTGGTTGGCTTATTCACATAATCTAAGATCTTTTCAAACTCTCTTCTGAAATCATCAAGCACTTTGTCCCCCATCAAGCCAATTAACCTCTGAATATCATCTGTCTCTAGATGTGGGAACATATAATGGACATTTCTCTTCCTTGGAATCTCCATGTTGAAGTAGCAAATATGACTAGGACTAGGAGGTAATGAACCCTAGGAATAAAAATAACACAAAATGATTAATGATGTTATGATGCTATGCAAGGCAAGGCATGTGATCAGTGACGTGTCTGTGTAGTGAATCAGGTAATCAAGTGTATGTGCAAGGAGAAAACATCATCACAAGTATCTCTGATCAGGAGTTCATGACTTCAGAATCCATAATTAACAGAACAAGATCATATCATTGAAATGTGTTGGCATACAAGGGTATGTTGAAGTTTTGGGTTCCTGCAAACCTGTAAACCCCTCCCAATCTCACGGGTGTGCTACTCGGGTCAAGCATCACGGACTCTCAAAGCCGAATAGCAATAATACGTTCACCATTTCCGAGAAATGGTTCATGACCAAGTCAGGGAATCGGTTTGGCATTATGTACTACTCAGGGAGGCCTCAGCTGAGTCCGGAAAAACAAGCATCTGTCATAAGTCCTCAGCTTCAAGCACTGAATCAAGAAACAATAGTACATTCATCCTGAAGGGTACAATACTATCGTCATACGAACAGTTTGTCTTAACTGGATTCCTATGAGAGAACCAGACCATCCTATGCGAGTTCCGAGTGGGCCCTCGGATGCGAGTGGGTTTGCCAAAAAATGTGGTCTGCCACTGTCATCACTGAAGAGGGGTGTTTCCATAAAGGTTCTCAATGATCGGTCCCTTGACTGCACATAACTATCAAGGTAGCGTATTAACCCAGAAAGATTCTGGTATCAATACATTCCCGAGAAGGTCGCAAGTCAAGGCGTGGAACTCACTAATACCAACATAGCAAGATGCCATGAAGCCAAAGTGGAACCACTCTAAATCCTAGGTGCACTCAAGCCGGGTACTTGGCTTATCTCACAGTAACTCCCATTCCACAGAAAAAATGAAAACCAGCACAGTCAGACAGTCCAGTATAATATGATGCATGGAAAATAAATACTGAAAGCAGTAAATAAATGCGGTAAAGTAAACTGTAAAGTAAAAACTGTAAATAAAAACAGTAAAGCTAAACTAAAGCACACAGCAACGAACAAATAAACACCCAAAGAAACAAAACCAAATAGGCGCTAGGATTGACTCTACGAGGGAAACCATAGATTCTGAAAATAATGATAAATAAAAAAAATATTAACTTTTTAACTCAATTAGTTTCAAACGAATAAAAAACAATTAATGTCAATAAAACCTAAAAGATAAATAAAAGATTGGGATTCAATTCAAATTGTGTTTCTCTGTGAAATATGAAAACACAAATTGTTCCATCTCTTCTTCTCCTCTCTCGAACGGTTTTCGCTAGCTCGCATCCTCCGCCTAAACGCTCTCTCATCCTTTCTGCTACATTTTTACATCTAGTGATGGTTTTCTGGCAGTCTCTCCACGTCTGTCTCTCTTCCGTGGTTTGCCTTTGTTTCTTTTTGTTGTCTCTGCGGCGACAGTGGGTGGCTCCGCGACGGTTTGTTCTTGGTTGCTGGCGATTTCGTTATAACAGGTGGGTGGTTTTGCGGCGGTTTGTTCTTATTATAGGTATGTAGTAGTGATGCAGATTTTTGTGTAGTTTTAGAGTAGGTATGCGTTTTTGCCAAATAGATGCAATAATGGAACAATGTTGGTCAATAAGGCAGAACTTTAGCATGTGATGTTGTTGTAGCAGGAAAAAAAGTGTTGGATGTGTAGAGAAGTTGTGGAGGGTAGTGGCCTGGTACAGATTATAGTCGTTGGTTTGTGTTTCGGAAGACCAAATTTGATTATTAAATTATATACAAAGTCACAAATGATAAAATTAAACTAATTAAGAATAAATTTATTAAGACTATTAATCTAATAAAGAAACTAATAAAGCTAAAATAAAAAGTTAGATTGAACTTAAATTAAAATCAACTTAAAATAAGACTAAACTTAAATATAAAAAATACTCAAATTAAAATTGAGCTTATAAATTAAAGAAGTATAAACTAAGCTAATTAAATTATAAATTAACTTAGAATATTAAACTAAAATTAATTTTAAACAATATGATATAAATATTTAACTAAAAAATAAAAATAAACAATTAAATTATAAAAAAGAGATAATAAATCCTATTTGTTAAATCGAAACAAATTCTATAAATCCAGAATAAAATAACAATGACAATGAATGATAAAATTGAAATGAAAAATGCATGATTAATGATTAAATGAAATGTTTAACTGAATAAATGCAAAATGACTGACTTTCGATATAACGACGAAAAAATGCGTCAGATGAATGAAAAATTTTGAAAAAAATCTGGTCAAAATTTAGGGTATGACAGATGCCCCTATTTAATATTCTTGGACCTGAATGTATGAATGACAAAGACTCTAAGATATTCGAGGTGAAAGAAGATTAAATATGATAATACCTAAAATTTTGACCGAATGCAGTTGAAATGATATGATATGAATGAATTATAAATGTAAGACAGAGGCTACAACTCTACTGGGAAGGAAAGAAAGATGACACTATTGGGGATTAGGCACACACTGCTGGAATAAAATCCACACGAGAATTTTCTTTTGATTGAAACAAGACGACAATTGTCTATCAATCACAAGATAACTCAAACGAAATCCTTGAACAAATTCCACTTGGAGGAATCTACTGCCGAGATTTAGAACCTCGTTTGAAAATACCTTCTGTCGAGGTATCAAAATGAACCAGAAATCTACTGTCGAGATTCTGGAAAAGAAAACATATTTTACTGAAGTCTGTTGGAGATCTGCTACTGAGATTTACTAGAGAATCTAAAAATGAAATACCTTCTGCCGAAGTGTACTATGAAATTCTTACTGCCGAGGATTAATTTAGAACACACCTACTGTCGAGGTTTTGTTGGAAAATCTTCTGCCGAGATTTTACATTCTACCGTCGAGACAATAAAAGTTAAATACCTTATGCCGAGGTAGATTGGAAATCTTCTGCCAAGACTTGCCAGAAAATAAAAGGAAACACCTTATGTCGAGGTTTGTTGAATGGAAGTAACTATATATCATGGGATGACTACTATCAAGTGTATGGTAGTCTAAGAAAGGTAATAGACTTGTTGGGGAACAACCACTGGCTGCAATTAACATTGAGATAGATTTATCTGACGAAATCTTTCAGAGAGACAATCATCTCTTCGTCATACTTATCTTCAAGACTTCCTCATAAAGATGATATAATATGAAAGCAACTTCACACTCAAACTTCTCTGCGGGTTATGTCTGAAGAGACGCCATTTAACGAAATTAAGGATTCACAACAACTTCTTTGCTGAGGATAAACTAGAGAGATGACATTTGCTGGAAAATAACTTCATACCAAACTTTTCCATTAAACTAGGGAGACCATTTGATAGAAAAATAACTTCGTCATACTTCTCTTCTTCAAAGAGATGATATATGACGAAAACAAACTTAACACCAAGATTTGGAGAGACATCGTTTGGCGGAAAAATAACTTCATCATATTTCCCTTCTTCTGAGATGCTATATGATGAAAATAAAATGTCACACTCAAACTTCTCACCAAGATTTGGAGAGACGCTGTTTGACATAAAAATAACCTCATCATACTTCACTTCTTCTAAGAGATGCTATATGACGAAAACAAACTTCACACTCAAACTTCTCACCAAGATTTGGAGAGACACCGTTTGACATAGAAAATAACTTCATCACACTTCCCTTCTTCTGAGAGATGATATATGACAAAAACAACTTCATAGTCAAACTTCTCACCGAGATTTGGAGAGACACCGTTTGGTAGAAAAATAACTTCATCACACTTCCCTTCTTCTGAGAGAGGCTATATGACAAAAAAAACTTCATACTCAAACTACTATGTGGGTCATGTCCGAAGAGACATCGTTTTTCAGGAAAAATAACTTCATTATACTTCCCTTCTTTTGAGAGATGATATATGACGAAAGAATTCACACTCAAACTTCTCACCAAGATTTGGAGAGACGTCGTTTGACAGAAAAACTTCATCATACTTCCCATCTTCTGAGAGATGTTATATGATGGAACAACTTCACATTCAAACTTCTCACTAAGATTTGGAGAGACGCCGTTTACGGAAAAACTTCATCATACTCCCCTTCTTCTGAGAGATGCTATTTGGCAAAAACAAACTTCATACTCAAACTTCTCACGAGATTTGGAGAGACGTCGTTTGATTGAAAAATAATCCACATTAGGGATAGACAAACTTCTCGGGAAGAGGTTGTCGTTTGTCGATTGACTGGGTAATTCATGGACAAAACAAGTTTCTCAAATAAAGAGACATCCACTTGTTGTCAGGTAAAAAGTTCCAAAAGAATGTTGCAACAATACTGCTGAGGAATAAAGTTCGTCTTTAATGGTGAACCTTCAATAGATCCTTCCCGGGGAGACAAAGTATCTAAAACATGCAAAATAAATGCACTTTCCATCTGGGGATTCAATCATCAAAGTTCCAAAGACCAATTTCAATCCAGGAACAAGCTGGAGAGAAATTGTCAAACAAGACTTTATCCAATGAGGAATTAACTCAAACTGGGGATTTGTTCTATCCATATGTGGAAAGGAGAACTAAAGCAACAATCTTCCACGAGGTTAAAACTCAGTAGGGAATTAGAAAGGATATACACTTTCTGCTTAAGGCTGCCAACTCTATTGAGAGAGGGAAACTTATCACTTGGGGATAAACACAACCAAAGTGAATAAACATCATCAATGAATGCAAAAGTAGACATGAATATGAATTCAGGTATGCATGATACATGTATGTATGAATGCATGTTATGTTTATGCTGACAAATAGACACGACAAACACTGGTGATAAACTGGTGATGAAATAAACATCACAATGTAATCAGACAATCGACCGATCTCAACAAGATGGAAGCATCACTGAAGATAGGACAAAGATATCCATCCATGGAACAAAGTCCTATTGTGAGGCTTAAGTCTCTTTGAGGAGAGAAAGATACTTCATTTTGGGAAAGAACCCAAGCAATCTTCTAACTTCAAAAATCCATCGAAATAAACAACCATACAAACTTTGTTTGTCTTAGGATGAAGTAAATTTGTACTCCGCTGGGGAAGAGAACCACATTCAGCTGGAGAAACTTGAATCAAGGCTCAATTGGGGATACTAGACTCAGTACCTCATTGGGAAGCACTAAGTAGTAAAAGAAATTCACCGAAAAATACCGAGTCATACACCTAACACATCATAACAACCTGGCATAAGGCCCATCATCTGGAGATATTTGTAAGGTAGATCACAAGAGCACTTTGCTTAGGGAATCACGTGGTGCTGCACCAATGAAATGGTTTATGAGAAGAGATCATCTTAAGAGGATTTTATAGAAGAATTGGCATTCAAAATGCCCCAGTGTCTTCAAACTCTTGGAGAAAATTTGTTGAATATCAATGTAATTGTCCCAGATTGATTGTACTTGGCACAAATGAGTCTTCAATATTTGTCCTTCAGAGATGGTTAGACTATGAAAGAAACAACTGGGAAGACAAATTTTCCCCTACTTAACGAATTCTTTAGGAAACATGCCCCTGGGTATGATCGTTCTTTGAAATGGTTGTCCATTTACTCACCAGAGTTTCAAACCTCAAAAGATCAAGCTCATGATTGATGCTCATATGTAAGCTTCTATGATATTAAGCAATGTTAGCGAGCAAAAACAATGTTAATGTTGAGACTGCTAATGCAACACACATGTTTGTCTTGAAGTTTTTTTTTATTTTTTCGAAAATATTTTCACAATAGTCTGTGACCAAATCACTTTCTAAGATATGACATTAAATTTTTTACAAAGCCCACCCAAAAAATTTAGCATAGCTCATAGGAGTTAGGAAACGTTATCTCATTGAGTATGCTTTCAAAATAAACTCTGCTTCAATTAGGACTTTTGAGGGTTGTAACGTGGTTTGGTACCCACCCATTCTCTGTGATGTTCTTCAACCCTATGTTCATCTAAATTGACACATACATTCATCTTGACGGTGTAGAAGTAAAGATGATGATCCAAGGTTCACTTGAAATGAAAGTCATCTTATTTGTCCTCCATGGATATCGGTGACCCTTTGACTTTGGTATGGTGGTCACTAAATCTTATTTTGCATGAAGTTGAGGATTTGAGGGCCTCTTTTGATTGACTTTCTCTATTTGGTCCCTAATTTTTTCCTAAGTCTCCTTTTTTGGGTGTTCGACTTAGCGGGATTTTCTTTTCCTTTTTTCTCTTTTTTTTTTTAATCTTTGGAAGGCTAAAAGTTGTGATCATCAAGTCATTGGTTGTAGTGGATTCCCAAATGGGATGTTGCATCTTGTAATTTGAGTCGGTGATCATATTAAATGAACACTACCATGCCACAAGTTAAGCATAAGGGTTTAGATCCGAAAGAAACTCCTACTTCTAGGTTCGAAGTGGTTGACTAAGGATTGACTCTTTATCACTCTGGTGTTTGGGGATTTGAAACAATGCATGTACATCATTAGTAGGGTTTTAATCAAAAGCATTCAACTAGAGAATTTGCGTTTTAATTTCGTCATCCTCCCTCCAATTCTCAAGATATTGGATAATATTGGTATTATAAAGCAGAAAAATCATTATGAGTGAATACAAATGGATTACTTCAAGACAAACATATTCATTACATTAATCATTCAAAACAAATAAGTTCTTACATGCCAAAAACAAATGCATTAACAAAAAAAGGAAAATATATATGAAAAAGTAGTGAATGAGATAAACATCTGAGAAGACAAACTTCACAGCATCAATCAACCATGTGCATAGAGGATCTTGTTCCATGCTCAAGCAATCAAACTGACTTTGAACTCTGGGATCACACATTTTGAGTCTTGATATTCATCAGCATAAAGGCATGTTCCATTCACAAATGGGCTTCCTCCTTCAAAGTTCAACACCTCATCGTTGATCATCTTTTGAACCTTTTTCTTGGAAAACTTTGCACTCTTCAATCGGGTGCCCTAGTACTCCACCATGAAACTTACAACTGGTATTTGGATTAAACTAATGAGGGTGAGATTTCATGGATCTGATCTTTCTGGGTGTCATCATTGAGTTTTGGGAAAAATAAGATCATAATTGACTATAAGTCGTTGGGATTGGATCTAACTTATGAGTCTCTCTTTCTAGACTGTTCTGAGGTCTCTATTGATTCTGGCGCTGATTCTGATGTTGGTGATAGGGCATTGAAGCTTGCAAGATTTCAGGAGAATTCCTAATTGCATCAACTTCAAAATTTCCTTCCTCTTGGGAATCACAAACGTACTTCTCTTCAATAGCTTGGCAATTTGAGTCTTTAAAACCACCTTGAATTCTTCTACTTTTGAAAGTGTTTTTGATGTTTACTCCGACTTTCACAATTTTAGAGAACTCTAAAGGCACAACGTCCACCATTCGTTCATAGTAAAAGTCTGACAACATTCTTAAAAACATTTTGGACATTTCTTTCTCTGAAAGTGGTGGATGAACTTGGGCTGCCAATTCTTTCCACCGTTGTGCATATTCCCTGAAAGATTCGTTGTATTTCTGACTCATGCTCATCAGTTGATCACTGTCGGGAGCAATGTCCAAATTATAATCGTACTGTTTCACAAAAGAATCAGCTAGGTCATCCCAAGAATGAATAAGGTTCCCTTCTAGCTTCATATACCACATCAAGGATCCTCCATATAAACTTTCTTGAAAGCAGTGAATCATCAGCTTATGATTCTTGATGTAGGCGACCATCTTCCAACATAACATTGTTAAATGGTACCTTGGACAACTAACACCCTTGTATATTTCAAAGACGAGCATTTTGAAGTTTGGAGGAATATCCACGTCTTGAATCAAACATAAGTCTTGAGCCTTGATACTTGATCGTACCTGGAGATCAGGATCCAATACGGCTGGCTTCGAGAGTTGTTGAAAGACGGTCGGTGAGGAGAGAAAGGGGGTGTACCTGCAAGGCACTCCGATGCTAAAGTAAGTAACCGAGCAAAGAGTGAGCAAGTACGAGGATTAAGGTCAGAGAATTGAATACCTGACCCTCTCAGATGAGAGGGTTTATATAAGGGGCTAAGTGGAAGATTATTGGTCCATATTGTGGGGCGCGGATCGAGGAATCCGTAAAAATAGGTAACGGTCAAAACTAGCCGTTGGAGAACTTTGTCTTGGTCGGTACGCTTTTGGTCGACAGAGACCACTATTCTTGATTCTGCTCGACGTCGAGCGCTTCTACCAAGTTGGTTTGCTTGGCCCAATTATGGGAATTGGGCCAGTCCAGAACAGGAGCCCCCCAAGTCATTGCTCGTGCGGAAGAGCAGTGACTTAGTAATGATTTCGTGCTCGAGGACGGGCAGTGTCAAGGCTAGGAATTTCATGTTGCCCACCTTCGAGGGACGAGCAGTTGGTACGTTGCTCGACGGGAGAATGTGAAACGAAAAGCTGGAATATTTGGGGATTCGCGCTTATTAATGATTTGACGGCTAGCCTAGGGGCTAGCGTGTAGGGGTCACGCGTGCTTGCGCGTGTTTTCCCTCTTATAAATAGGGTTTCCAGGCTCCATTTTGAACTTTTCGCTTCATCTTCTTCTCTGACGCCTTGCTCATTCAACTGCCGCTGCTCCTAGCCGTCGACCACCGTATCTCATTGTCGACCACTGTTTCCAGAACCTTCATCTTCTGCAAAATGTCTTCCCAAGCACAAGGTACGGTTCCTTTTCGCCGTTTTCGGTGGTTATAGGTTAGATATCATAGAAATGCATGTGGTTTAGGATAGTTTTAACGGTAGTCTTAGATTTAGAACCGGTAAACTTTAGAACTTCTGCCACCGTTGTTGGTCGGCTGCAAACCCTAACTCATGGTCGACATAGGTGTTGGTCGACCTTGACTTGGGATTTGACAAGTACTTAGGTTAGATCCCGTAACTCATGACGTTGGGCGTAAGCCATCGCTCCGAGCGATGGTCAGCCAGGGCTACAGCTCGGGACCCAGTCCCTGAGCAGATGCGTGCCCTTTCACTTGTCGAGCGGTGGAAGGGTGGATTTGATATTCTTAATCGAATTCACTGACGCCTTTCCTCTGCTTTTCAGGTGAAAACTCACTTATGGATCCGTTAGACGTGTCCTTGGAAGAGACGTCCTCGGAAGATTCAGGATCTTCTGCGTCAGTCCCCTCTGGTTCCGGGAGTTCCTCGGGAGATTCGGGCGCGAGCACTACAGAAGAGGGAGCATCAACAGACTCGCCACAGTGTCCCGAACAAACAAGGATTTCGCCCGAAGAATGGGTGGTAGAGGATCTGCTGGACATGGTGTCCTCATTTTCAAGGCCTCGAGCGGAGCCGCTGCCTGTCGTTGGCAACCCTGCTGATTGGGTCGTAACTTGCCTAGGAGATGACGACCGCATCTTCTCAGATTTTGGAGGTCGGGCGTTCTCCATGTACGAGTATGCTGTTTCGGTCCTGGGGGTAACCTTGCCCTTCAGTGACTTGGTGTGTGCTGTGCTCGGGCACCTGTGCATTGCTCCTTCCCAGCTGCATCCTAACTCGTATGCATTCCTGAAGGCGTTTGAGTTGACGTGTGCCCATCTGGGTGTTGGTACCACGCTTCCTCCGTTCTTCCGTCTGATCTCCATGCAGCGTCAAGTCGGGCGAGGAACTGATCGGAAGGGGTTCGTGTCTTTTAAACAGAGGACGAAAATTTTCAAGGCCCATTCAGAATCCATCTGAGCCTTCAAGATGGACTACTTTCTGATCAAACCCGCGAGCGCGGTGGCTGTGAGGGAGATGAGCTTTCTGGGGATAGACACCGACGAGAAGGACGAACCCAAGCTCGACGATCAAGGACAGGTGATCCTGAGGAGGCTTTGGTTGTTCCCCTTTTCCTAGAGTTA
Source organism: Lathyrus aphaca (assembly GCA_963966055.1). Lineage (NCBI taxonomy): Eukaryota > Viridiplantae > Streptophyta > Magnoliopsida > Fabales > Fabaceae > Lathyrus > Lathyrus aphaca. The sequence continues at coordinate 380,737,927 of OZ014521.1, forward strand.
CGCCCATTACGAGAGGTCTGTTGGCGAGTTCATCCAGGTGGGGGACTCTTTGAATGAAGATGACGCGGCCAGTTTCGAGGCCTTCAGAAGGTTGATAGCGTCTTTCACTCCGATCCCCCTGCTGGATGGAGAGGGGAAAGTTATGCTCGATCAGGATGGGGGGGAAGCTGTGGAGCGTCCCTTGATCGATGTTACAGAATTACTGGCTTGTAATACCGGGCAGGAAGTGTCCGACTTCTTTGGTATCTGTTTTATTTCTATTAGTCATATCTTTGATTTAATTCTGTCGTCCACGATTAATCTAATCTTTTTCTTATTCAAGTTCTCTGTCGAACCCGCTTGATAAAATCCAGGAACGCCTGCGCCAGCAGCAAAAGAAAAGATCGATGGTTGTGCAGACCAAACTGACCGAGACAAGTGGCTCTGGGTCAGGCCCCTTGGTCCAAGGCTCTCCGAGCGCCTCAACTAGCTCCTTGATGAAGAAACACAAGTCCGCAGCGACTGTGGACCTGACGGCCAACGCTCCTCCGAAGCCAAAGCATGTGTTGCCGCCGTGCTTTGTGAAGCGCAACTTTTTCGAGGGGACGAGCATGGAGGTGGACCGTGCAGACTCCTTGTTTCTGGAAGGCATGGATCGTCCTGCCCGGCGGTTGTCCCTGGCCCAGGACGCAAGTGCGGTCATGCGGGTCTTGACAATGGCCTGGTTGACGGCCGAAGGAAGTCCTGGGCAGGAGAGGGAGATGGGTAGGTTGAAGGAGCAGCTGGCTGCCGCTGAGGCGAAGCTGAAAACGGCCACTGAAGAAGCTAATGCCACGGCCAAGGAGCTGACTGAACAGGCCAACATCATTGCCAAGTTGGAGGTTGACAAGGGTGTTGGAGTAGAACAAAAAGCTGAAGGATGCTTTCTGCCCGAAGGAGGACGAGACCAAAAGTATGGTAACGAGGGCTCAGTTTCTTGCTCGGATCGACCAAGACATGGAAGATCTGAACTCATCAACTGAGCTCAGTTTCCAGAATGCAGTAGATCAGATAAGGGCTCTCCATCCCGACTTGGCCTTGGACGTTGGTCGAATCAGCTACCTGTACAAGGTCGAGGATGGCCAGATCGTGGTTCCTTCGGACCTGGTAGTGGATGATTCTCAGCCGGGGTCGGTCGTTCATCCTGATCAGCCTGAAGCGCGACCGGAACAGGAGGATGCTCGCCAGGAAGAAGGCCTCCCGGAGGGCGAGGGTAATTAGTTTCTGGCATGCGTGCCTTGTAATTTTATGTTTCTTAGTTTTTTGGGGCGTAGTCCCTTTTGTAATTAAATATGAACAAGTCGGCCCTTCGAGGTCGCAATTTTGTGTTCACATTTTGATGTTAATTAATGGTCGTTTGTTTTGTTATCTTCATTGTTCAATTGCTCGTTCGTCGAAGGACTGTTTTCTCTAAAATGCTAAGTGTTTGTCGTGCGTTTTTGCACTTAATTGAATGCGATTGAATGTATACGGGGTGTGTTCATGATCCATTGGTTTGGGGGACCAAGTAGATTCTAGAGTTTTACTCCTGGTCGGTGCCCAGGCTAAGGTAATGGTCCGGGCTCCGTGGCTTGAACGTCCCATCGCGAGCTGGGGTTCTGCCTGGTCGTGGTACTTAGGCGACGTCGGACTCGTTTGAGTATCCGTCCGTGCGGCAGGTTTCTCTTTCTCTTGAAAGGAGATCCTGATTGATTACGTCATTTTTTGGGCTGTCGTGCTTGTACCTAGGCACGCAGTCTTCAGTCGGTCCTATCGCTCCTCGCTTGAGAGTTGAGCAAGGCGACTTTGTGAGTTAGCTGTAATATTGCTTGAGCTTCTCGGCGTTCCATGTCCGAGCAAGCTCTTCCCCGTGTAAATTTTCTAAATAATAGGCTCCGTTTTCGGTTTTTGCTCGGACGCGATACGGGTCTTCCCAGTTGGGTGTAAACTTTCCCTCGCGGGGATCCCTGTGATTTCTTCTGAGAACAAGACTGCCTACCTCGAACGTTCGTCTTATGACTTTAGAATCGTAACGAGCGGCTATTTTCTGTTTGAGAATGGTTTCTCGAAGAGAAGCTTCTGATCGAACTTCCTCGACCAGGTCGAGCTCGTCCCTCAAAGCCTCGGAGTTGGTGTCTTGGTCCATGGGAGATTCTGTGCGTCTGGATAGGACGTGCATTTCTATAGGGATCACCGCCTCGGTTCCATACGCTAATCGGAACGGGGATTCCCCGGTTGTTGAGTGGGGGTGGTCCTATATGCCCATAGCACGCTATGTAGCTCCTCGATCCAGTGCTTCTTATGCTCGTCCAGTCTTCGTTTCAAACCTCTTAGGATTACCCTATTTGCGGCTTCTGCTTGCCCGTTAGTTTGGGGGTGCTCTACCGAAGCGAAATGTTGTTTCGTTCCTATTGATGCAACGAATTCTTTGAAGTGTTTATCTGTGAACTAGGTGTCGTTGTCGGTCATGATGGCGAGCGGTACCCCGAACCGGGCGAGGATGTTCCTTTTGAAGAAACGTAGTATGTTGAGCACAGTGATTTTGGCTAAGGCCTCAGCTTCTATCCACTTGGTGAAATAGTCGACGCCTACAATTAAGTATTTATTTTGGCCGGACCCGACGACGAATGGTCCTAAGATATCCATCCCCCACCATGCGAATGGCCAAGGCGACGATAATGATTTTAGCTCGGATGGGGGCGCTACGTGTACATCCCCGTGTCGTTGGCATTTGTCGCACCTTTTTACGTGCTCCTTTGTGTCGTGTTGGAGTGTGGGCCAATAGTATCCTGCCCGAAGAATTTTTTGAGCCAACGACCGTCCGCCAGGATGTTGCGCATTGATTCCTTCATGGACTTCTCTTAGTACGTGCAGGATGTTTTCTTCTTCTACGCACCTGAGGAGGGGCGTGGAGAATCCTCGACGATACATACGTCCACCCACTAGAGAATATGAGCATGCCCTTCGTCGTATTGCACTGGCCGCTTTTGGGTCGGTCGGTAATTCTCCTTTAGTTAGGTAGTTAAATACTGGGGTCATCCAGCAGCTCATGTCGCACACGAGATTAATGTCTACGTGGACCGATGATTGCCCAATGCTTGGTCGGGGAAGCGTTTTCTGTATGACGGATTTGTTGTTTCCTTTCCTTTTAGTGCTTGCCAACTTGGAAAGGATGTCGGCCCGGATATTGTTCTCTCGCGGGACGTGTTTGACTTCCACGCTTTTGAATCGCTTCAGCTCGCCCTTTACGAGGGCCAGGTATTCGATCATGTTATCGTTTTTGGCTTGAAAGTCTCCTCGGACTTGGCTAGCGACCAACTGAGAATCCGTGCAGATTGTGATCTCTTCTGCCTCCAAGTCGGTCGCGAGCCGTTTGCATGCTAGGAAAGCTTCGTATTCTGCCTGGTTGTTGGAAGTGGGAAAAGATAAGGTTAAGGATACTTCGATGACGTTTCCTTCCTCGTTCTCCAAGATAACCCCAGCTCCGCTACCTGCTGGGCCGGATGCCCCGGCCACGAAAATAGTCCACCTGGAGGGAGATTTTGGCTCTTGCTCAGTGAAAGTAAGTTCAGCCATGAAGTCGGCCAGCGCTTGAGCTTTGAGAGCTTGTCTTCCCTCGAATTTGATGTTGAATTCGGATAGTTCCAACAACCAGTTTAGCATTCGTCCAGCCATATCTGGTCGACCGAGCAATTGTCTTATGGGTTGATCGGTTCTTATGATGATGGTGTGAGCCAGGAAATAATGGCGCAGCCTTTTGGCTGCGAGAAGAAGGGCCAAAGCCACCTTTTCTACCTGGAGATATCGAATTTCCGGGCCATGGAGTGCTTTACTCATAAAATAAACAGGCCTCTGCCCCTCGGGTAAGTCGCGTACGAGTGATGCGCTTACTGCTTCGTTTGCAACGGCAAGGTAGAGATAAAGTACCTCCCCCTCTTCGGGTCTAGACAAAACTGGGGGTTCACTTAATGCCCTTTTTAGGTGGGACAACGCTAGCTTGCACTCTTCCGTCCATTCGAAAGTTGCCTCTTTGCGGGGGAGCTTGTAAAAGGGGAGAGCGTGTTGAGTGGATTTCGCTACGAACTGAGCGAGGGAGGTGAGGACCCCATTTAGTGATTGTATGGATTTTTTAGAAGTAGGAGTCGGGAGTTCCGCGAATGCCCGACATTTGTCGGGGTTGGCTTTGATGCCTCGTTCGGTCAGATAGAATCCGAGGAACTTCCCTGCTCGGACCCCAAACGTGCATTTCTCAGGGTTGAAACGCATCTTGCATTTTTGTGCCTGATCAAACACTTTTCATAAGTGGGATGCGTGGTCTGTTTCTTGTTGAGACTTGACGATCATGTCGTCCATGTATACTTCGAGCATATCCCTGATTTCTGATCAGAATACCTTATTCATCATGCGCTGATAAGTCGCGCCTGCGTTTTTCAGACCGAAGGGCATGACGTTGTAATAGTAGTTGCCTGATTCGGTCATGAAGGTCGTGTATTTTTTTTCGGACACGACCATGGGTATTTGATTATACCCTGAGTAGGCGTCCATGAAGGACAATAGCTTGAAGCCGGACGAATTGTCGACCAATTTATCAATGTTAGGTAAAGGGTATGCATCTTTCGGGCATGCCCGGTTGAGATCGGTATAATCAACGAACATTCTCCACTTTCCATTAGATTTTTTCACAAGAACAACATTTGAGAGCCAGGTTGTGTACCTGGCCTCGGTTACAAATTTAGCCTCTAGGAGGTCTTTAACAGCAGATTCAGCCGCTTCAGTTTTTTCGGTCGACTGCTTCCTCCTGCGTTGGGCGACTGCCTTGTGTGTTGGGTCAATGGAGAGGTGATGGAAGGCTATCTCGGGGTCGAGTCCTGGCATCTCTGCAGCGCTCCAGGAAAACAGATCTGCGTTCCCTTAGAGGCAAGCTTCCAACTGTCGCTTCACCAAGTCGGGTATATGTGCTCCGATCTTAACGCATCGGGCTGGGTCCTCTCCCAGGGGAATCAGCTCGAACTCTCCATCCGGGATTGGTCGGGATAGCGAATCTGTTGGCCTTTGGACGCCCTCGTTATCGTCCGAGAACCTGTAGTCCAGGTCGATTGAGTCTACCTGAGGGAAAGCCCTGGGAACATCTGGTGAGTTCGATGTCGAAGGGTTTGGTTGGTATGATATTGAGCTAAGACCCTTCGATGCTGCTTCGAAACACCTGCGAGCAGCGTCGACGTCCCCGTGCAGTGTGGCAACCTTGCCCAAAGTAGTGTAATACTTCATCTTCAGGTGGACGGTGGATGGCACGGCGATTAGCTCGGCTAGTGTTGGTCATCCCAGGATGCACTGGTACAACGACGGGCAGTCCACGACTAGGAACTGGACTCTGACCGTCCTGGCTGTCTCAGCTGCTCCGAAGGTGACGAACAGATCGACATAGTCCCACGGTCAGGAAACCGCTCTGTTGAAACCCTGCAGGTCTGATCCGACGTACAGAGTCAGGTGTGTCTCGTTCAACTGGAGTGTTGAAAACAGCTGGGAGTACATAATGTCGTAGGAGCTACCCTGGTCCACCAAGATTCTCCTCACATCGAAATTTGCCATGCGCGCCCGGATGAGCAAAGGAATGCTGGCGTTGGGTGCCCCTCCCAGGAGTTCTTCTCGGTAAAAGGCAAGGGGTATCGAGCCCTCTCTTGGTGGGTCCAAGGTAGCGTTTTGCGCGGGCCCCTTCGCAATCAGTTGGTCGAATTTTCGTTTCACGGATCCGACCGTGATTTTGTTGAACCCTCCTCCCGAGATGACCATTGCGGATGGAAAGGTTTCCCATGGACTATGGGATGAAAGGTACCCCGGACTCTCGGTGTGATCAGGTAGGAAGAAATCTTCCGGGCGATAGATGCTCAGGACAACCTGCATGTTCGCATCTGCAGGGATGGGTATAGCCTCCTCGGCCTTTTGAGTCTCCTGCGCTTCTTGTCGAGGAGTGTCTCTGGATTTGGTGAACTGCTTAAGGTGCCCGTCCTTGATAAGAATTTCGATCGCATCCTTGAGATGGATGCAGTCTTCTGTGTTGTGGCCATGACTCTTGTGGAATCTTCAATATTTCGTTTTGTCCGTGCCCGGTTTGCTGGGTTGTTGTTTTGGAAAACGTACCCCTGCTTGCCTGAACTCCGAATTGGCACACTCGGACAAGATTTTCTCCCTGGAGCCTAGGAGAGGTGTGTATTCGTGGAACCGGCCGACGGGTCCTCTGTGCTCCCGCGGTTCACGGGAGCGACCGTCCTTTCTTTTGTCTCCTCCCTGACGAGATATCGAGGGATCATCGACTCGGTGGGGCTTCGCATCTTCACGACGTCGAGCATCTCTTACCGAGCTGGCTGCTTGTTTTTCCTCATACTGGATATAGGCTTGAGCTTTCAGTAAGAACGCGTCGAGGGTGGCAGGGGTCTCAATGCCGACTGCCCGATGAAAATCTGTTGACGGGCGCAGTCCTCGTTCCAACAAATACTTCTTCATGTCGTCGGTTGTGGATACTTGGACCACCTCTTTATTGAACCTTTTGATGTAAGTTCGTAAAGGTTCGTCTTTCCCCTGGATGATCGCTTCGAGCGAGGCTTCTGTCTTTGGGTGCCGCCTTGAGGCGGTGAAGTGCCTGGAGAACGTGCGTCCAAGTTGTTTCCAGGATGTGATAGACTCAACCTCGAGGCTTTTATACCATGTCATCTCTCCTTTCCTCAGCGTTGTAGGAAAGAGGCGACATTTGATTGCTCCTCGTACTCCTCGGTAATCGAGCAGCGCATTGATATTCTCGATATGCTTGTCTGGATCTGTGGTTCCGTCATACGAGCCTAGCAGTGGGGGTTTCTCTAAACCTCTTGGAAGTTTAGCCGCCATAATTTCTGACGAGAGGGGACCCCGAGCGTCTTCGTTGTCACTGGATTTGAATGAAGGAGATCTGTGAGCGCGTTTCTTCGTTCGCCGGGGAGATGCAGATCTTGATCTGCTCCTTCTTGATTTTCTTGGAGGAGAAGATCGTGGAGAGGACTGGCGAGGACGTTTGTCGCCCGTTGATTCATCGGCGTGTCCTTTCCTCTTTCTCCTGGCAGGAGAGGGAGTGCGCCTTCTTTGGGGTCTCGCGGGAGACGGTGGTCGACGAGAATTATCTTCGAGACGGGCGATTTTCTCGCCATGGGCGAGGAGCAGTAGGTTTGTTTGATTCAGGATTTCGGCCAGTGCGGCGAAATCCGACCCTGAAGGAGTCGAGGGAAAAAGAGTTTCCGGACGACTTTCCAGAGGTTGATCGCGATCGGGAGAAGGTGATGATATCTTCCCGTCCGGGTGATCTTGCACAGTTTCCTCGTGTGGAGGAGGATGAATGTTGCTCTCACGTTGCGTGAGAATCATGTCGTCGTTTGATCGGTTTTCTTGGTTGTCCCGAGCAGTCATGGATCTTGGTAAAACTTTGGTTCTTTGAAGATTTTGAGAGAAGAACGGGGAAATCAGTTTCCCACAGACGGCGCCACCTGATCGTACCTGGAGATCAGGATCCGATACGGTTGGCTTTGAGAGTTGTTGAAATACGGTCGGTGAGGAGAGAAAGGGGGTGTACCTGCAAGGCACTCCGATGCTAAAGTAAGTAACCGAGCAAAGAGTGAGCAAGTACGAGGATTAAGGTCAGAGAATTGAATACCTGACCCTCTCAAATGAGAGGGTTTATATAAGGGGCTAAGTGGAAGATTATTGGTCCATATTTTGGGGCGCGGATCGAGGAATCCGTAAAAATAGGTAACGATCAAAACTAGCCGTTGGAGAACTTTGTCTTGGTCGGTACGCTTTTGGTCGACAGAGACCACTATTCTTGATTCTGCTCGACGTCGAGCGCTTCTACCAAGTTGGTTTGCTTGGTCCAATTATGGGAATTGGGCCAGTCCAGAATAATACTTGATACATTGAGTCCTTTCATCATCTTCAGTTGTTCCTTAAGATCATGAATTCCTTCCTCGATTTCCACAACTCTAGGATTATTCACCTTTGTCACAGGGCAGACATTTTGAGATCGAGTAACATCCACTTGTTGAGCATTGTCATCAGGATGAAAATCGTACATCGGGTTAGTCATCACAGTAAATCCTGACATGGAATCAACATTCTTTGTCATATCCATTGTTCTCTAGTGACTACTTCGAGCTCGGTACAAATGTCGGGAAATCAGCAAACTGGTAGAAGGAAAGATGATTGAGTTTGTTTTGTTGGGAGATGACATGTAATGTTGATGGTTGCAAATGAAATGATATGCAAATTAATGCAATGATCAGAATCACAAGTACAATCAATTCTAAAGTTGGAGTATGAAGGAAGGATGTTCGGATCTAGGGTATCACGAGTAACTCATAACATCCTAACAGGTAAGATTTATAAGGAAATTTCTAAGTTCTATACCCATAAAACTGCTGACGGGATAGTTTATATGGTGATGGATTGTAGGTACTCAAGGTCACGGACGCTAATCGTATTAACGTCCTGCCACAGGCTAGCTGTATTATGACGATAATAACGATATGATCTACCTTGAGTGGAGTTCTCATGCTAGGCTCACAAGGGGAGAGCCCTCAGAGACTAACACTACACAACTATCGATGTAGAAACTGGTTCTAAGAGAGGTTCCCAGAGTCACGAACCCTTCATGAATTGAGTCGTGCAATAGGCTATCTGTGTTACTACAAGATCTACGAATAGGTCTACCCTCAGGGGGAAGCTTTTATGCTTGGCTCTCAAGGAGTGAGTCCTTGGAAACTAACACTAATTACTTTCAAATTTAAACTTAGGAGTTCCCGCTTCTTTTTCCAAAGCTCGGGTGTAGAGCCTTACTTGTGATATAATCCCAAGATCCAACAGGAAAATATGAACTTATATAATAAAAGAAAGATTAATAAAAGAACATATAAACAAACTATCATAACAAAATATAGAGAACATAAAGAAGACAAAGAAAACAAAGCAATATTCAAACGCAAATTTAACTAAGTTAGGCTCGACTCTCTCTCGCATGGAGTCTCCCCAGCAGAGTCGCCAGCTGTCGTACCTCAAAAAATACGATCCTCGCGATGGACGTGGAAAAAACAGCAGAGTTGCCACCGAATTTAATTTTATTCCTAAGTGAATGGAAAAGGTAAATATCGATAAAACCTAAGGGATAAGAAATGGTCATCAAAACCAAAATTCTAAGTTCGAGAGTCGGTTATGCAAGAGGAATGTATTAGCACCCCTTATGTCTGTTGTACTCAACGAGAACCTCTTAGTCTAATACGCGATTGAATGTTAACTTATGTCTTTGTCTTCTTCTAATGGTAAAGGTTTTCTAAGATCGTTTGTTGTTAAGGAAAATGAATATTTTCTTAATTATTGTTATTTGTTATGGAAAATGGTTAGTTTTTATTAGTGTGCTTACCAAGGGTTGGAATCCTTGTGCCTACGTATTCCCTTGTGCAATGGGAAAGTCAGAGCTTCGTAGTTCGTAAAACTACGGTTGTTTGGTTTGTGTCTTTTAATGAACAAGTACTTAGTTTGCATGTTAACTGCTAAACATTAGCTGGTCCACTCTCGAGGAGGCTTAAGCACTAGTTTTTATGTGCGTTAGCAAGGATCTAACACAAAGTTCTTTTGAGAAAGATGTTTGATCTTCATTAAGGTGTTTGAGACGAAAGGTTGGATGAATCACAACCCAAGGGCTAGCCTCAAGAGCAATCATCCAAGAATTCAAGGAATGCAAGACTCCAAAACTCAGTTCTTTCGTTGATTAATTATGAAAATGATTTTGTATTTGTTGGAGAGATTTTAAGTTGTATTTAAAATAAAGAGACAAGTTGTCATCTTTAAGGGGAGATGTCTCGCCTACTCCACCACAAACATTTGTGGAAGAAAATAAAATCGGAAGAAGCTTTAAACTTGGATATAAGGATCGACAAGCAATGCCACATTCTTCCTTTGAGAATAATTGTTTGAAAAGTTTAATTTATGTTTGTGGATATGGAGGAAATGTCTCTTCTAAGGAGATGAATCATGTCTAAACTCTTTAGGTAGTCTTAAGTGTTTTTGAGACGAAAGGTTGAATTAATTACAACCCAATGGTTAGCCTCAAGAGCGATCAATCAAGAATTCAAAGAATGAGAGATCCAGAACTCAGTTCTTTTGTTGTTTGATTAGGAAGGTACTTTGATAAGGTTAAGTGTTTTAAGAATGAAAGGTTGGATGAATCATAACCCAAGGGCTAACCTCAAGATCAATCATCCAAGAATTCAAAGAGTGTGAGACTCTAAGAACTCAGTTCTTTCGTTATTTAGTTTAAAATAAGGTTTTGAAATTAAAAATTGTTGCAAATAGTAAAAGCTAAATATAAAAATTAAGCTAAACACAATCCTAAAACTAATTAACTAAACTAATAATAACAAATAAAACATATTTTGATTTTTTTAATATTTCTTAAAAAAAACTCTTAAGCATAAAGAAATGTTTTTAAACTAAGTAATAATGATTAAACAAAATAATAAAGTTAATCTAATTTTTTATGAAAATATTGTTATTTAATATAATTTTTTAAGGTAAAAATACATCTAACTAAAATAGGAAAAAGATTAAATGACCATGGGATTATGAATATGAAATCCGAAACGAGTTAAAAAAAATAAGAAGAATAATTACAAATAGGCTAGACCCAAAAGTTATTAACTTAATTAAATCATAATAATAAACAAAGAAAATAATGATAAATAAAAAATATATTGACTTTTTAGCTCAATTAGTTTCAAACGAATAAAAAAACAGAAAATATTCCAAATGGGTTTGGGACCCAAACTCAATTAAATATAATAAATGAAATAACAATTAATGTCAATAAAACCTAAAAGATAAATAAAAGATTGGGAGTCAATTCAAACCGTGTTTCTTTGTGAAATATGAAAACACAAACCGCTCCATCTCTTTTTCTCCTCTCTCGAACGGTTCTCACTAGCTCGCGCCCTTTGCCTAAACGCTTTTTCATACTTTCTGTTACTTTTTTTACATCTAGCGATGGTTTTCTGACAGTCTCTCCACGTATGCCTCTCTTCCACGACTTGCCTTTGTTTCTTCTTGTTGTCGCTGCAGCGGTGAAGGGTGGCTCCGCGACGGTTTGTTCTTGGTTGCCAGTGATTTCATTATAACAGGTGGTGATGGACAAATGATGAAGTAGTGTAAAGAGTGGCATTGTGATTTATGGTGGTATTTGTTGTTAAGGTTGATGGTTGGTAGTGATGAAGGATGAAGGGGGTAATCAATGGATTGAAGGTTTTGCTGTTATAATTAAAATAAGAAGTTTGTGATGAAGAGGGTTTGTAGTTTTTTTGTGATGAAGAGGTTATGATGTTGTTGTAGCAGAAAAAAAGTGTTGGATGTGTAGAGAAGTTGTAGAGGGTAGTGGCCTGGTACAAATTATGGTCGTTGGTTTGTGTTTTGGAAGACCAAATTTGATTATTAAATTATATACAAAGTCACAAATGATAAAATTAAACTAATTAAGAATAAATTAATTAAAACTATTAATCTAATAAAGAAACTAATAAAGCTAAAATAAAAAGTTGGATTGAACTTAAATTAAAATCAACTTAAAATAAGATTAAACTTAAATATAAAAAAATAATAAAATTAAATTATAAATTAACTTAAATTAATAAACTAAAATTAGTTCTAAACAATATGATATAAATATTTAACTAAAAAAATAAAAATAAACAATTAAATTATAAAAAAGAGATAATAAATCCTATTTTTTAAATCGAAACAAATTCTATAAATCCAGGATAAAATAACAATGACAATGAATGATAAAATTGAAATAAAAATACATGATTAATGATTAAATAAAATGTTTAACTAAACAAATACAAAATGACTGACTTTCGATATAACGACGAAAAATGCGTCAGATGAATGAATTTTTTTTTAAAAAGTCTGGTCAAAATTTAGGGTATGACAAGAACCTACTACTCTTTGATTTATTGATTGGTGTGATTTCTAATGCCATTGTAGGCCATTTGCACTAGATTAAGGACAAAGTTTTCATAAACTTTCAACTATCTAGTTAGTTGAGCTTGTCTTTTATTTTTACACTTTGAGTCTTTCTCTTCTCTCTCAAATGCAAAAGCAAAAACACTTAATAAATATAATGTGTATTGTGTGCCACAAGCCTTGAGTACATGGGAAAGGGTGAACAAATACAGATTCAAACTCACTCTAGGGTATTTTGCACGCTAGACGTTTGGATCATTTGCGTAAATTATTCGCTCCTATGTCATAGTCTTTAGCATGATGTGCATTGCAAACAAAATAATCAATTCACTTCTCATAAGAGACCATAAACAAAACATTCGTCTTTTATCTTCTCACCTCACTCTGTTGTAGACGATCTGACATGTCAAATCCTTTCTACCGCAAACAGGTATACACACGAGTCTCAATTCAGCAAGCGGAAACACCTAACTACTGGAACGTGAACTTTGACACTGTCAATCTAAAAACACCAATAGTTGGTAACTTGTAGTGAGGCGAACTATGACGCTCTGATTCTCATTCTTGATGAGATGCATAGGCGTGAGATGCGATGTCTTGGTGAGCAAACTTCCTTGTTCTATTTAGAACTACGTCGACTCTGATTCTCATTCCCGATGAGATATGTGGGTTGGGATGTGATATCCTCTTGAGTCAACTTCTTTCTTTCACCCCTTCATTTCTCTTTGTTTCTCGTTCATTCCTTCTAGTTAGCAGATGGGGCTTCAGATGACTACACCATTTGAGCAGAACAAAAATTGTGGATCTCATCGAGTATGATGGACACGAAAGGGTGTGAATACCTTCCCTTCATGTAACCGACTCCCGAACCCCGACTTGGTTGCGATGACCTCGTCTGTCCTTTCCCCCAAGCTTTCTTCAATCGTTTCCTTTCCTCTTTATGATAAATAACGTTCGATGGTGACTTTTCTGTTCTAATTTTCACGGGTTATTTTTCGCGTTATGACACCAGTCATGGTCATCTTCCTCCTTGAGCTTCTTCGTCATTTCAAATTCCTCAAAACCAAAACTTCCTTAATACTTAACCAAATCAGAATATGTAAAAATTAAAATTACTTAGAATTTTGCCAGGAACCCAATGCCAATATCCAGTTGTATTTATTTTTCCTATAATTTAAATTAACACGTAAGAACATATAAAACCCTAAAATTGAAAATCAACTATGAAATTTTGTACATCAGTAATACATAGCAATTAACATAGGGAAATTAACAACTACACCATGACAAGTGTGTTTGCACCTTAAATGAGTGTTAATGATGCTTGAATCATAAAGTTTGAGAAAGTACAACTTACTTTCAAAAGTGGAAATTGTGTTCTTTGATAGAGGTGTTTCAAATGCAATTTCTTGATTTCTGCAACTTCCAGGAATGTGTTGATGCGCTTAAATTGACTTGAAACCTTATGGAACTCTCAACTCGAATCAAGTTGCAAATGGAAGAAAATGAGAAATGACTTTGATCATTCTGGTGTTACAAAATTGTTTAGATGATTTGGATCATTTCTATGATGATTATAGAAGGTGTTTGGATGCTTGGATTGAATGGAAGTGGACTGGAATTGAGAATTCAAGATTTCACTCTTTTGAAACTTTGAATTTTGCAAGAAATGCAATTCTGATGAAAAGGGTGTTTAGGGATGTTTTTGGTGTGTTAAAATGATCAAGAATGACCTTTATTTATAGGAAAATGTTTCAGGTTTTGGAGAAAAAAATTGGATGGGGATGCATGCTATTATCAAATGAACTATGTCATGCATCATTACTTGAGTGTTAACGTACATGTAGCCTACTTTCTAGTGTGGCTTAAATTGATGTTTTTAAGACTTAACTTCTCATATTGCAACTCATCCTATGGTGTTTTGATCAATTCTTAACTTGTTGCGGAGGTTTCTTGGCCAATCCACATTTTCACTTAATGTATCAAAACAAAACATCATGTAGCAAGTTGTGTGTATCAAATGACTTTGTATAAGATGAATTTGAATTTTCCAATCTTCAAGGAATCAAAATTCTTTGGCAATTAAGACCTTGTGAATGGAATTCAAAAAAGTATTTTAGTCCCTTGAATCATGTTTTGAAGTATGAGATCATGCTCATATGAAAAAGTCAAATGTATGGCCATTTTGGGTCAAAACCCTAATTGATGCATCATATGAACTTAAGGCTTGATCAACTTGAAATGATGCAATCTTGTACTTGATTATTGATGGTAGGAAACTCCTGATCACAGTGAATGAATGATAGGCTTGAGTTTGAGTATCATACTCATCCTTTGATAATTCATCTTTTTAAGCTCTTGGAGGTCAAAATCCTATCTTGTGAACCAAATAATTAAAGCACATACTTTTGTATTTTCAATGGGTTAGTGATGTATAAAGATACACACACATGTGATGTTAAATTTTATGGAAATTATTTGGAATCTCAGGGGTAAAAATTAGGGTATGACAGATGCCTTTATTTAAGTTTCTCCTATCCGGAGATGTGAAGATTGACATCTTAGTCTCGACCAGATAGGGGGGACTTAAATACAACAATGCACAATTTTGGCCCCTAATTAAGAAGACACAAAAAATGGTATGATATGAATGTAAGACATGGGACCTATGGGAATGATGCCACAGGGGACTGAGAATAGACTAAACCACTGGGAAATAACAAAATAATTATCAACTAGGGAAAGAAAAATTGGGGAAAAGGTTGCAACTCTGTTGGGAAAGAAATAACAACTCCACTGGGAAAGGAATACAACTCCATATTGGATGGGGTTATAACTTTGACAAATGAACTTCCAATATTAAAAAATGATTCAACATCTTCTTTGACTAAGTAATATCACTTAGAAAGGGTACAATAATCTTCCCTACACTTTGGGTCGTAAGCCACGAACGTGTGAAGTCAAGCTTCTTCAACATCATCTTTTAATGAAGACAACTATTATGTTCATTTATCAAATGATGAGAAAAAGCATCATGAAACAATATGGCTATGGATCAAGATTGCAACATTATGAAGACTTGCATTGGTATTTATTTATTAAGATATAAGCATGCAATTTATATTGATAAAATAGTGCTCAAAATAATCTCCAAAATTCACTTGCGTGCATGGTTCATTTGGTTGAAAATATATCACTATTTCTAACTTTAAAAAACAAAATTTTTTTTTATCATACATTTGAAAATTTATTTTTCATATTTGAATCATGTTAAATCACTTATAAATATAATTTATTGACTTGGATAAATCAAGAGATATTGCATAAGATTGGTTCAAATATTTAGATAAATTTTTAGTTTTTCAATTTTTTTAAACATGCAGTTTTTGGTAAATTATGGCGGTTTGAACCTTTGTGACAGTACTAAAAACCATTGTAATTTGCACCCGTCTGAAGCAGTATTTTAATTTTAAAATTAAAAAATTATTCTACATTTGTTAAGTCAGGTATCTGTTAAAACTGACTTAACAAGTCCTGTACGAATTTTAAAAAACAATAATTATTTTTACACCTTTTCATGCATCTTTTCAAGAAACCATTTCTTTTAACTTGACAATTGTTCATGATATTTTTTGCATAACTTTACCATATTTCATAGAGGTGTTATGAACTTATAAATACATGTAATTTAAAATTAAATTCAACCTCTTCCATTGCAATTTAACATCATTATAATCATTCAATTTTCAAAACAAGTGTTTTTGTTCTTGAACTTTCACAAGGTATTTTTCTGCATGTATTTCCTTATCAATCAAGAAAAATTCATACAATATTTACAAACACTTGAGCACTATATTCTATCATTATAAGTTTCCTGTTTGGAAGGGAAGATCATTTATATTGATACATCACTCAAAGTGATAATTGTTCTACAAATTTCATTATTCTTAAATTAAAAAAAAAACTCTTGTTATATTTTCTTGTTCTACTTGGGTGGTTATTCTTTGTTATTCGGATTGTGGATACAAGAGGTCTGTTATGAGATTTATTCTCAATAGGACTTTAAGATTGTAAAATTCAAGAGGTTGTTCTTTGTGGGTTGTTGTCAGAAGATTGTAGGATAAATCTTGAGATTAGGCTTGTACAAATATCTAACAATAATGAAATCTCTTTCGTGTTGAAAGGGGACTGGAGTACTTTCAGACTGTGAGGGGTACCAATATAAATTTCATGTATTCTTTGCATTCCACATGTTACAGTTTTCATAACTTAGTAACTTTAAGGAAAGTAAAATAAAAAAATGGTGATAAATCGAGAAAAATATTAAAGGCCTAATTCACCCCCTCTTAGGCATATCTCAAACTTACCGAACGAGTCTCAGTTTCTTCTTATCAAGTCTTTCTCTTGAAAAGGGTAACATAAACTTCCCCACGCTTAGGGTCGTAAGCCACAAACGGGTCTGGGTCTCTTCTTTATCAAGTCTTTCTCTTGAAAGGGTAAAGTTAAACTTCCTCATGCTTTGGGTCATAAGACACGAACGAGTCTCAGTCTCTTTTTTATCAAGTTTTTCTCTTGAAAATGGTAAAGGTAAAATTCCCCATCCTTTGGGTCGTAAGCCACGAACGGGTCTCAATCTTTTCTTTATCAAGTATTTCTCTTGAAAAGAGTAAATAAACAAGCTCCTAAAAGGGTAATCACTTGACGAGATGATAACTTCACCGAGGATCTTCAAATAGATGTGTGTCAATTAATTTTGCAAAACAAATTTCTCAAATAAGGAGAAAAACTTCTTGTAAGGATCTTCACCAAACTTCTCACCAGGATTTACTTGGGGTATACCATTCGATGGAAAGTAAGTTTCATCATACTTCTCTTTGAGACTTCTTCGGAGAGATGCCATGTGACGAAAGAAAATTGGTAGAAAACTTACTAGGGAATACCATTGGTTGTAGTTTTGCATTGCATTGAGCACATAAAACCATTTGTAGAAAATTATCTTAAATAAGCACTTGTAATAATCTTTAATAAACTTCTCTGATGGAATCTTCTAGAGAGATAATCATTTCTTCATCATACTTCTCTTCGAGACTTTTTTGGAGAGATGCCATGTGATGTAAAATAAGGATTCATTATTAAACTTCTCTGCGGGACCTTTTCAGAGAGATGACATTTGATAGAAAATAAGGAATCACACCAAACTTCTCTACTGAGGATAACCTAGAGAGATGCCATTTGCTTGAAAATAACTTCATAATACTTCCCTTTGAGACTTCTTCAGAGAGATGCCATAAGATGAAAGAAAATTTTGATATGTTGGTAGCTTCATTGGGGATAGACAAATTACTCGGAAAGAGACTACCATTTGTCGATTTACTGGGAAATTTAGGGACAAAAACAAGTTTCTCAAATAAAGAGATTGCCACTTGTTGTCAGGTGTAGAGTCCAAGGATGAATAAATTCATCTTTGTTGGGGAACCTTCAACAAATTATTTCTGGGGGTATAAACCACTCAAAAGACACAAAATAAATGCCCTTTTAATTTAGAAGTTCAATTTATCAAAATGGTCAAAGACCAACTCCAATCCAGGAATAAGCTGGAGATATACCATTAAACAAGACACTAACCAGTAAGGAATGAACTCGAACTGGGGATTTATCCTATCCAAGTGTGGAAAAGAGGACTAAATCAAAACTTCCATGAGGATTAAACTCAGTGGGGAGTTTAAAAAGGATATACACTTTCTGCTTACGACTGGCCCCTATATTAGAGAGAGGAAACATATCACTTGGGGATAAACACAACCAAGGTGCATGAAGTAAACATCAACAATAATTCACAATGAACATGAATATGAATTTAGCTATGCATGATATGTGTATGAATGAATGCGTTTTATGTTTTTATGTTGACAAAACGGGTGAAAGAGTTAAATTGGGGATGAAATAAACATCACAATATGATCGGATACTCGGTCGGTCTCCTGGAAATATCACTGGAGATAAAACAAAGAGAATCATCAATGAAACAAAGTCCTACTATAAGGCTTAAGTCTCTATGAGGAGAGGAAGATACTTCTCTTAGGGATACAATCCAAACAATCTTCTGAATTCATTATCTTGTTTAACTGGGGATAAAGTAACTATATGCTCTGTTGGGGAAAGAGAAACATATCCAGTTGGAAAACCTGAGTTAAAGCTCAACCGGGGATACCAGGTTTAGTCCTTCACTAGAGAGTATCGAGTCCAAGTTTTCACTAGGGATATATTGGATAGTACGTCCAACATATCAAGGCCATACTCTAACCCTTAACATGCATTATTCCCAATTCCTACCCTAAGTTTCTATCTGATGAAACTCACCTTAAATTTATGAAGGTTAGGAAGGTGAACTTGCTGCACTTGAACTCTTATCATGACCAAAACTTCACCTCCATCATCATCAATCCCGTAGCCACACTTGACCCATTTCAGCAAGAATCCTCAAACTTCCATCACGTTTTTCTCCACCATAACATAACTTTCTGACATGAAATTATATATCAAACTGAAGGGAATTTCGTGCTCTTTCCAAAAAGTCCAAATCATCTCAAATAGAGTTATGAATTAAAAGTTATTACCTATTTTATGAAGGTTGTACCAAGAGTGCGAAAATGCAAGGATGGTGATAAAGATGAACTTGCTTCATTCTCTTTTCTTGATCTTCTTTCTTCCAAATTCTGAACTTAATTATTAGACATGAGAAGAGTGACTTATTTCCTTAGCCAAACAAGTCTTCATGATATAATTATGACTTTAACCTTATTGTCCTTTAACTAAATAATATTTACATCCTTACCACTTCCAGTTCCAACCAAATACTTGCATTTCAACTAATCTATAATTCCTCGTAACAACTCTTAATACATATCCATACTTAATGATATCTTGACATTTAGTGGTCATTAAGTCTTACTAACTTATTCTCATTCTTAGAGAAATAGGAAAGTTACAAATACCATAAAAAAGTTCCAAGTTAAAAAAAACTAAAAAAATTTACTATAAAAAGCATAAAAAAAGTTACAAGTTATAGAAACTCAACAATTTCAATATAAAACTATAATAAAAAAGATCCAAGTTAAGAAACTCAAGAGTTCACTATAAATACCATAGATAAAATATCAAAGTTAAAAAAAAAACTCAACAATTTCATTATAAAAACCATAAAAAAAGTTCCAAGTTAAAAAACTCAAAATTTTTACTATAAAAAGCATAAAAAAAGTTACAAGTTTAAAAAACTCAATAATTTCAATATAAAAATCATAAGAAAATAGTTCCAAGTTAAGAAACTCTACAGTTCACTATAAATACCATTAATAAAAGATCAAAGTTATAAAACTCAACAATTTCACTATAAAAACAACACAAAAAAGTTTTAAATAAAGAAACTCAACAATTTCATTATAAAGACCACAAATAAAAGATCCAAGTTAAAAAAACTCAAAAATTTCACTAAAAACCCATAAAAATTTGCAAGCTAAAAAAACTCAACAATTTTACTTTAAAAATAATATAAAAAAAGTTCCAAGTAAAAAACTCAAGAATTTCACTATAAAAAGAATAAAAAAGTTCAAAGATAGAAAAAAAACAATTTTACTATAAAAACAATAAAAAAATTAAAAGTTAAACAAATAAACAATTTTACTATAAAAACCATAAAATAAAGTTCCAAGTAAAAAAACTAAAGAATTTCAGTTAAAACCCATAAAAATAAATTTTCAAGTGAAAAAACTCAACAGACTCACTATAAAAACCATAAAAAAAATCCAAGTTAAAAAATTCAACAATTTCACAATAAAGACCATAAAATAAGAAATAAGTTAAAAGACTCAACAATTTCAATATAAAAAACACATAAAACTTCCTAGTTAAAAACTACAATTTTACAATAACAAAGCATAAAAAAGTTCCAGGTTAAGAATAAAAATCTATGCAATTTCACTATAAAACGCATAAAAAAAGTCCCAAGTTAAAAAACTAAACAATTTCACTATAAAAATCATAATAAATTTTCGAGTTACAAAACTCAACACTTTTAATAAAAAATGCATAAAAGATGTTCCAAGTTAAAAGACTCAAACTTTCACTATAAAGACCATAAAAGAGATACAAGTTAAAAAAAAATCAACAATTTCACTTTAAAAATTGTTAAAATAAAGTTCCAAGTTAAGAAACTCAACAGTTCACTATAAAGTCCATAAATAAAAGATCAAACTTAAAAAAACTCAACAATTTCACTATGAAAACCATAAAAAAGTTTCAAATTAAGAAACTCAACCATTTCACTATAAAGTCCATAAATAAAAGATACAAGTTAAAAAAATAAAAAATTTCACTAAAAACCCATCAAAAAAATTCCAAGTTAAAAATCTCAACAATTTTACTATAAAAAGAATAAAAAATGTTCCAAGTAAAAAACTCAAGAATTTCACTATAAAAAGAATAAAAAATTTAACAATAAGAAAACTCAACAATTTCACTATAAAAACCATTAAAAAATTCGAAGTTAAAAAACACAACAATTTTACTATAAAAACCATAAAATAAAGTTCCAAGTTGAAAAACTGAAGAATTTCAGTTAAAACCCATAAAAATAACTTTTCACGTGAAAAAACTCAACAGGCTCACTATAAAAACAATTAAAAAAAAATCTAAGTCCAAAAACTCAACAATTTCACTATAAAGACCATAAAATATGAAATAAGTTAAAAGGCTCAACAATTTCAATATAAAAAAAGCATAAAAAAGGTTCCTAGTTAAAAGCTACAATTTTACTATAACAAACATGCAAAAATTCAAAGTTAAAAAAAACTCAACAATTTTACTATAAAAATCATAAAAAAGTCCCAAGTTAAAAAACTAAACAATCTCACTCTAAAAACCATAGATAAATTTTCGAGTTACAAAATTCAACAATTTTACTAAAAAATTCATAATAGAAGTTCCAAGTTAAAAGTCTCAAACTTTCACTATAAAGACCATAAAAGAGATACAAGTTAAAAAAACTCAACAATTTCACTTTAAAAATTGTTATAATAAAGTTCCAAGTTAAAAAAACTCAACAATTCACTATAAAGGCCATAAATAAAAGATCAAAGTTAAAAAAAAAAAAAACTCAACAATTTCACCATAAAAACCATAAAAAAAAGTTCCAAGTTAAAAAAACTCAAAATTTTTACTATAAAAAGCATAAAAAAGTTACAAGTTAAAAAAACTAAATTATTTCAATATAAATACCATAAGAAAAATGTTCCAAGTTAAGAAACTCTACAGTTCACTGTAAAGACCATTAATAAAAGATAAAAGTTATAAAACTCAACAATTTCACTATAAAAACCATAAAAAAAAATGTTTCAAATTAACAAACTCAACAATTTCACTATAAAGACCATAAATAAAAGATCCAAGTTAAGAAAACTCAAAATTTTCAATAACAACCCATAAAAAATTTCAAGTTAAAAATCTCAAAAATTTTACTATAAAAAGAATAAAAAAAAGTTCCAAGTAAAAACTCAAGAATTTCACTATAAAAAGAATAAAAAATCTAACGATAAAAAAACTCAACAATTTCACTATAAAAACCATAAAAAAATTTGAAGTAAAAAAACTCAACAATTTTACTATAAAAACCATAAAATAAAGTTCCAAGTTAAAAAACTGAAGAATTTCAGTTAAAACTCATAAAAATAAATTTTCAAGTGAAAAAACTCAACAGACTCACTATAAAAACAATAAAAAAAAATCCAAGTCCAAAAACTCAACAATTTCACTGTTAAGACCATAACATATGAAATAAATTAAAAGACTCAACTATTTAAATATAAAAAAAAAGCATAAAAAAAGGTTCCTAGTTAAAAGCTACAATTTTACTATAACAAAGCATACAAAAGTTCAAAGTTAAAAAAAAACTCAACAATTTCACTATAAAAAGCATAAAAAAAGTCACAAGTTAAAAAACTAAATAATCTCAATATAAAAACCATAAATAAATTTTCGAGTTACAAAACTCAACAATTTTACTAAAAAAATTCATAATAGAAGTTCCAAGTTAAAAGTCTCAAACTTTCACTATAAAGACCATAAAAGAGATACAAGTTAAAAAAACTCAACAATTTCACTTTAAAAACTGTTATAATAAAGTTCCAAGTTAAGAAACTCAACAATTCACTATAAAGTCCATAAATAAAAGATCAAAGTTAAAAAAAAAAAATAAACTCAACAATTTCACCATAAAAACCATAAAAAAAAAGTTCCAAGTTAAAAAAACTCAAAATTTTTACTATAAAAAGCATAAAAAAGTTACAATTTAAAAAAACTAAATTATTTCAATATAAATACCATAAGAAAAAAGTTCCAAGTTAAGAAACTCTACAATTCACTGTAAAGACCATTAATAAAAGATAAAAGTTATAAAACTCAACAATTTCACTATAAAAACCATATAAAAATGTTTCAAATTAACAAACTCAACAATTTCACTATAAAACCATAAATAAAAGATCCAAGTTAAGAAAACTCAAAATTTTCAATAACAACCCATAAAAAATTTCAAGTTAAAAATCTAAAAAAATTTACTATAAAAAGAATAAAAAAAAGTTCCAAGTAAAAACTCAAGAATTTCACTATAAAAAGAATAAAAAATCTAACGATAAAAAAACTCAACAATTTCACTATAAAAAAAAAATTGAAGTTAAAAAACTCAACAATTTTACTATAAAAACCATAAAATAAAGTTCCAAGTTAAAAAACTGAAGAATTTCAGTTAAAACTCATAAAAATAAATTTTCAAGTGAAAAAACTCAACAGACTCACTATAAAAACAATAAAAAAAAATCCAAGTCCAAAAACTCAAGAATTTCACTATTAAGACCATAAAATATGAAATAAGTTAAAAGACTCAACTATTTAAATATAAAAAAATTATAAAAAAAGGTTCCTAGTTAAAAGCTACAATTTTACTATAACAAAGCATACAAAAGTTCAAAGTTAAAAAAAAAAAAACTCAACAATTTCACTATAAAAAGCATAAAAAAGTCCCAAGTTAAAAAACTAAACAATTTCACTATAAAAATCATAATAAATTTTCGAGTTACAAAACTCAACACTTTTAATAAAAAATGCATAAAAGATGTTCCAAGTTAAAAGACTCAAACTTTCACTATAAAGACCATAAAAGAGATACAAGTTAAAAAAACTCAACAATTTCACTTTAAAAACTGTTATAATAAAGTTCCAAGTTAAGAAACTCAACAATTCACTATAAAGTCCATAAATAAAAGATCAAAGTTAAAAAAAAAAAAAAACTCAACAATTTCACCATAAAAATCATAAAAAAAAGTTCCAAGTTAAAAAAACTCAAAAAATTTACCATAAAAAGCATAAAAAAGTTACAAGTTACTAAAACTAAATTATTTCAATATAAAAACCATAAGAAAAAAGTTCCAAGTTAAGAAACTCTACAGTTCACTATAAAGACCATTAATGAAAGATCAAAGTTATAAAACTCAACAATTTCACTATAAAAACCATTAAAAAAAGTTTCAAATTAAGAATCTCAACAATTTCACTATAAAGACCATAAATAAAAGATCCAAGTTAAAAAAACTCAAAATTTTCAATAAAAACCCTTACAAAATTTCAAATTAAAAATCTCAACAATTTTACAATAAAAAGAATAAAACAAAAGTTCAAAGTAAAAACTCAAGAATTTCACAATAAAAAGAATAAAAAATCTAACGATACAAAAACTCAACAATTTCACTATAAAAACCATAAAAAATTTTAAAGTTAAAAAACTCAACAATTTTACTATAAAAACCATAAAATAAAGTTCCAAGTTAAAAAACTGAAGAATTTCAGTTAAAACTCATAAAAATAAATTTTCAAGTGAAAAAACTCAACAGACTCACTATAAAAACAATAAAAAAAAAATCCAAGTCCAAAAACTCAAGAATTTCACTATTAAGACCATAAAATATGAAATAAGTTAAAAGACTCAACTATTTAAATATAAAAAAATTATAAAAAAAGGTTCCTAGTTAAAAGCTACAATTTTACTATAACAAAGCATACAAAAGTTCAAAGTTAAAAAAAAAAAACTCAACAATTTCACTATAAAAAGCATAAAAAAAGTCACAAGTTAAAAAACTAAATAATCTCACTATAAAAACCATAAATAAATTTTCGAGTTACAAAACTCAACAATTTTACTAAAAAAATTCATAATAGAAGTTCCAAGTTAAAAGTCTCAAACTTTCACTATAAAGACCATAAAAGAGATACAAGTTAAAAAAACTCAACAATTTCACTTTAAAAACTGTTATAATAAAGTTCCAAGTTAAGAAACTCAACAATTCACTATAAAGTCCATAAATAAAAGATCAAAGTTAAAAAAAAAAAAACTCAACAATTTCACCATAAAAATCATAAAAAAAAGTTCCAAGTTAAAAAAACTCAAAAAATTTACCATAAAAAGCATAAAAAAGTTACAAGTTACTAAAACTAAATTATTTCAATATAAAAACCATAAGAAAAAAGTTCCAAGTTAAGAAACTCTACAGTTCACTATAAAGACCATTAATGAAAGATCAAAGTTATAAAACTCAACAATTTCACTATAAAAACCATTAAAAAAAGTTTCAAATTAAGAATCTCAACAATTTCACTATAAAGACCATAAATAAAAGATCCAAGTTAAAAAAACTCAAAATTATCAATAAAAACCCTTAAAAAATTTCAAATTAAAAATCTCAACAATTTTACAATAAAAAGAATAAAACAAAAGTTCAAAGTAAAAACTCAAGAATTTCACAATAAAAAGAATAAAAAATCTAACGATACAAAAACTCAACAATTTCACTATAAAAACCATAAAAAAATTTAAAGTTAAAAAACTCAACAATTTTACTATAAAAACCATAAAATAAAGTTCCAAGTTAAAAAACTGAAGAATTTCAGTTAAAACTCATAAAAATAAATTTTCAAGTGAAAAAACTCAACAGACTCACTATAAAAACAATAAAAAAAAATCCAAGTCCAAAAACTCAAGAATTTCACTATTAAGACCATAAAATATGAAATAAGTTAAAAGACTCAACTATTTAAATATAAAAAAATTATAAAAAAAGGTTCCTAGTTAAAAGCTACAATTTTACTATAACAAAGCATACAAAAGTTCAAAGTTAAAAAAAAAAACTCAACAATTTCACTATAAAAAGCATAAAAAAAGTCACAAGTTAAAAAACTAAATAATCTCACTATAAAAACCATAAATAAATTTTCGAGTTACAAAACTCAACAATTTTACTAAAAAAATTCATAATAGAAGTTCCAAGTTAAAAGTCTCAAACTTTCACTATAAAGACCATAAAAGAGATACAAGTTAAAAAAACTCAACAATTTCACTTTAAAAACTGTTATAATAAAGTTCCAAGTTAAGAAACTCAACAATTCACTATAAAGTCCATAAATAAAAGATCAAAGTTAAAAAAAAAAAAACTCAACAATTTCACCATAAAAATCATAAAAAAAAGTTCCAAGTTAAAAAAACTCAAAAAATTTACCATAAAAAGCATAAAAAAGTTACAAGTTACTAAAACTAAATTATTTCAATATAAAAACCATAAGAAAAAAGTTCCAAGTTAAGAAACTCTACAGTTCACTATAAAGACCATTAATGAAAGATCAAAGTTATAAAACTCAACAATTTCACTATAAAAACCATTAAAAAAAGTTTCAAATTAAGAATCTCAACAATTTCACTATAAAGACCATAAATAAAAGATCCAAGTTAAAAAAAACTCAAAATTTTCAATAAAAACCCTTAAAAAATTTCAAATTAAAAATCTCAACAATTTTACAATAAAAAGAATAAAACAAAAGTTCAAAGTAAAAACTCAAGAATTTCACAATAAAAAGAATAAAAAATCTAACGATACAAAAACTCAACAATTTCACTATAAAAACCATAAAAAATTTTAAAGTTAAAAAACTCAACAATTTTACTATAAAAACCATAAAATAAAGTTCCAAGTTAAAAAACTGAAGAATTTCAGTTAAAACCCATAAAAATAAATTTTCAAGTGAAAAAACTCAACAGACTCACTATAAAAACCATACAAAAAATTCAAGTTAAAAAACTCAACAATTTCATTATAAAGACCATAAAATATGAAATAAGTTAAAAGGCTCAACAATTTCAATATAAAAAAAGCATAAAAAATGTCCCTAGTTAAAAGCTACAATTTTACTATAACAAAGCATACAAAAGTTCAAAGTTAAAAAAAAAACTCAACAATTTCACTATAAAAAACATAAAAAAGTCCCAAGTTACAAAACTAAACAATCTCACTATAAAAACCATAAATAAATTTTCGATTTACAAAACTCAACAATTTTACTAAAAAATTCATAATAGAAGTTCCAAGTTAAAAGTCTCAAACTTTCACTATAAAGACCATAAAAGAGATACAAGTTAAATAAACTCAACAATTTCACTTTAAAAACTGTTATAATAAAGTTCAAAGTTAAGAAACTCAACAATTCACTATAAAGTCCATAAATAAAAGATCAAAGTTAAAAAAAAGCACAACAATTTCAGTATAAAAACCATAAAAAAAGTTCAAAGTTAAAAAAACTCAAAAATTTTACTAGAAAAAGCATAAAAAAGTTAAAAGTTAAACAAACTAAATTATTTCAATATATAAACCATAAGAAATAATTCCAAGTTAAGAAACTCTACTGTTAAAATACTAAATAATCTCACTATAAAAACCATAAATAAATTTTCGAGTTACAAAACTCAGCAATTTTACTAAAAAATGCATAAAAGAAGTTCCAAGTTAAAAGACTCAAACTTTCACTATAAAGACCATAAAAGAGAAATAAGTTAAAAAAAACTCAATAATTACACTTTAAAAATTGTTAAAATAAAGTTCCAAGTTAAGAAACTCAACAGTTCACTATAAAGTCCATAAATAAAAGATCAAAGTTAGAAAAAAAACTCAACAATTTCACTATAAAAACCATAAAATAAAAGTTCAAAGTTTAAAAAACTCAAATTTTTACTATAAAAAGCATAAAAAAAGTGAAAAGTTAAAAAACTCAATAATTTCAATATGAAAACCATAAGAAAAAAGTTTCAAGTTAAGAAAGAAACTCTACAGTTCAGTATAAAGACCATTAATAAAAGATCAAAGTTATAAAACTCAACAATTTCACTATAAAAAAGCACAAAAAAAAGTTTCAAATTAAGATACTCAACAATTTTACTATAAAGACCATAAATAAAAGATCCAAGTTAAAAAACTAAAAAATTTCAATAAAAACCCATAAAAAATTCGAAGTTAAAAATCTCAACAATTTTACTATAAAAAGAATTAAAAAAGTTCCAAGTAAAAAACTCAAGAATTTCACTTTAAAAAGATTAAAAAATTTAATAATAAGAAAACTCAACAATTTCACTATAAAAACCATAAAAAAAATTCGAAGTTAAAAAACACAACAATTTTACTATAAAAACCATAAATAAAGTTCCAAGTTAAAAAACTGAAGAATTTCAGTTAAAACCCATAAAAATAAATTTTCAAGTGAAAAAACTAAACAAACTCACTATAAAAATCATAAAAAAATCCAAATCGAAAAACTCAACAATTTCACTTTAAAGACCATAAAATAAGAAATAAGTTAAAAGACTTAACAATTTCAATATAAAAAAAGTATAAAAAAGGGTTCCTAGTTAAAAACTACAATTTTACTATAACAAAGAATACAAAAGTTCCAAGTTAAAAAAAAAACAACAATTCCACTATAAAAAGCATAAAAAAGTACCAAGTTAAAAAACTAAAAAATTTCACTATAAAAACCATAAATAAATTTTCGAGTTACAAAACTCAACAATTATACTAAAAAATGCATAAAAGAAGTTCCAAGTTGAAAGTCTCAAACTTTCACTATAATGACCATAAAAGAGATACAAGTTATAAAAACTCAACAATTTCTCTTTAAAACTGTTATAATAAAGTTCCAAGTTAAGAAACTCAACAATTCACTATAATGTCCATAAATAAAATATCAAAGTTAAAAAAACTCAACAATTTCACTATAAAAAACCATAAAAAAAA
Source organism: Lathyrus aphaca (assembly GCA_963966055.1). Taxonomy (NCBI): domain Eukaryota; kingdom Viridiplantae; phylum Streptophyta; class Magnoliopsida; order Fabales; family Fabaceae; genus Lathyrus; species Lathyrus aphaca. Next base: position 380,766,108 of record OZ014521.1, read on the forward strand.
TTTCCAAGTTAAAAAAACCTAAAAATTTTACAATAAAAAGCATAAAAAAGTTAAAGTTAAAAAAACTAAATTATTTCAATAGAAAAACCATAAGAAAAAAGTTTCAAGTTAAGAAACACTACAGTTCACTATAAAGACCATTACTATAAGATTAAAGTTATAAAACTCAATAATTTCACTATAAAAACAACAAAAAATTTCAAATTAAGAAACTCAACGATTTCACTTTAAAGACCATAAATAAAAGATCCAAGTTAAAAAATACTCATAATTTTCAATAAAAACCCATAAAAAATTCCAAGTTAAAAATCTCAACAATTTTACTATAAAATGAATAAAAAAAGTTCCAAGTAAAAAACTCAAGAATTTCACTATAAAAAGATTAAAAAATCTAACGATAATAAAACTCAAAAATTTCACTATAAAAACCATAAAAAAATTCGAAGTTAAAAAACTCAACAAGTGTACTATAAAAACCTTAAAATAAAGTTCCAAGTTAAAAAACTGAAGAATTTCAGTTAAAACCCATAAAAATAAATTTTCAAGTGAAAAAACTCAACAAACTCACTATAAAAACCATAAAAAAATCCAAATCAAAAAACTCAATAATTTCACTTTAAAGACCATAAAATAAGAAATAAGTTAAAAGACTTAACAATTTCAATATAAAAAAGTATAAAAATGGGTTCCTAGTTAAAAACTACAATTTTACTATAACAAAGAATACAAAAGTTCCAAGTTAAAAAAAAAATACAACAATTCCACTATAAAAAGCATAAAAAAGTCCCAAGTTAAAAAACTAAAAAATTTCACTATAAAAACCATAAATAAATTTTCGAGTTACAAAACTCAACAATTATACTAAAAAATGCATACAAGAAGTTCCAAGTTAAAAGACTCAAACTTTCACTATAAAGACCATAAAAGAGATACAAGTTAAAAAAAAGCTCAACAATTTCACTTTAAAAATTGTTAAAATAAAGTTCCAAGTTAATAAACTCAACAGTTCACTATAAAGTCCATAAATAAAAGATCAAAGTTAAAAAAAAAACTCAACAATTTCACTATAAAAACCACACAAAAAGTTCAAAGTTAAAAAAACTCAAAAACTTTACTATAAAAAGCATAAAAAAGTTACAAGTTAAAAAACTCAAAAATTTCATTATGAAAACCAATAGAAAAAAGTTACAAGTTAGGAAACTCTACTGTTCACTATAAAAGACCATTAATAAAAGATCAAAGTTAAAAAACTCAACAATTTCACTATAAAAGCCACAAAAATAGTTTCAAATTAAGAAACTCAACAATTTTACTATAAAGTCCATAAATTAAAAGATCCAAGTTAAATAACTCAAAAAGTTCACTAAAAACCCATAAAAAAATTCCAAGTTAAAAATCTCAACAATTTTACTATAAAAAGAATAAAAAAAGTTCAGAGTAAAAAACTCAAGAATTTCACTATAAAAAGAATAAAAAATCTGACAAAAAAAAAACTCAACAATTTCACTATAAAGACCATAGAATAAGAAATAAGTTAAAAGACTAAACAATTTCAATTTTAAAAAGTTTTCTAGTTAAAAACTATAATTTTACTATAACATAGCATCTAAAAGTTCCAAGTTAAAAAGAAAACTCAACAATTTCACTATAAAAACTATAAAGAAAATTCTAAGTTAAAAAAACTCAACAATTTTACTATAAAAACCATAAAATAAAGTTCCAAGTTAAAAAACTGAAGAATTTCAATTAAAACCCATAAAACTAATTTTTCAAGTGAAAAAACTCAACAGACTCACTATAAAAACCATAAAAAAAAATTCCAAGTTAAAAAATTCACAACAATAAAAAAGCATAAAAAAGTTTCAAGTTAAAAAAACATAAAAAAGTCTCAAGTTAAAAAACCAAACAATTTCACTATAAAAACCATAAATAAATTTTCGAGTTACAAAACTCAATATTTTTTTTACTAAAAAATCGATAAAAGAAGTTCCAAGTTAAGACTCAAACTTTCACTATAAAGACCATAAAAGAGATACAAGTTAAAAAAACTCAACAATTTCACTTTAAAAATTGTTAAAATAAAGTTCCAAGTTAAGAATTTCAACAGTTCACTATAAAGTCCATAAATAAAAGATCAAAGTAAAAAAATAAAACTCAACAATTTCACTATAAAAACCATAAAAAAAGTTCCAAGTTAAAAAAACTCAAAAAATTTACTATAAAATGCATAAAAAAAGTTAAAACCTAAAAAACTCAATAATTTCAATATGAAAACCATAAGAAAAAAGTTCCAAGTTAGGAAACTCTACAGTTCACTATAAAAAGACCATTAATAAAAGATCAAAACTATAAAACTCGATAATTTCTCTATAAAGACCATAAATAAAAGATCCAAGTTAAAAAAAAACTCAATATTTTAAATAAAAACCCATAAAAAATTCCAAGTTAAAAATCTCAACAATTTTACTATAAAACCCATAAAAAAATCCTAGTCAAAAAATTTAACAATTTCACTATAAAGACCATAAAATATGAAATAAGTTAAAATACTCAACAATTTCAATATAAAAAAAAGGTTCCTAGTTAAAAACTACAATTTTACTATAACAAAGAATACAAAAGTTTCAAGTTAAAAAAAAAACTCAACAATTTCACTATAAAAAGCATAAAAAAGTCCCAAGTTAAAAAAACTAAACAATCTCACTATAAAAACCATAAATAAATTTTCAAGTTACAAAAACTCAACAATTTTACTAAAAAATGCATAAAAGAAGTTCCAAGTTAAAAGACTCAAACTTTCACTATAAAGACCATAAAAGAGATATAACTTAAAAAAACTCAACAATATAACTTTAAAAATTGTTAAATTAAAGTTCAAAGTTAAGAAACTCAACAGTTCACTATAAAATCCATAAATAAAAGATCAAAGTTAAAAAAAAATTTCAACAATTTCACTATAAAAACAATAAAAAAAATAAGTTCCAAGTTAAAAAAAGTAAAAAAATTTACTATAAAAAGCATAAAAAAAAGTTAAAAGTTATAAAACTCAATAATTTCAATATGAAAACCATAAGAAAAAAGTTCCAAGTTAAGAAACACTACAGTTCACTATAAAGACCATTAATAAAAGATCAAAGTTATAAAACTCAACAATTTCACTATAAAAGCCACAAAAATAGTTTCAAATTAAGAAACTCAACAATTTTACTATGAAAACCATAAAATAAAGATCCAAGTTAAAAAACTCAAAAATTTCACTAAAAACCCATAAAAAATTCCAGGTTAAAAATCTCAATAATTTTACTATAAAAAGAATTAAAAAAAGTTCCAACAAAAAAACTCAAGAATTTCACTATAAAAGAATAAAAAATTTAACAATAAGAAAACTCAACAATTTCACTATAAAAACCATAAAAAAAATTCAAAGTTAAAAAACAACACAATTTTACTATAAAAACCATAAAATAAAGTTCCAAGTTAAAAAACTAAAGAATTTCAGTTAAAACCCATAAAAATAACTTTTCAAGTGAAAAAACTCAACAAACTCACTATAAAAACCATAAAAAAGAATCCAAGTCAAAAATCTCAACAATTTCACTATAAAGACCATAAAATATGAAATAAGTTAAAAGACTCAACAATTTCAATATAAAAAAAGCATAAAAAAAGGTTCCTAGATAAAAACTACAATTTTACTATAACAAAGCATACAAAAGTTGCAAGTTAAAAAAAATTCAACAATTTCACTATAAAAAGTATAAAAAAGTCCCATGTTAAAAAAACTAAACAATCTCACTATAAAAATCATAAATAAATTTTCAAGTTACAAAAGTCAACAATTTTACTAAAAAATGCATAAAAGAAGTTCCAAGTTAAAAGTCTCAAACTTTCACTATAAAGACCATAAATGAGATACAAGTTAAAAAAACTCAACAATTTCACTTTAAAAACTGTATAATAAAGTTGCAAGTTAAGAAAATCAACAATTCACTATAAAGTCCATAAATAAAAGATCAAAGTTAAAAAAAACTCAACAATTTCACTATAAAAAACCATAAAAAAAAGTTCAAAGTTAAAAAAAACTCAAAAATTTTACTATGAAAAGCACAAAAAAGTTACAAGTTAAAAAAACTAAATTATTTCAATATAAAAACCATAAAAAAATGTTCCAAATTAAAAAACTCCACAGTTCACTATAAAGACCACTAATAAAAGATCAAAGTTATTAAACTCAACAATTTCACTATAAAAACCACAAAAAAGTTTCAAATTAAGAAACTCAACGATTTCACTATAAAGACCATAACTAAAAGTTCCAAGTTAAAACAATTCTAAATTTTCAATAAAAACCCATAAAAAAATTCCAAGTTAAAACTCTTAACCATTTTACTATAAAAATAATAAAAAAAATTCCAAGTAAAAAACTCAAGAATTTCACTATAAAAAGAATAAAAAATCAAACAATAAAAAACTCAACAATTTCACTATAAAAACTATAAAAAAATTCGAAGTTTAAAAACTCAACAATTTTACTATGAAAACCATAAAATAAAGTTCCAAGTTAAAAAATTGAAAAATTTCAGTTAAAACCCTTAAAAATAATTTTTCAGGTGAAAAAACTCAACAGACTCACTATAAAAACCATGAAAAAATCCAAGTAAAAAAACTCAAAAATTTCACTATAAAAACCATAAAATAAGAAATAAGTTAAAAGACTCAACAAATTTCAATATAAAAAAAGTTTCCTAGTTAAAAACTAGAATTTTACTACAACCAAGCATAAAAAAGTTCCAAGTTAAAAAAAACTCAACAATTTCACTATAAAAACCATAAAAAATTTCTATGTTAAAAAAATCAACAATTTTACTATAAAAACCATAAAATAAAGTTCCAAGTTAAAAACTGAAGAATTTTCAGTTAAAACGCATAAAAATAAATTTTCAAGTGAAAAAACTCAACAGACTCATAATAAAAACCATAAAAAAAATTCCAAGTTAAAAAACTCAACAATTTCACTATAAAGACAATAAAATAAGAAATAAGTTAAAAGAGTTAACAATTTCAACATAAAAAAAGCATAAAAAACTTCCTAGTTAAAAACTACTATTTTACTATAAAAAAAACATTAAAAAGTTCCAAGTTATGAAACTCTACAGTTCACTATAAAGACAATTAATAAAAGATCAAAGTTATAAAACTCAATTATTTCACTATAAAAACCACAAAAAAGTTTCAAATTAAGAAACTCAACAATTTCACTATAAAGATCATAAATAAAAGATCCAAGTTAAAAAACTCAAAAATTTCACTAAAAACCCATAAAAAAAATTCAAAGTTAAAAATCTCAACAATTTTACTATAAAAAGAATTAAAAAAAAGTTCCAACTAAAAAAATCAATAATTTTACTATAAAAAGAATAAAAAAAGTTCCAAATTAAAAAACTGAAGAATTTCGGTTAAAACCCATAAAAAATAAATTTTCAAGTGAAAAAACTCAACAGACTCACTATAAAAACCATAATAAAAAATCCAAGTAAAAAAACTCAACAATTTCACTATAAAAACTACAAAAAAGTTTAAAAAACTCAACAATTTTACTATAAAAACCATAAAATAAAGTTCCAAGTTAAAAAACTGAAGAATTTCAGTTAAAACCCATAAAAATAAGAAATAAGTTAAAAGACTAAAAAATTTCAACATAAAAAAAGCATAAAAAAGTTCTTAGTTAAAAACTACAATTTTACTATAAAAAAGCATAAAAAAAGTCCCAAGTTAAAAAAACTCAACAATTTCACTATAAAAAGCATAAAAAAGTCCCAAGTTAAAAAACTAAACAATTTCACTATAAAAACCATAAATAAATTTTCGAGTTACAAAACTCAACAATTTTACTAAAAAATGCATAAAAGAAGTTCCAAGTTAAAAAACTCAAACTTACACTATAAAGACCATAAAAGAAATACAAGTTAAAAAAAACTCAACAATTTCACTTTAAAAATTGTTATAATAAAGTTCCAATTTAAGAAACTCAAAAGTTCACTATAAAGTCCATATATAAAAGATCAAAGTTAAAAAAAACTCAACAATTTCACTATAAAAACCATAAACAAAAAGTTCCAAGTTAAAAAAACTCAAAATTTACTATAAAAAGCATCAAAAAGTTAAAAGTTAAAAATCTCAACAATTTCAATATGAAAACCATAAGAAAAAAGTTCCATTTTAAGAAACTCTACAGTTCACTATAAAGACCATTAATAAAAGATCAAAGTTATAAAACTCAACAATTTCACTATAAAAACCACAAAAAAAGTTTCAAATTAAGAAACTCCAATTTTACTATAAAGACCATAAATAAAAAAATCCAAGTTAAAAAACTCCAAAATTTCACTAAAAACCCATAAAAAAATTCCAAATTAAAATCTCAACAATTTTACCATAAAAAGAGTAAAAAAAGTTCCAAGTAAAAAACTCAAGAATTTCACTATAAAAAGAATAAAAATTTAACAATAAAAAACACAACAATTTCACTAGAAAAACTATAAAAAAAAAAGTAAATCGAAGTTAAAAAACTTAACAATTTTACTATAAAAACGATAAAATAAAGTTCCAAGTTAAAAATCTGAAGAATTTCAGTTAAAACCCATAAAAATAAATTTTCAAGTGAAAAACTCAACAGACTCACTATAAAAACCTTAAAAAAATCCAAGTTAAAAAACTCAACAATTTCACTATAAAGACCATAAAATAAGAAATAAGTTAAAAGACTCAACAATTTCAATATAAAAAAAAAGGTTCCTAGTTAAAAAATACAATTTTACTATAACAAAGCATACAAAAGTTCCAAGTTAAAAATAAAACTCAACAATTTCACTATAAAAAGGATAAAAAAGTCACAAGTTAAAAAATTAAACAATTTGATTATAAAAACCATAAATAAATTTTCGAGTTACAAAACTCAACAATTTTACTAAAAAATGCATAAAAGAAGTTCCAAGTTTAAAAACTATACAATTTCGCTATTAAAACCATAAAAAAATTCCAAGTTAAAAAAACTCACAAAATTTACTATAAAAAGAATTAAAAAAAGTTATAAGTTAAAGAAACTCGACAATTTCATTATAAAAACTATAAGAAAAATATTCCAAGTTATGAAACTCAATAGTTCACTATAAAGACCATAAATAAAAGATCAAAGTTATTAAACTTAACAATTTCACTATAAAAACCACAAAAAAAGTTTCAAGTTAAGCAACTCAACAGTTTCACTAAAAAGACCATAAATAAAGTATCCAAGTTAAAAAACTAAAAAATATCACCAAAAAACCATTAAAAAAATTGCAATTTAAAAAAATTCAACAATTTTACTATTAAAAGAATAAAAAAAGTTCCAAGTTAAAAAAACTCAATAATTTCACTATAAAAAGAATAACAAAGTTAAAAGATAAAAAAAAACTTAACAATTTCACTATAAAAACTATAAAAAAAACAAATTCCAAGTTAAAAACCTAAACAATTTCACTATAAAAACAATAAATTAATTTCCGAGTTACAAAACTCAACAAATTTATTACAAAAAGCATTTAAAAAGTTACAAGTTAAAGAAACTCAACAATTTCATTATAAAACTATAAGAAAAGAGTCCCAAGTTACGAAACTCAAGAGTTCACTATAAAGACTATAATTAAAATATCAAAGTAAAAAAAAAATCAATAATTTCACTATAAAAACCATTAAAAAAGTTCCAAGTTAAAAAACACAAAAATTTTACTATAAAAAGCATAAAAAAGTTACAAGTTAAAAAAAACTCAATAATTTCAATATAAAAATCATAAGAAAAAGTTCCAAGTTAAGAAATTCTACAGTTCACTATAAATACCATTAATAAAAGATCAAAGTTATAAAACTAAACAATTTTACTATAAAAATCATAAAAAAAAGTTTTAAATTAAGAAACACAATTGTTTCAGAATAAAGACCATAAATTAAAGGTCCAAGTTAAAAAAACTCAAAAATTTCACTGAAACCCATTAAAATTTGCAAGTTAAAAAAACTCAACAATTTTCCAATAAAAGAATAAAAAAAGTCCCAAGTTAAGAATCTCAAGAATTTCACTATAAAAAGAATAAAAAAGATCAAAGATAAAAAAAAACTCAACAATTTCACTATAAAAACCATAAAAAAAAAATCCGAAGTTAAAAATCTCAACAATATTACTATAAAAACCATAAAATAAAGTTACAAGTTAAAAAAATGAAGAATTTCAGTTAAAAGCTATAAAAATAAATTCTCAAGTGAAAAAACTCAACAAACTCACTATAAAAACCATAAAAGAAATCCATGTTAAAAAAACTCAACAATTTCCTATAGAGAACATAAAATAAGAAATTAGTTAAAAGACTTAACAATTTCAACATAAAAAAGGATAAAAAAGTTCTTAGTTAAAAATTACAATTTTACAATAAAAAAAGTATAAAAAGTTCAAAGTTAAAAAAAAAATCAACAATTTCACTCTAAAAAAAAATAAAAAAGTCCCAAGTTAAAAAAACTAAACAATTTCACTATAAAAGTCATAAATAAATTTTCGAGTTATAAAACTCAACAATTTTTCTAAAAAATGCATAAAAGAAGTTCCAAGTTAAAAGACTCAAACTTTCACTATAAAGACCATAAAAGAGATACAAGTTAAAATAAAACTCAACAATTTCACTTTAAAAACTGTTAAAATAAAGTTCCAAGTTAAGAAATTCAACAGTTCACTATAAAGTCCATAAATAAAATATCGAAGTTAAAACAACTCAACAATTTCACTATAAATACCATAATAAAAGTTCCAAGTTAAATAAACTCAAAACTTTTACTATAAAAATTATAAAAAAGCTAGAAGTTAAAAAAACTTAATAATTTCAATATAAAAACCATAAGAAAAAAGTTTCAAGTTAAAAAGTTCTACAGTTCACTATAAAGACCATTAATAAAAGATCAAAGTTATAAAACTAAACAATTTTACTATAAAAAACCACAAAAATACTTTCAAATTAAGAAACTCAACAATTTCACTATATAGACCATAAATAAAATATCCAAGTTAAAAAACCCAAAATTTTAACTAAAAACCCATAAAATATTCCAAGTTAAAAATCTCAACAATTTTACTATAAAAAGAATAAAAAAAAGTTCCAATTAAAAAACTCTAGAATTTCACTATAAAAAGAATAAAAAATTTAACGATAAAAAAACTCAACAATTTCACTATAAAAACCATAAAATAAATTTCCAAATTAAAAAATAGAAGAATTTCAGTTAAAACCCATACAAATAAATTTTCAAGTGAAAAAACTCAATAGACTCACTATAAAAACCATAAAAAAAATCCAAGTCAAAAAACTCATAAATTTCACTATAAAGACCATAAATTAAGAAATAAGTTAAAAGACTCAACAATTTCAATATAAGAAAAAAAGCATAAAAAATGTTCCTAGTTAAGAACTACAATTTTACTATAAACAAAGCATACAAAAGTTTCAATTTAAAAAACAATAAAAAATTTCACTATAAAAAGCATAAAAAGTCCCAAGTTAAAAAACTAAAAAATTTCACTATAAAAACTAAAAATAAATTTTCGAGTTACAAAACTCAACGATTTTATTAAAATATACATAAAAGAAAGTTCCTAGTTAAAAGACTCAAATTTTCACATAAATACAATAAAAGAGATATAAGTTAAAAAAAACTCAACAACTTCACTTTAAAAACTGTTAAAATAAACTTCCAAGTTAAGAAACTTAATAGTTCACTATAAAGTCCTATAAATAAAAGATCAAAGTTATGAAAAATTCACTATAAAAACCATAAAAAAAAGTTCCAAGTTAAAAAAACTCATAAATTTTACTATAAAAAGCATAAAAAAAACTCAATAATTTTAATATGAAAACCATAACAAAAAAGTTCCAAAGTAAGAAACTCTACAGTTCACTATAAAGACCGTTAATAAAATATCAAAGTTAAAATGCTCAACAATTTCACTATAAAACCACAAAAAAAGTTCAAAGTTAAAAAGAATAAAAAAAATTTCCATGTTAATAAAACTAAAAAATTTATGTATAAAAAGAATACAAAAGTTCAAAGATAAAAAAAAACTCAACAATTTCAATATAAAAAAGTTCCTAATTAAAAAACTATAATTTACTATAAAAAGCATAAAAAAAGTTGTAAGTTAAAAAAAAAACTCATCAATTTCAATATAAAAAGCATACAAAAAGTTCCAAGTTAAAAAAACTCAAAATTTTTACTATAAAAAGCATAAAAAAAGTTACAAGTTAAAGAAACTCAACAATTTCATTATATAAACCATGAGAAAAAAGTTTCAAGTTAAGAAACTCAATAGTTCACTATAAAGACCAATAAATAAAAGATCAAAGTTTAAAAAACTAAACAATTTCATTATAAAAACCATAAAAAAAAAATCAAATTTTTTACTAAAAAATGCATAAAAATTTACAAGTTAAAACAACTCAACGATTTCACTCTAATAACCATAAGAAAAATGTTCTAAGTTAAGAAACTCAATAGTTCACCATAAATAAAATATCAAAGTTAAAAAAACTCAACAGTTTCACTATAAAAATCATAAGAAAAAGTATCCAAGTTAAGAAACTCAACAATTCACTATAAAGACCATAATTAAAAGATCAAAGTTAAAAAACTCAACAATTTCTTTATAAAAACCAAAAAATAAGTTTCAAGTTAAAATACTAAAAAAATTTACTATCATAAGAATAAAAAAGTTTACAAGTTAAAAAACTCAACGATTTCACTATAAACACCAGAAAAAAAAGCAAGTGAAGAAACTCAACAATATCATTGTAAAAAGACCATAAATAAAAGATCCAAGTTAAAAAAAAAACTCAAAAATTTCCCTATAAACCCTTTAAAAAAAATTTCATGTTAAAACAACTCAACAATTAAACTATAAAAATAATAAAAAGAATGTTCCAAGATAAAAAAAATTCAACAATTTCAATATAAAAAAGTTCCAAGTTAAAAAACTACAATTTTACTATAAAAAGCATAAAAAAGTTTCAAGTTTAAAAAAAATTCAACAATTTCACTATAAAAAGCATTAAAAAGTCCTTAGTTAAAAAACTAAACAATTTCACTATAAAAACCATAAATGAATTTTCGAGTTACAAAACTCAACAATTTTACTATAAAATGCATAAAAAAGTTTCAAGTTAAAAGACTCAAACTTTCACTATAAATACCATAAACAAGATACAAGTTAAAAAAACTAAACAATTTCACTTTAAAAACAGTTAAAATAAAGTTCCAAGTTAAAAATCTCAAAAGTTCACTATAAAGCCCATAAATAAAAGATCAAAGTTAAAAAAACTCAACAATTTCCATTTAAAAACCATACAAAAAAAGTTCCAAGTTAAACAAAACTCAAAATTTTTACTATCAAAAGAATAAAAAAATTTACAAGTTAAAAAAACTTAACAATTTTACTAAATAAACCACACAAAAAAATTCAAGTTTAGAAACTCAACAGTTTTACCGTAAAGACCATAAATAAAAGATCCAATTTAAAAAAAACTCAAAATTTGACTAAAAACCCATAAAAAAAGTTGCAAGTTAAAAAACTAAAATATTTCACTAAAAACCCATAAAAAAAGTTGCAAGTTAAAAAACTCAACAATTTTACTGTAAAAAGAATAAAAAAAATTCTAAGTTAAAAAGCTCAAAAAATTTACTATAAAAAGAATAAAAAAGTTCAAAGATAAAACAAAACTCAACAATTTCACTATAAAAACCATTAAAAAAATTCCAAGTTAAAAAACTAAACAATTTTACTATAAAAAAACATAAAATAAAGTTACAAGTTAAAAAACTGAAGAATTTTAGTTAAAAGTCATAAAAATAAATTTTCAAGTGAAAAAACTCAACAGTCTCACTATAAAATCCATAAAAAAATCCAAGTTAAGAAACTAAACAATTTTACTATAAAGACTATCAATTAAGAAATAAGTTAACAATAACTCAACATTTTCTATATAAAAAGCATTAAAACCTACCTAGTTAAAAACTACAATTTTACAATAACAAAGCATAAAAAAGTTCCAGGTTAAGAAAAAAATCTCAGCAATTTCACTATAAAAAGCATAAAAAAAGTCCCAAGTTAAAAACTAAACAATTTTACTATAAAAACTATAAAAAAAATTTCGAGTTACAAAACTCAACAATTTTATTAAAAAATGCATAAAAGAAGTTCCAAGTTAAAAGGTTCAATCATTCACTATAAAAACCATAAACAAGATACATGTTAAAAAAAACTCAACAATTTCACTTTAAAAACTTGTTAAAATAAAGTTTCAAGTTAAGAAACTCAACAGTTCACTAGAAAGACTATAAATAAAAGATCAAAGTTAAAAAAACTAAAAAAAAACCATAAAAAGCATAAAAGAAGTTACAAGTTAAAGAAACTCAACAACTTCATTATAAAAACCATAATAAAAAAGTTCCAAGTTAAAAAATTCAAGAATTTCACTTTAAAAAAAATAAAAATCAAAGATAAAAAAATAAAAAATTTAACTAAAAACCCATAAAAAATTCCAAGTTAAAAAACTCAACAATTTTTCAATAAAAATCATCAAATAAAGTGCCAAATTAAAAAACTCAACAGTCTCACTATTAAAACCATTAAAAAATCAAAGTTAAAAAAACTCAACAATTTCACTATAAAGACCATAAAATAAGAAATTGGTTAAAAAAAACTCAACAATTTCTATATAAAAAAGCATAAAAAAAGTTCCCAGTTAAAAAACTACAATTTTACTATAAAAAGCAAAAAAAGTTCCAAGTTAAAAAAATCAACAATTTCACTAAAAAAAGTATTAAAAAAAGTCCTTAGTCAAAAAACTTAAAAATTTCACTATAAAAACCATAAATAAATTTTCGAGTTAGAAAACTCAACAATTTTACTACAAAATGCATAAAAAAAGTTCCAAGTTAAAAGACTCAAACTTTCACTATAAATACCATAAAGTTACAAGTTAAAACAACTCAACAATTTCACTCTAATAAACATAAGAAAAAGGTTTCAAGTTAAGAAACTCATTAATTCACTATAAAGACCATAAATAAAATATAAAAGTTAAAAAAACTCAACAATTTCACTATAAAAATCATAAGAAATAAGTTCCAAGTTAAGAAACTCGATAGTTCACTATAGAGACCTTAAATAAAAGATCAAAGTTTAAAAACTCAACAATTTCAATATAAAAACAATAAAATAAGTCAAAGTTTAAAAAACTCAAAAAATTTACTATCAAAAGAATATAAAAAATTACAAGTTAAAAAAATTCAACAATTTCACTATAAAAACCAGAAGAAAAAGATTTCATGTTAAGAAACTCAACAGATTCACTGTAAAGACCATAGAAAAAAGATCCAAGTTTTAAACTAAAACATTTAACTAAAAATTCATATAAAAAGTTCCAAGTTAAAAAACTCAACAATTTTACTGTAAAAAGAATAAAACAAATCAACAAATTCACAATAATAACCATATAAGAAAAAAGTTCCTAGTTAAGAAACTCAACTATCACTATAAAAACCATAAATAAAATATCAAAGTTAAAAAACTCAACAATTTCACTATAAAGACCATAAGAAAAAAGTTCCAAGTTAAAAAGACTCAAAAAATTTCATATAAAAAGAAAGAAAAATTTACAAGTTAAAAAACTCAACAATTTAAATATAAAGACCATAAATAAAAGGTCCAAGTTAAAAAAACTAAATTTCACTAAAAACCATAAAAAAAAGTTTCAAGTTAAAAAACTCAACAATTTTAATATAAGAAAAATAAATAAAAATTTTCAAGTTAAAAAACTCAAGAATTTCACTATAAAAGAATAAAAAACTCAAAGATAAAAAAACTAAACAATTTAACTATAAAAACCATAAATAAATTCAAGTTAAAAAACTCAACAATTTTACTATAAAATCCATAAAATATAGTTCCAAGTTAAAAAAAAAAAGAGAATTTCATTTAAAAGCTATAAAATAAATTTTCAAGTGAAAAAACGCAATAGTCCCACTAAAAATACCATTAAAAATCCAAGTTAAAAAACTCAACAATATCACTATAAAGACCATAAAATCAGAATTAAGTTTAAAAAAACTCAATAATTTCAATATAAAAAATCATAAAAATGATTTCCTAGTTAAAAATCTACAATTTTACTATAAAAGGCATAAAATAGTTCCAAGTTAAAAAAAACTCAACAATTTCACTATAAAAAGCAGAAAAAATGTCCCAAGTTAAAAAACTAAACAATTTCACTATAAAAACCATAAATAAATTTTCGAGTAACAAAACTCAACAATTTTACAACAAAAAGCATAAAAAAGTTCCAATTTAAAAGACTCAAACTTTCACTTCCATAGACAAGATACGAGTTAAAAACACTCAACAATTTCACTTTAAAAACCGTTAAAATAAAGTTCCAAGTTAAGAAACTCAGTAGTTCACTATAAAGACCATAAATAAAAGATCAAATTAAAAACAACTCAACACTTTCACTATAAAAACCCTAAAAAAGTATCAAGTTAATAAAACTCAAATTTTTTACGATAAATAGCATAAAAAAGTAACAAGTTAAAAAAAGTCAAAAATTTCTTTATAAAAATCATAAGAAAAAAGTTCAAGGTTAAGAAACTCAACAATTCACTATAAAGACCATAAATAAAAGATCAAATTCAAAAAATTCAAAAATTTCACTATAAAACCATATAAAAAAATTCCAGGTTAAAAAAAACTCAAAATTTTCACTATAAAAACCATAAAAAAATGTTCCAAGTTAAAACAAAACTCAATTTTTACTATAAATACCATAAAAAAATTCCAAGTTAAAAATCTCAACAATTTTACTATTAAAAGAATAAAAAAAGTTCCAAGTAAAAAACTCAAGACTTTCACTATAAAAAAATAAAAAATTTAACGATAAATAAACTCAACAATTTCACAATAAAAACCATAAATAAAAATTCAAAGTTACAAAACTCAATAATTTTACTATAAAAACCATAAAATAAAGTTCCAAGTTAAAAAAATGAAGAATTTCAGTTAAACTCCATAAAAATAAATTTTCAAGTGTAAAAACTCAACAGACTCACTATAAAAACCTTAGAAAAAAATCAAGGTCAAAAATCTCAATAATTTAACTATAAAGACCAAAAAATAAGAAATAAGTTAAAAAGACTCAATAATTTAAATATTAAAAGAGGTTCCTAGTTAAAAAGTACATTTTTACTATAACAAAGCATACAAAAGTTCCAAGTTAAAAAAAAACCTCAACAATTTCACTATAAAAACCATAAATAAATTTCCGAGTTATAAAACTCAACAATTTTACTAAAAAATGCTAAAAAAAGAAGTTTTAAGTTAAAAGACTCAAACTTTCAATATAAAGACCATAAAAGAGATACAAGTTAAAAAAACTCAACAATTTCACTTAAAATTGTTAAAATAATGTTCCAAGTTAAGAAACTCAACAATTCACTATAAAGACATTAAATTAAAGATCAAACTTATAAAAACTAAACAACTTTGCTATTAAAGCCATAAAAAAGTTCCAAGTTAAAAAAACTCAAAAAATTTACTATAAAAAGCATAAAAAAAAGTTACAAGTTTCAAAAACTCGACAATTTCATTAAAAACTATAAGAAAAAATATCAAGTTAAGAAACTCAATAGTTCACTATAAAGACCATAAATAAAAGATCAAAGTTATAAAACTCAACAATTTCACTAAAAACCCATAAAAAAAATTCCAAGTTAAAAATCACAACAATTTTACTAGAAAAAGAATAAAAAAAGTTCCAAGTAAAAAACTCAAGAATCTCACTTTAAAAAGAATAAAAAATTTAACGATAAAAAAACTCAACAATTTCACTATAAAAACCATAAAAAAATTCGAAGTTAAAAAACACAACAATTTTACTATAAAACCCATAAAATAAAGTTCCAAATTAAAAAACTGAAGAATTTAAGCTAAAACCCATTAAAAAAAAATTTCAAGTGAAAAAAACTCAACAGTCTCACTATAAAAACCAAAAAAATAAATCCAAGTCAAAAAACTCAACAATTTCACTATTAAAACCATAAAATAAAGTTCCAAGTTAAAAACTAAATTTTTTTACTATAAAAAGTATAAAAAAAAGTTACAAGTTAAAACAACTTAACAATTTCACTCTAATAACCTTAGGATAAAAGTTCCAAGTTAAGAAAATAACAGTTCACTATAAAGACAATAAATAAGTGTTCAAAGTTAAAAAAAAAAAAAACTAAAAATTTTCACTATAAAAACCATAAAAGAAAGTTGCAAGTTAAAAAAAAACCAAAATGTTAAAATATAAAAAACATTATAAAAATTTACAATTTAAAAAAACTCAATAATTTCATTATAAACACCATAAGAAAAAAGTTTCAAGTTAAGTAACTCAATAATTCACATAAAAACCATAATTATAATATCAAAGTTAAAAAAAACTCAATAATTTCACTATAAAAACCCTAAAAAACAGTTCCAAGTTAAAAAAACTCAAAACATTTACTATAAAAAGCATAAAAAAAGTTAAAAGTTAAAAAAACACAACAATTTCAGTATAAAAATCATAAGTAATAAGTTCCAAGTTAAGAAACTCAACAATTCACTATAAATACCATGATCAAAAGATTAAAAAAAACTCAACAATTTCACTATAAAAACTATACAAAAGTTCCACTTTAAAAAAACTCAAAATTTTTACTATAAAAAGAATTTAAAAAAAGTTACAACTTAAAACAACTCAACAATTTCACCATAAAAACCATAAGTAAAAAGTTTCAAGTTAATAAACTCAATCTTTTTACATAAAAAAATTACATGTTAAAACAACTCAATAATTTCACTCTAATAACCATAAGAAAAAAATTCCAAGTGAAGAAACTCAACAATTCATTATAATGACCATAAATAAAAGATCAAAGTTAAAAAAAAAACTCAACAATTTCACTATAAAACCGTAAAAAAAAGTTCCAAGTTAAAAACTTAATTTTTACTATAAAAAGCATAAAAAATGGTTACAAGTTAAAACAACTTAACAATTTCACTCTAATAACCTTAGGAAAAAAGTTACAAGTTAAGAAAACAACAATTCAATATAAAGACTATAAAGACCATAAATAAGTGTTCAAAGTTAAAAATAAAAACTCAACAATTTCACTATAAAACCATAAAAGAAAGTTCCAAGTTAAAAAATAAAACCAAAATGTTTTACTATAAAAAACATAAAAATAATTCACAAGTTAAAAAAACTCAACAATTTCACTATAAACACAAAAAGAAAAAAGTTCCAAGTTAGGTAACTCAATAATTCACATAAAAACCATAATTAAAAGATCAAAGATAAAAAAAAAACTCAATAATTTCACTATAAAAACACTTAAAAAAAGGTTCCAAGTTAAAAAAACTCAAAACATTTACAATAAAAAGCATAAAAAAAGTTAAAAGTAAAATAAACTCAACAATTTGACTATAAAAACCATAAGTAATAAGTTCCAAGTTAAGAAACTTAACAATTCAATATAAATAACATGAATAAAAGATCAAAGGTAAAAAACTCAACAATTTCACTGTAAAAACTATACAAAAGTTTCACGTTAAAAAAAACTCAATTTTTACTATAAAAAGAATTAAAAAAAAAGTTACAAGTTAAAAAACTCAACAATTTCACCATAAAAACTATAAGTAAATAGTTTCAAGTTAAGAACCTCAACAATTCACTATAAAGACCATAAATAAAAAATCAAAGTTAAAAAAACTCAATAAGTTCACTATTAAAACCATAAAAAAAATTCCAAGTTAAAAAACTCAAACTTTTTACAAAAAAAAGTTACATGTTAAAACAACTCAACAATTTCACTCTAATAACCATAAGGAAAAAGTTCCAACTTAATAAACTCAATAATTCACTATAAATACCTTATATAAAAGATCAAAGTTAAAAAAAAAACTAAACAATTTCACTATAAAACCATAAAAAAAGTTCCAAGTTAAAAACTCAAAATTTTTACTATAAAAAGCATAAAATAAAAGTTACAAGTGAAAAAAACTAAACAATTTCACTCTAATAACTTTAGGATAAAAGTTCCAAGTTAAGAAAACAACAGTTCACTATAAAAACCATAAAATAAAGTTGCAAGTTATTAAAAAAACCAAAATGTTTAACTATAAAAAACATTAAAAAAAGTTACAAGTTAAAAAAACTCAATAATTTCACTTAAACAACATAAGAAAAAAGTTTCAAGTTAAGTAACTCAATCATTCACATAAAAACCCTAATTAAAAGATCAAAGTTAAAAAAAAACTCAAAACATTTATATAAAAAGCATAAAAAAAAAGTTAAAATTTAAAAAAAACTCAACAATTTCATTATAAAATTCATAAGTAATAAGTACCAAGTTAAGAAACTCAACAATTCATTATAAATACCATGAATAAAAGATCAAAGTTAAGAAACTAAACAATTTCACTATAAAAACTATACAAAAGTTCCACGTTAAAAAAAAACTCAAATTTTTTACTATAAAAAGAATTAAAAAAAAATTTACTAGTTAAAACAACGCAACAATTTCACCATAAAAACCATAAGGTAAACGTTTCAAGTTAAGAAACTCAACAATTCACTATAAAGACCTTAAATAAAATATCAAAGTTAAAAAAACTCAATAATTTCACTATAAAAACCATATAAAAAATTTCAAGTTTAAAAACTCAAACTTTTTACTAAAAAAAGTTACAAGTTAAGAAACTCAATAATTCACTATAAAGACCATAAATAAAAGATCAAAGTTTAAAAAAACTAAACAATTTCACTATAAAACCTTAAAAAAAGGTCCAAGTTAAAAACTCAATTTTTTTACTATAAAAAGCATAAATAAAAGTTACTAGTTACAACAACTTAATAATTTCACTCTAATAACCTTAGGATAAAAGTTCCAAGTTAAGAAAACAACGATTCGCTATAAAAACCTTAAATAATTGTTCATAGTTATAAAAACTTAACAATTTCACTATAAAAACCATAAAAGAAAGTTCCAAGTAAAAAAAAACAAAATGTTTTACTATAAAAAACATTAAAAAAAGTTACCAGTTAAAAAAACTCTACAATTTCACTATAAACACCATAAGAAAAAAAATTCCAAGTTAAGTAACTCAATAATTCACATAAAAACCATAATTAAAAGATCAAAGTTAAAAAAACTCAATAATTTCACTATAAAAACCCTAAAAAAAGTTCCAAGTTAAAAAAACTCAAAACATTATCTATAAAAAGCATAAAAAAAAGTTAAAAGTTAAAAAAACTCAACAATTTCACTATAAAAATCATAAGTAATAAGGTCCAAGTTAAGAAACTCAACAATTCACTATAAATACCATGAATAAAAGATCAAAGATAAAAAACTCAACACTTTCACTGTAAAAACTATACAAAAGTTCCATGTTAAAAAAACTCAAAATTTTTACTATAAAAAGAATTAAAAAAAAGTTACAAGTTAAAACAACTCAACAATTTCACCATAAAAACCATAAGTAAAAAGTTTCAAGTTACGAAACTCAACAATTCACTATAAATACCATAAATAAAATATCAAAGTTAAAAAAACTAAATAATTTCTCTATAAAAACCATAAAAAAATTCCAAGTAAAAAACTTACTTTTTACAAAAAAAAAGTTACATGTTAAAACAACTCAACAATTACACTCTAATAACCATAAGAAAAAAGTTCCAAGTTAAGAAACTCAACAATTCACTATAAAGACCATAAATAAAAGATCAAAGTTAATAAAAAAGAAAACTCAAAAATTTCACTATAAAACCATAAAAAAAAAGTTCCAAGTTAAAAACTCAAAATTTTTACTGTAAAAAGCATAAAAAAAAAAGTTACAAGTTAATACAACTTAACAATTTCACTCTAATAACCTTAGGAAAAAAGTTCCAAGTTAAAAAAACAAGAGTTCACTATAAAGACCATAAATAGGTGTTCAAAGTTAAAAAAAACTCAACAATTTCACTATAACAACCATAAAAGAAGATTCCAAGTAAAAAAAACAAACCAAAATGCCTTACAATAAAAAACATAAAAAAAAAGTTACAAGTTAAAAAAAATCAACAATTTCACTATAAACACCATAAAAAAAATTTCCAAGTTAAGTAACTCAACAATTCACATAAAATCCATAATTAAAAGATTAAAGTTAAAAAACACTCAAGAATTTCACAATAAAAACCCTAAAAAAGGGTTCCAAGTTAAAAACTCAAAACATTTACTATAAAAAGCATAAAAAAGGTTAAAAGTTATAAAAAAAAAAAACTCAACAATTTCACCATAAAAATCATAAGTAATAAGTTCCAAGTTAAGAAACTCAACAATTCACTATAAATACCATGAATAAAAGATCAAAGATAAAAAACTCAACAATTTCTCTATAAAAACTATACAAAAGTTCAACGTTAAAAAAACTCAAAATTTTTACGATAAAAAGAATTAAAAAAAAAGTTACAAGTTAAAACAACTCAACAATTTCACCATAAAAATCATAAGTAAAAAGTTTCAAGTTAGGCAACTCAACAATTCACTATAAAGACCATAAGTAAAATATCAAATTTAAAAAAACTCAATAACTTCTCATAAAAAAAACCATTAAAAAATTCCAAGTTAAAAAACTCACTTTTTACTAAAAAAAGTTACATGTTAAAACAACTTAACAATTTCACTCTAATATCCATAAGAAAAAAGACCCAAGTTAAGAAACTCAACAATTCACTATAGACCATAAATAAAAGATCAAAGTTAAAAAAAAAACTCAATAATTTCACTATAAAATCATAAAAAAAAGTTCCAAGTTAAAAACTCAAAATTTTTACTATAAAAAGCATAATAAAAAGTTACAAGTTAATACAACTTAACAATTTCTGTATAACAACCATAAAAGAAGGTTTCAAATTTTAAAAAAAAAACAAACCAAAATGTCTTACTATAAAATACATAAAAATAAAGTTACAAGTTAAAAAAACTAACCAATTTCACTATAAACACCATAAGAAAAATGTTCCAAGTTAAGTAACTCAATAATTCACATAAAATCCAAAATTAAAAGATCAACTTTAAAAACATTCAATAATTTCACTATAAAAGTCCTAAAAAAAGGTTCCAAGTTAAAAAAACTCAAAATATTTACTATAAAAAGCATAAAAAAAGTTAAAAGTTAATATAACTAAACAATTTCACTATACAAATCATAAGTAATAAGTTCCAAGTTAAGAAACTCAACAATTCACTATAAATACCATGAATAAAACATCGAAGAAAAAAAACTCAACAATTTCATTATAAAAACTATACAAAAGTTCCACGTTAAAAAAACTCAAAATATTTACTGTAAAAAGAATTTTCAAAAAAGTTATAAGTTAAAACAACTTAACAATTTCACCATAAAACCATAAGTAAAAAGTTTCAAGTTAAGAAACTCAATAATTCACTTATAAAGACCATAACTAAAATATCAAAGTTTAAAAAATTCAATAATTTCTCTATAAAAACCATAAAAAAAATTCCAAGTTAAAAAACTAAAACTTTTACTAAAAAACGTTACATGTTAAAACAACTCAACAATTTCACTCTAATAACCATAAGAAAAAAGTTCCAAGTTAAGAAACTCAACAATTCACTATAAAGACCATAAATAAAAGATCAAAGTTAAAAAAAAAAACCTCAACAATTTCACTATAAAACCATAAAAAAGAAGTTCCAATTTAAAAACTCAAATTTTTTACTATAAATATCATAAATAAAAGTTACAAGTTAAAACAACTGAACAATTTCACTCTAATAACCTTAGGATAAAAGTTCCAAAAATAAGTGTTCATAGTTATAAAAACTAAACAATTTCACTATAAAAACCATAAAAGAAAATTCCAAGTAAAAAAAAATGTTTTACTATAAAAAACATTAAAAAAAGTTACAAGTTAAAAAAACTCTACAATTTCACTAAAAACACCATAAGAAAAAAAGTTCCAAGTTAAAAAAACTCAAAACATTTACTATAAAAAGAAAAAAAAGTTAAAAGTTAAAAAAACTCAACAATTTCACTATATAAATCATAACTAATAAGTTCCAAGTTAAGAAACTCAACAATTCACTATAATAACCATGAAAAAAACATCAAAGATAAAAAAAACTCAACAATTTCACTATAAAAACTATACAAAAGTTCCACGTTAAAAAAACTCAAAAACTTTACTATAAAATGAATTTGAAAAAAAGGTTACAAGTTAAAACAATTCAACAATTTCACCATAAAAACCATAAGTAAAAAGTTTCAAGTTTAGAAACTCAACAATTCACTATAAAGACAATAAATAAAATATCAAAGTTAAAAAAACTCAATAATTTCTAATAAAAAAACCATAAGAAAAATTTCCAAGTTAAAAAAGTTACTTTTTACTAAAAAAAGTTACATGATAAAACAACTCAACTATTTCATTTTAATAACCATAAGAAAAAAGCTCCAAGTTAAGAAACTCAACAATTCACTATAAAGATCAGAAATAAAAGTTCAAAATTAAAAAAAAAAAAAAACACAACAATTTCACTATAAAACCATGAAAAAAAGTTCCAAGTTAAAAACCTCAATATTTTTACTTTAAAAAACATAAAAAAAAAGTTACAAGTTAAAACAACTTAACAATTTCACTCTAATAACTTTAGGAAAAAAGTTCCAAGTTAAAAAAACAATAGTTCACTATAAAGACCATAAATAAGTGTTCAAAGTTAAAAAAAAAACTCAATAATTTCACTATAAAAATCATAAGTAATAAGTTCCAAGTTAAGAAACTCAACAATTCACTATAAATACCATGAATAAAAGATCAATGATCATAAAACTCAACAATTTCACTATAAAAACTATATAAAAGTTCCACGTTAAAAAAACTCAAAAAATTTACTATAAAAAGAATTAAAAAAAAGTTACTCGTTAAAACAACTCAACAATTTCACCATAAAAACCATAAGTAAAAAGTTTCAAGTTAAGAAACTCAACAATTCACTATAAAGACAATAAATAAAATATAAAAGTTAAAAAACTCAATAATTTCACTAAAAAAACCATAAAAAAATTCCAAGTTAAAAAACTCAAACTTTTTACTAAAAATAGTTACATGTTAAAACAACTCAACAATTTCACTCTAATAACCATAAGAAAAAAGATCCAAGTCAAGAAACTCAATAATTAACTATAAAGACAATAAATAAAAGATCAAAGTTAAAAAAAAACTAAACAATTTCACTATAAAAATCATAAGTAATAAGTTCCAATCTAAGAAACTCAACAATTCACATTAAATACCTGAATAAAAGATTAAAGATAAAAAAAACTCAACAATTTCACTATAAAAACTATACAAAAGTTCCATGTTAAAAAAAAACTCAAAATATTTCCTATAATAAGAATTAAAAAAAAGTTACAAGTTAAAACAACTCAACAATTTGACCATAAAATCCATAAGTAAAAAGTTTCAAGTTAAGAAACTCAACAAATCACTATAAAGACCATAAATAAAATATCAAAGTTAAAAAAATTCAATAATTTCTCTATAAAAACCATAAAAAAATTCCAAGTTAAAAAACTCACTTTTTACTAAAAAAAAGTTACATGTTAAAACAACTCAACAATTTCACTCTAATAACCATAAGAAAAAAGTTCCAACTTAAGAAACTCAACAATTCACTATAAAGACCATAAATAAAAGATCAAAGTTAAATTACAATTTCACTATAAAACCATAAAAAAAAGTTCCAAGTTAAAAACTCAAAATTTTCACTATAAAAGGCATAAAAAAAAGTTACAAGTTAAATCAACTTAACAATTTCATTCTAATAACCTTAGGAAAAAAGTTCCAAGTTAGAAAACAACAGTTCACTATAAAGACTATAAATAGGTGTTCAAAGTTAAAAAAACTCAACAATTTCACTATAAAAACCATAAAAGAAAGTTCCAAGTTAAAATAAAACCAAATGTCTTACTATAAAAAACAGTAAAAAAAATGTTACAAGTTTAAAAACCTCAACAATTTCACTATAAACATCATAAGAAAAAAGTTCCAAGTTAAGTGACTCAATAATTCACATAAAATCCATAATTAAAAGATCAAAGTTAGAAAAACTCAATAATTTCACTATAAAAACCCTAAAAAAGGTTCCAAGTTAAAAAAACTCAAAACATTTACAATAAAAAGCATAAAAAAAGTTAAAAGTAAAAAAAATCTCAACAATTTCACTTTATAAATCATAAGTAATAAGTTCCAAGTTAAGAAACTCAACAATTCACTATAAATACCATGAATAAAAGATCAAAAATAAAAAAACTCAACAATTTCGCTACAAAAACTATACAAAAGTTCCACGTTAAAAAAACTCAATTTTTTTTCTATAAAAAGAATTTAAAAAAAATTACAAGTTAAAACAACTTAACAATTTCACCATAAAATCCATAAGTAAAAAGTATCAAGTTAAGAAACTCAACAATTCACTATAAAGACCATAAATAAAATATCAAAGTTAAAAAATCTCAATAATTTCTCATAAAAAAACCATAAAAAAAAAAAATTCAAAGTTAAAAAACTCACTTTTTACTAAAAAAAAAGTTACATGTTAAAACAACTCAACAATTTCACTCTAATAACCATAAGAAAAAACTTCCAAGTTAAGAAACTCAACAATTCACTATAAAAACCATAAATAAAAGATCGAAGTTAAAAAAAAACTCAACAATTTCACTATAAAACCATAAAAAAAGTTCCAAGTTAAAAACTCAAAAATTTTACTATAAAAAGCATTAAAAAAAAGTTATAAGTTAAAACAACTTAACAATTTCACTCTAATAACCTTAGGAAAAGAGTTCCAAGTTAAGAAAACAACAGGTCACTATAAAGACCCTAAATAGGTGTTCAAAGTTCAAAAAAAAACTCAACAATTTCACTATAAAAACCATAAAAGAAAGTTCCAAGGTAAAAAAAAACCAAATGTCTTACTATAAAAAACATAAACAAAAGTTACAAGTTAAAAAAAAACTCAACAATTTCACTATAAAGACTCAACAATTCACTAAAAAACTCAACAATTTCATTATAAAGACTAAACAATTTCACTAAAAACTCAAAAATTCACTATAAAGAATAAATAATTACATGTTAAAACAACTCAACAATTTCACTCTAATAACCATAAGAAAAAAGTTCCAAGTTAAGAAACTCAACAATTCACTATAAAGACCATAAATAAAAGATCAAAGTTAAAAAAAAAACTCAACAATTTCACTATAAAGCCATAAAACAAAGTTCCAAGTTAAATACTAAAATTTTTTACTATAAAAAGCATAAAAAAAGTTACAAGTTAAAACAACTTAACAATTTCAATGTAATAATCTTAGGAAAAACGTTCCAAGTTAAGAAAACAACGGTTCACTATAAAGACCATAAATAAGTGTTCAAAGTTAAAAAAACCTCAACAATTTCATTATAAAAACCATAAAAGAAAGTTCCAAGGTAAAAAAAAACAAAATGTCTTATTATAAAAAACATAAAAAAAAGTTACAAGTTAAAAAAACTCAATAATTTCACTATAAACACCATAAGAAAAAAGTTCCATGTTAAGTAACTCAATAATTAACATAAAAACCATAATTATAAGAGAAAGGTTAAAAAAATCTCAATAATTTCACTATAAAAACCCTAAAAAAAATGTTCCAAGTTAAAAAAACTCAAAACATTTACTATAAAAAGCATAAAAAAACTTAAAAGTTAAAAAAACTCAACAATTTCACAATAAAAATCATAAGTAATAAGTTCCAAGGTAAGAAACTCAACAATTCACTATAAATACCATGAATAAAAGATCAAAGATAAAAAAACTCAAAAATTTCACTATAAAAACTATACAAAAGTTCCACATTAAAAAAAACTCAAACTCTTTACTATAAAAAAGAATTTTAAAAAAAATTTACAAGTTAAAACAACTCAACAATTTCACCATAAAGACCATAAGTAAAAAGTTTCAAGTTAAGAAAATCAACAATTCACTATAAAGACCATAAATAAAATATCAAAGTTAAAAAAAAAAAACTCAATAATTACTCTATAAAAACCATTAAAAAATACAGAGTTAAAAAACTCAAACTTATTACTAAAAAAAGTTACATGTTAAAACAACTCAACAATTTCACTCTAATAACCATAAGAAAAAAGTTCCAAGTTAAGAAACTCAACAATTCAATATAAAAACTCAAAATTTTTACTATAAAAAGCATAAAAAAAAGTTACAAGTTAAAACAACTTAACAATTTCACTCTAATAACCTTAGGAAAAAGGTTCCAAGTTAAGAAAACAACAGTTCACTATAAAGACCATAAATAAGTGTTCAAAGTTAAAAAAAAACTCAACAATTTCACTATAAAAACGATAAAAGAAAGTTCCAAGTTAAAAAAATAAACCAAATTGTTTTCCTATAAAAAACATAAAAAAAAGTTACAAGTTAAAAAAACTCAACTATTTCACTATAAACACCATAAGAAAAAAGTTTTAAGTTAAGTAACTCAATAATTCACATAAAAACCATAATTAAAAGATCAAATTTAAAAAACTCAATAATTTCACTATAAAAACCTTAAAAAAAAGGTTCCAAGTTGAAAAAACTCAAAACATTTACTATAAAAAGCATAAAAAAAGTTAAATGTTAAAAAAACTCAACAATTTCAATATAAAAATCATAAGTAATAAGTTCCAAGTTAAGAAACTCAACAATTCACTATAAATACCATGAATAAAAGATCAAAGATAAAAAAACTCAACAATTTCACTATAAAAACTATACTAAGGTTCCACGTTAAAAAAACTCAAAATTTTTACTATAAAAAGAATTTAAAAAAAAGTTACAAGTTAAAACAACTTAACAATTTCACCCTAAAAACCAAAAGTAAATAGTTTAAAGTTAAGAAACTCAAACAATTCACTATAAAGACTATAAATAACATATCAAAGATAAAAAAACTCAATAATATTTCTATAAAAACCATAAAAAAAAATCCAAGTTAAAAAACTCAATAATTTCACTATAAAACCCTAAAAAAATGTTCCAAGTTAAAAAATCTCAAAACATTTACTATAAAAAGCCTAAAAAAAGTTAAAAGTAAAAACTCATCAATTTCACTATAAAAATCATAAGTAAAAAGTTCAAAGTTAAGAAACTCAACAATTCACTATAAAGACCATAAATAAAAGATCAAAGTTAAAAAAAAAAAAACTCAATAATTTCACTGTAATACTATAAGAAAAAGTTCCAAGTTAAAAACTTAAAATATTTACTATAAAAAGCATAAACAAATGTTACAAGTTAAAACAACTTAACAATTTCACTGTAATAACCTTAGGTAAAGAGTTCCACGTTAAGTAAACAACGATTCACTATAAAGACCATAAATAAGTGTTCAAAGTTAAAAAAACCTCAACAATTTCACTATAAAAACTATAAAAGAAAGTTCCAAGTTAAAAAAACAAACCAAAATGTCTTATTATAAAAAACATAAAAATAAAGTTACAAGTTAAAAAAACTCAACAATTTCACTATAAACACATAAGAAAAAAGTATCATGTTAAGTAACTCAATAATTGACATAAAAACCATAATTATTGGAGAAAGGTTAAAAAAATCTCAATAATTTCACTATAAAAACCCTAAAAAAATGTTCCAAGTTAAAAAAACTCAAAACATTTACTATAAAAAGCATAAAAAAACTTAAAAGTTAAAAAAAACTCAACAATTTCACTATAAAAATCATAAGTAATAAGTTCCAAGTTAAGAAATTCAACAATTCACTATAAATACCATGAATAAAAGATCAAAGATAAAAAAACACAACAATTTCACTATAAAAACTATACAAAAGTTCCACGTTAAAAAAAACTCAAACTTTTTACTATAAAAAGAATTTTTAAAAAAACGCTACAAGTTAAAACAACTCGACAATTTCACCATAAAAAC
The DNA here is from genome assembly GCA_963966055.1 of Lathyrus aphaca. Classification (NCBI taxonomy): domain Eukaryota; kingdom Viridiplantae; phylum Streptophyta; class Magnoliopsida; order Fabales; family Fabaceae; genus Lathyrus; species Lathyrus aphaca. Next base: position 380,794,248 of record OZ014521.1, read on the forward strand.
CATGAGTAAAAAGTTTCAAGTTAAGAAACTCAACAATTCACTATAAAGAATAAATAAAATATCAAAGTTAAAAAACTCAATAACTTCTCTGTAAAAACCATAAAAAAAATTCCAAGTTAAAAAAGTCAAACTTTTTACAAAAAAAATTTACATGTTAAAACAACTCAACAATTTCACTCTAATAACCATAAGAAAAAAGTTCCAAGTTAAGAAACTCAACAATTCACTATAAAAACCATAAATAAAAGATCAAAGTTAAAAAAAAAAAAAAAAACTCAACAATTTCACTGTAAAACCATAAAAAAAAAGTTCCAAGTTAAAAACTCAAAATATTTACTATAAAAAGCATACAAAAAAGTTACTAGTTAAAACAACTTAACAGTTTCACTGTAATAACCTTAGGAAAAGAGTTCCACGTTAAGAAAACAACGGTTCACTATAAAGACCATAATTAAGTGTTCAAAGTTAAAACTAACCTCAACAATTTCACTATAAAAACCATAAAAGAAAGTTCCAAGTTAAAAAAAAAAAACCAAAATGTCTTACTATAAAAAAACATAAAAAAAAGTTACAAGTTAAAAAAAACTCAATAATTTCACTATAAACACCATAAGAAAAAAGTTCCATGTTAAGTAACTCAATAATTGATATAAAAACAATAATTAAATGAGAAAGGTTAAATAAATCTCAATAATTTCACTATCAAAACCCTAAAAAAAATTTCCTAGTTAAAAAAACTCAAAACATTTACTATAAAAAGCATAAAAAAAGTTAAAAGTTAAAAAATCTCAACAATTTCACTATAAAAATCATAAGTAATAAGTTCCAAGGTAAGAAACTCACCAATTCACTATAAATACCATGAATTAATGATCATAGATAAAAAACTCAACAATTTCACTATAAAAACTATACAAAAGTTACACGTTAAAAAAAACTCAAAATTTTTACTATAAAAAAGAATTTTAAAAAAAATATTTACAAGTTAAAACAACTCAACAATTTCACCATAAAGACCATAAGTATAAAGTTTCAAGTTAAGAAACTCAACAATTCACTATAAAGACCATTAATAAAATATCAAAGTTAAAAATAAAAACTCAATAATTTCTCTATAAAAACCATTAAAAAAATTTAAAGTTAAAAAACTCAAACTTTTTACTAAAAAAAGTTACATGTTAAAATAACTCAACAATTTCACTCTAATAACCATAAGAAAAATGTTCCAAGTTAAGAAACTCAACAATTCACTATAAAGACCATAAATAAAAGATCAAAGTTAAAAAAAAAAACTCAATAATTTCACTATAAAACAATAAAAAAAGTTCAAAGTTAAAAACTCAAAATTTTTACAATAAAAAGCATAAAATAAAGTTACAAGTTAAAACAACTTAACAATTTCACTGTAATAACCTTAGGAAAAAAGTTCCAAGTTAAGAAAACAACAGTTCACTATAAAGACCATAAATAAGTGTTCAAAGTTAAAAAAAAAACTCAACAATTTCACTATAAAAACCATAAAAGAAAGTTCCAAGTTAAAAAAAAACAAATTGTCTTACTATAAAAAAAAGTTACAAGTAAAAAAAACTCAACTATTTCACTAAAAACACCATAAGAAAAAAGTTTCAAGTTAAGTAACTCAATAATTCACATAAAAACCATAATTAAAAGTTCAAATTTAAAAAACTCAATAATTTCACTATAAAAACCTTAAATAAAAAGGTTCCAAGTTGAAAAAACTCAAAACATTTACTATAAAAAGCATAAAAAAAGTTAAAAGTTAAAAAACTCAACAATTTCAATATAAAAATCATAAGTAATAAGTTCCAAGTTAAGAAACTCAACAATTCACTATAAATACCATGAATAAAAGATCAAAGATAAAAAAAACTCAACAATTTCACTATAAAAACTATACTAAAGTTCCACGTTAAAAAAACTCAAAATATTTACTATAAAAAAATTAAAAAAAAGTTACAAGTTAAAACAACTCAACAATTTCACCCTAAGAACCATAAGTAAATAGTTTAAAGTTAAGAAACTCAACAATTCATTATAAATACCATAAATAACATATCAAAGTTAAAAAACTCAATAATATCTCTATAAAAACCATAAAAAAAATTCCAAGTTAAAAAACTCAAACTTTTTACTAAAAAAATTTACATGTTAAAACAACTCAACAATTTCACTCTAATAACCATAAGAAAAAAGTTCCAAGTTAAGAAACTCAACAATTCACTATAAAACCCATAAATAAAAGATCAAAGTTAAATAAAAAAACTCAACAATTTCACTATAAAACTATAAAAAAATGTTCCATGTTAAAAACTTAAAATTTTGTCTATAAAAAGCATAAAAAAATGTTACAAGTTAAAACAACTTAACAATTTCACTCTAATAACCTTAGGAAAAAAGTTCCAAATTTAGAAAACAACAGTTCACAATAAAGACCATAATTAAGTGTTCAAAGTTTAAATAACCTAACAATTTCACTATAAAACCATAAAAGAAAGTTCCAAGATAAAAAAAAACCAAAATGTCTTAATATAAAAAACATAAAAAAAAGTTACTAGTTAAAAAAACTCAACAATTTCACTCTAAACACCATAAGAAAAAAGTTCCATGTTTAGTAACTCAATAATTGACATAAAAATCATAATTAAAAGAGAAAGGTTAAAAACATCTCAATAATTTCACTATAAAAACCCTAAAAAAAGTTCCAAGTTTAAAAAACTCAAAACATTTACTATAAAAAGCATAAAAAAACTTACAAGTTAAAAAGACTCAACAATTTTTCTATAAAAATCTTAATTAATAAGTTCCAAGTTAAGAAACTCAACAATTCACTATAAATACCATGAATAAAAGATCAAAGATAAAAAAACTCAACAATTTCACTATAAAAACTATACAAAAGTTCCACGTTAAAAAAAACTCAAAATTTTTACTATAAAAAGAATTTAAAAAAAACGTTACAAGTTAAAAAAACCTCGACAATTTCACCATAAAAACCATAAGTAAAAAGTTTCAAGTTAAGAAACTCAACAATTCACTATATAGAATAAATAAAATATCAAAGTTAAAAAAACTCAATAACTTCTCTGTAAAAACCATAAAATAAATTCCAAGTTAAAAAAGTCAAACTTTTTACTAAAAAAATTTACATGTTAAAACAACTCAACAATTTCAGTCTAATAACCATAAGAAAAAAGTTCCAAGTTAAAAAACTCAACAATTCACTATAAAGACCATAAATAAAAGATCAAAGTTTAAAAAAAAAAAACTCAACAATTTTACCTTAAAACCAAATAAGTGTTCAAAGTTAAAAAAACCACAACAATTTCACTATAAAAACCATAAAAGAATGTTCCAAGTTAAAAAAAAAAATGTCTTCTTATAAAAAATATAAAAAAAAAGTTACAAGTTAAAAAAACTCAACAATTTAACTGTAAACACCATAAGAAAAAAGTTCCATGTTAAGTAACTCAATAATTGACATAAAAACCATAATTAAAAGAGAAAGGTTAAAACAAATCTCAATAATTTCACTATAAAAACCATAAAAAATGTTCAAAGTTAAAAAAAAAACTCAACATTTACTATAAAAATCATTAAAAAAGTTAAAAGTTAAAAAAAATAACTCAACAATTTCACTATAAAAATCATAAGTAATAACTTCCAAGTTAAGAAACTCAACAATTCACTATAAATACCATGAATAAAAGATCAAAGATAAAAAAAAACTCAACAATTTCACTATAAAAACTATACAAAAGTTCCACGTTAACAAAAACTCAAAATTTTTACTATAAAAAGAATTTAAAAAAAAAGTTACAAGTTAAAACAACTCAACAATTTCACCATAAAAACCATAAGTAAAACGTTTCAAGTTAAGAAACTCAACAATTCACTATAAAGAATAAATAAAATATCGAAGTTAAAAAAACTCAATAATTTCTCTATAAAAACCATCAAAAAAAATTCCAAGTTAAAAAAGTCAAACTTTTTACTAAAAAAATCTACATGTTAAAACAACTCAACAATTTCACTCTAATAACCATATGAAAAAAGTTCCAAGTTAAGAAACTCAACAATTCACTATAAGACCATAAATAAAAGATCAAAGTTAAAAAAAAAACTTAACAATTTCACTATAAAACCATAAAAAAATGTTCCAAGTTAAAAACTCAAAATTTTTACCATAAAAAACATACAAAAACGTTACTAGTTAAAATAACTTAACAATTTCACTGTAATAACCTTAGGAAAAGAGTTCCACGTTAAGAAAACAACGGTTCACTTTAAAGACCATAATTAAGTGTTCAAAGTTAAAAAAAAAAACTCAACACATTTCACTATAAAAACCATAAAAGAAAGTTCCAAGTTAAAAAAAAAAACAAAATGTCTTACTATAAAAAATCATAAAAAAAAGTTACAAGTTAAAAAAACTCAAATAATTTCACTATAAACACCATAAGAAAAAAGTTCCATGTTAAGTAACTCAATAATTGATATAAAAACCATAATTAAATGAGAAAGGTTAAAAAAATCACAATAATTTCACTATCAAAACCCTAAAAAAATGTTCCAAGTTAAAAAAACTCAAATCATTTACTATAAAAAGCATAAAAAAAAGTTAAAAGTTAAAAAAACTCAACAATTTCACTATAAAAATCATAAGTAATAAGTTCCAAGGTAAGAAACTCAACAATTCACTATAAATACCATGAATAAAAGATCAAAGACAAAAAACGCAACAATTTCACTATAAAAACTATAGAAAAGTTCCACGTTAAAAAAACTCAAAACTTTTTCTATAAAAAAGAATTTAAAAAAAATTTACAAGTTAAAACAACTCAACAATTTAACCATAAAGACCATAAGTAAAAAGTTTCAAGTTAAGAAACTCAACAAATCACTATAAAGACCATAAATAAAATATCAAAGTTAAAAAAATACCAATAATTTCTCTATAAAAACCATTAAAAAAACTCAAAGTTAAAAAACTCAAACTTTTTACTAAAAAAAGTTACATGTTAAAACAACTCAACAATTTCACTCTAATAACCATAAGAAAAAAGTTTCACGTTAAGAAACTTAACAATTCACTATAAAAATCATAAGTAAAAAGTTCCAAGTGAAGAAACTCAACAATTCATTATAAATACCATGAATAAAAGATCAAAGATAAAAAACTCAACAATTTCACTATAAAAACTATACAAAAGTTCCACGTTAAAAAAAACTCATACTTTTTAATATAAAAAGAATTTAAAAAAAAATGTACAAGTTAAAACAACTCAACAATTTCACCATAAAGACCATAAGTAAAAAGTTTCAAGTTAAGAAACTCAACAATTCACTGTAAGACCATAAATAAAAGATCAATGTTTTAAAAAAAAAAACTCAATAATTTCACTATAAACAATAAAAAAAAGTTCCAAGTTAAAAACTCAAAATTTTTACTATAAAAATCATTAAAAAAAGTTACAAGTTAAAACAACTTAACAATTTCACTCTAATAACCTTAGGAAAAAAGTTCCAAGTTAAGAAAACAACAGTTCACTATAAAGACCATAAATAAGTGTTCAAAGTTAAAAAAAACTCAACAATTTCACTATAAAAACCATAAAAGAAAGTTCCAAGTTACAAAAAAAAATACCAAATTGTCTTACTATAAAAAACATAAAAAAAAGTTACAAGTTAAAAAAACTCAACTATTTCACTAAAAACACCATAAGATAAAAGTTTCAAGTTAAGTAACTCAATAATTCACATAAAAACCATAATTAAAAGATCAAATTTAAAAAACTCAATAATTTCACTATAAAAACCTTAAAAAAATGGTTCCAGGTTGAAAAAACTCAAAACATTTACTATAAAAAGCATAAAAAAGTTAAAAGTTAAAAAAACTCAACAATTTCACTATAAAAATCATAAGAAAAAAGTTCCAAGTTAAGAAACTCAACAATTCCCATGAATAAAAGATCAAAGATAAAAAAAACTCAACAATTTCACTATAAAAACTATACAAAAGTTCCACGATAAAAACAACTCAACAATTTCACTCTAATAACCATAAGGAAAAAGTTTCAAGTTAAGAAACTCAACAATTCGCTATAAAGACCATAAATAAAAGATCAAAGTTAAAAAACAAAACTCAACATTTTCACTATAAAACCATAAAAAAAATTCCAAGTTAAAAACTTAAAATTTTTAGTATAAAAAGCATAAAAAGTTGTTACAAGTTAAAACAACTTAACAATTTCACTCTAATTACCTTAGGAAAAAAGTTCCAAGTTAAGAAAACTACAATTCACTATAAAGACCATAAATAGATGTTCAAAGTTAAAAAAATTCAACAATTCACTATAAAAACCATAAAAGAAAGTTCCAAGTTAAAAAAAACCAAAATGTCTTACTATTAAAAACATAAAAAAAAAAGTTACAAGTTAAAAAAACTCAACAATTTCACTATAAACATCATAGGAAAAAAGTTCCAAGTTTAGTAACTCAATAATTCACATAAAAACCATAATTAAAAGAGAAAGGTTATAAAAAATCTCAATAATTTCACTATAAAAACCATAAAAAAATGTTCCAAGTTAAAAAAAAAACTCAACATTTACTATAAAAATCATAAAAAAAGTTAAAAGTTAAAAATAATAACTCAACAATTTCATTATAAAAATCATAAGTAATAAGTTCCAAGTTAAGAAACTCAACAATTCACTATAAATACCATGAATAAAAGATCAAAGATAAAAAAAAACTCAACAATTTCACTATAAAAACTATATAAAAGTTCCACGTTAAAAAAAACTCAAAATTTTGACTATAAAAAGAATTAAAAAAAAGTTACAAGTTAAAACAACTCAACAATTTCACCATAAAAACCATAAGTACATAGTTTCAAGTTAAGAAACTCAAAAATTCACTATAAAGACCATAAATAAAATATCAAAGTTAAAAAAGCTCAAAAATTTCAGTCTAATAACCATAAGAAAAAAGTTCCAAGTTAAGAAACTCAACAATTCACTATAAAGACCATAAATAAAAGATCAAAGTTAAAAATAAAACTCAACAATTTCACTATAAAACCATAAAAAAAGATCCAAGTTAAAAACTCAAAATTGTTACTATAAAAAGCATAAAAAAAGTTACAAGTTAAAACAACTTAAAAATTTCACTGTAATAACCTTAGGAAAAAAGTTCCAAGTTAAGAAAACAACAGTTCACAATAAAGGCCATAAATGAGTGTTCAAAGTTAAAAAAAACTCAACAATTTCACTATAAAAAACATAAAAGAAAGTTCCAAGTATAAATAAAAACAAAACAAGATGTCTTACTATAAAAAACCGGAAAAAAAAGTTACAAGTTAAAAAAACTCAACAATTTTACTATAAACACCATAAGAAAAAAGTTCCAAGTTAAGTAACTCAATAATTCACATAAAAACCATAATTAAAAGATCAAAGTTAAAAAAATTCAATAATTTCACTATAAAAACCCTAAAAAAAGGTTCCAAGTTTAAAAAAAACTCAAAACATTTACTATAAAAAGCATAGAAAAAGTTATAAGATAAAAAAAAACTCAACAATTTCACTATACAAATCATAAGTAATAAGTTCCAAGTTAAGAAACTCAACAATTTCACTATACAAATCATAAGTAATAAGTTCCAAGTTAAGAAACTCAACAATTCACTATAAATATCATGAATAAAACATCAAAGATAAAAAAAACTCAACAATTTCACTATAAAAACTATACAAAATTTCTACGTTAAAAAAACCTCAAAATTTTTACTATAAAAACAATTAAAATAAAAGTTACAAGTTAAAACAACTCAACAATTTAACCAAAAAACCATGAGTAAATAGTTTCAAGTTAAGAAACTCAACAATTTCACTATGAAAACCATAAAAGAAAGTTCCAAGTTAAAAATAAAAACCAAAATATCTTACTATAAAAAATATAAAAAAAAGTTACAAGTTAAAAAAACTCAAGAATTTCACTATAAATACCTTACGAAAAAAGTTCCAAGTCAAGTAACTCAATAATTCACATAAAAACCATAATTAAAAGATCAAAGTTAAAAAAAAACTCAATAATATCACTATAAAAACCCTAAAAAAAGGTTCCAAGTTAAAAACACTCAAACCATTTACTATAAAAAGCATAAAAAAGTTAAAAGTTAAAAAAACTCAACAATTTCCTATAAAAATCATAAGTAATAAGTTCCAAGTTAAGAAACTCCACAATTCACTATAAATACCATGAATAAAAGATCAAAGATAAAAAAAATTCAACAATTTCACTTTTAAAACTATATAAAAGTTCCACGTTATAAAATACTCATAATATTTACTATAAAAAGAATTTTAAAAAAAGTTAAAAGTTAAAACAACTTAACAATTTCACCATAAAAACAATAAGTAAATAGTTTCAAGTTAAGAAACTCAACAATTCACTATAAAGACCATAAATAAAATATCAAAGTTAAAAAAACTCAACAATTTCAGTATAAAAACCATAAAAAACATTCCAAGTTAAAAAAACTCAAACTTTTTACTAAAAAAAGTTACATGTTAAAACAACTCAACAATCTCACCCTAATAAACATAAGAAAAAAGTTCCAAGTTAAGAAACTCAATAATTCACTATAAAGACCATAAATAAAATATCAAAGATAAATAAAAACTAAACAATTTCTCTATAAAACCATAAAACAAAGTTCCAAGTTAAAAACTCAAACATTTTACTATAAAAAACATTAAAAAAAAGTTACAAGTGAAAATAACTTAACAATTTCACTCTAATAACCTTAGGATAAAAGTTCCAAGTTAAGAAAACAACGGTTCACTATAAAGACCATAATTAAGTATTCAAAGTTAAAAAACTCAACAATTTCACAATTAGAACCATAAAAGAAAGTTCCAACTTTAAAAAAAAAAGTTTTACTATAAAAAACATTAAAAAAAAGTTGCAAGTTAAAAAAACTCAACAATTTCACTATAAACACCATAAGAAAAAAGTTTCAAGTTAAGTAAATCAATAATTCACATAAAAACCATAATTAAAAGATCAAATACCATGAATAAAATATCAAAGATAAAAAAAACTCAACAATTTCCCTATAAAAACTATACAAAAGTTCCATGTTAAAAAAAACTCAAATATTTTGCTATAAAAAGAATTTAAAAAAAAGTTACAAGTTAAAACAACTCAACAATTTAACCATAAAAACCATAAGTAAATGGTTTCAAGTTAAGAAACTCAACAATTCACTATAAAGAATAAATAAAATAACAAAGTTAAAAAAACTCAATATTTTTTATATAAAAACCATAAAAAAAAATCCAAGTTAAAAAAGTTAAACTTTTTACTAAAAAATTTACATGTTAAAACAACTCAATAATTACTCTCTAATAACCATAAGAAAAAAAGTTCCAAGTTAAGAAAATCAACAATTCACTATAAAGTACATAAATAAAAGATTAAAGTTAAAAAAAAAAACTCAACAATTTCACTATAAAACCATAAAAAAAAGTTACAAGTTAAAAACTCAACATTTTTACTATAAAGAGCATAAAAAAAGTTACAAGTTAAAACAACTTAACAATTTCACTCTAATAACCTTAGGAAAAAAGTTCCAAGTTAAGAAAACAACAGTTCACTATAAAGACCATAAATAAGTGTTCAAAGTTAAAATAAAAACTCAACAATTTAACTATAAAAACCATAAAAGAAACCAAAATGTCTTACTATAAAAAACAAAAAAAAAGGTTACAAGTTAAAAAAACTCAATAATTTCACTATAAAAACCCTAAAAAAAGGTTCCAAGTTAAAAAACTCAAAATATTTACTATAAAAAGCATTAAAAAAGTTAAAAGTTAAAAAAACTCAACAATTTCACTATAAAAATCATAAGTAATAAGTTACAAGTTAAAACTCAAAAGTTCCACGTCAAAAAAAACTCAAAATTTTTACTATAAAAAGAATTAAAAAAAAGTTACAAGTTAAAACATCTCAACAATTTCACTATAAAAACCATAAGTAAATAGTTTCAAGTTAAGTAACTCAACAATTCATTATAAAGAATAAATAAAATATCAAATTTAAAAAAACTCAATAATTTCTCTTTAAAAACCATAAAAAAAAATTTCAAGTTAAAAAAGTCAAACTTTTTACTAAAAAAATTTACATGTTAAAACAACTCAACAATTTCACTCTAATAACCATAAGAAAAAAGTTCCAAGTTAAAAAACTCAACGATTCACTATAAAGACAATAAATAAAAGATCAAAGTTAAAAAAAACTCAACAATTTACTATAAAACCATAAAAAATTATTTCCAAGTTAAAAACTCAAAATTGTTACTATAAAAAGAATAAAAAAAAGTTACAAGTTAAAACAACTTAACAATTTCACTGTAATAACCTTAGGAAAAAAGTTTCATGTTAAGAAAACAACAGTTCACTATAAAGACCATAAATAAGTGTTCAAAGTTATAAAAAAAAACTCAACAATTTCATTATAAAAACCATAAAAGAAAGTTCCAAGTTATAAAAAAAAACTAAAATGTCTTACTATAAAAAACAAAAAAAAAAGTTACAAGTTAATAAAACTCAACAATTTCACTATAAACACCATAAGAAAAAAGTTCCATGTTAAGTAACTCAATACTTCACATATAAACCATAATTAAAAGGGAAAAGTTAAAAAAAAGAAAAACTCAATAGTTTCACTATAAAAAATCTAAAAAAAGGTTCCTAGTGAAAAAAACTCAAAACATTTACTATAGAAAGCATAAAAGAAGTTAAAAGTTAAAAAAACTCAATAATTTCAGAATAAAAATCATAAGTAATAACTTCCAAGTTAAGAAACTCAACAATTCACTATAAATACCATGAATAAAAGATCAAAGATAAAAAACACAACAATTTCTCTATAAAAACTATACAAAAGTTCCACGTTAATAAAAACTCAAATTTTTACTATAAAAATAATTTAAAAAAAGTTACAACTTAAAACAACTCAACAATTTCTCTATAAAAACCATAAAAAAAATTCCAATTTAAAAAACTCACACTTTTTACTAAAAAAAGATACATGTTAAACAACTCAACAGTTTCACACTAATAACCATAAGAAAAAAGTTATAAGTTAAGAAACTCAACAATTCACTATAAAAACCATAAATAAAAGATCAAAGTTAAAAAAAAACTCAACAATTTCACTATAAAACCATAAAAAAAAGTTCCAAGTTAAAAACTCAACATTTTTACTATAAAAAGCATAAAAAAAAGTTACAAGTTAAAACAAACTCAAAACAATTACTATAAAAAGCATAAAAAAAAGTTAAAAGTTAAAAAAACTCAACAATTTCACTATAAAAATCATAAGTAATAAGTTCCAAGTTAAGAAACTCAACAATTCACTATAATACCATGAATAAAAGATCAAAGATAAAAAACACAACAATTTCACTATAAAAACTATACAAAAGTTCCATGTTAATTTAAAAAAACTCAAAATTTTTACTATAAAAAGAATTTAAAAAAAAGTTACAAGTTAAAACAACTCAACAATTTCACCATAAAAACCATAAGTAAATAGTTTCAAGTTAAGAAACTCAACAATTCACTATAAAGACCATAAATAAAATATCAAAGTTAAAAAAACTCAATAATTTCTCTTTAAAAACCAAAAAAAAATTCCAGGTTAAAAAAGTCAAATTTTAACTAAAAAAATTTACATGTTAAAACAACTCAACAATTTCACTCTAATAACCATAAGAAAAAAGTGCCAAGTTAAGAAATTCAACAATTCACTATAAAGACCATAAATAAAAGATCAAAGTTAAAAAAACTCAACAATTTCACTTTAAAACCAAAAAAAAAGTTCCAAGTTAAAAATTCAAAATATTTACTATAAAAAGCATAAAAAAAGTTACAAGTTAAAACAACTTAACAATTTCACTCTAATAACCTTAGGAAAAAATTTCCAAGTTAAGAAAATAATAGTTCACTATAAAGATCATAAATAAATGTTCAAAGTTAAAAAAACTCAACAATTTCACTATAAAAACCATAAAAGAAAGTTCCAAGTTAAAAAAAACAAAATGTTTTACTATAAAAACATAAAAAAAAAAAGTTACAAGTTAGAAAAACTCAACAATTTCACTATAAACACCATAAGAAAAAAGTTTCAAGTTAAGTAACTCAATAATTCACATAAAAATCATAAATAAAAGATCAAAGTTTAAAAAAATCAACAATGTTACTGTAAATAGCCTAAAAAAAGTTCCAATTTAAAAAAACTCAATTCATTTAATATAAAAAAAGCATAAAAAAATTAAAAGTTAAAAAAGTTGAACAATTTCACAATAAAAATCATAAGTAATAAGTTCTAAGTTAAGAAACTCAACAATTCACTATAAATACCATGAATATAACATCAAAGATAAAAATAACTCATCATTTTAACTATGAAAACTATACAAAAGTTCCACGTTAAAAAAACTCAAAATTTTTACTATAAAAAGAATTTTAAAAAAAGTTACAAGTTAAAACAACTCAACAATTCCACCATAAAAACCATAAGAAAAAAGTTTCAAGTTAAGAAACTCAACAATTCACTATAAAGACCATAAATAAAATATCAAAGTTAAAAAAACTCAATAATTTCACTATAAAAACCATAAAAATAATCCAAGTTAAAAAACTGAAACTTTTTACTAAAAAATGTTACATGTTAAAACAACTCAACAATTTCACTCTAATAACCATAAGAAAAAAGTTTTCACGGTTCACTATAAAGACCATAAATAAAAGATCAAAGTTAAAAAAAAAACTAAAAAATTTCACTATAAAACCATAAAAAAATTTCCAAGTTAAAAACTCAAAATTTATACTATAAAAAGCATAAAAGAAAGTTCCAAGTTAAAAAAAACAAAATGTTTTACTATAAAAAACATACAAAAAAGTTACAAGTTAAAAAACTCAACAATTTCACTATAAACACCATAAGAAAAAAGTTCCAAGTTAAGTAACTCAATAATTCACATAAAAACCATAAATAAAAGATCAAAGTTAAAAAAACTCAACAATTTCACTGTAAAAACCCTAAAAAAAGTTGCAAGTTAAAATAACTCAAAACATTTAGTATAAAAATCATAAAAAAAATTAAAAGTTAAAAAAACTTAACAACTTCATTATAAAAATCATAAGTAATAAGTTCCAAGTTAAGAAACTCAACAATTCACTATAAATACCATGAATAAAAGATCAAAGATTAAAAAACTCAACAATTTCACTATAAAAACTATACAAAAGTTCCACGTTAAAAAAAACTCAAAATTTTTACTGTAAAAAGAATGTTAAAAAATGTTACAAGTTAAAACAACTCAACAATTCCACCATAAAAATCATAAGAAAAAAGTTTAAAGTTAAGATACTCAACAATTCACTATAAAGACCATAAATAAAATATCAAAGTTAAAAAAACTCAATAATTTCACTATAAACAAGTTAAAAAACTCAAACTTTTTACTAAAAAAAGTTACATGTTAAAACAACTCAACAATTTCACTCTAATAACCATAAGAAAAAAGTGTCACATTAATAAACTCAACAGTTCACTATAAAGACCATAAATAAAATATCAAAGTTAAAAAAAAAAACTCAATAATTTCACTATAAAACCATAAAAAAAAGTTCCAAGTTAAAAACTCAAAATTTTTACTATAAAAAGCATAAAATAAAAGTGACAAGTTAAAACAACTTAACAATTTCACTCTAATAACCTTAGGAAAAAAGTTCCAAGAAAACAATAGTTCACTATAAAGACCATAGTTAAATGTTCAAAGTTAAAAAAACTCAACAATTTCACTATAAAAACCATAAAATAAAGTTCCAAGTTAAAAAAAAAAATGTTTTACTATAAAAAAACATAAAAAAAGGTTAAAAGTTAAAAAAACTCAACAACTTTACTAAAAAAAACCATAAGAAAAAAGTTCCAAGTGAAGTAACTCAATAATTCACAGAAAAACCTTAAATAAAATATCAAAGTTTAAAAAATAAAACAATTTTACTGTAAAAACCCTAAAAAAAGTTCCAAGTTAAAAAAACTCAAAACATTTACTATAAAAAGTATAAGAAAAGTTAAAAGTTAAAAAAACTCAACAATTTCACTATAAAAATCATAAGTAATAAGTTCTGTTTCGGACTGGCCCAACCATCAGAATTAGGCCATATCTATCTCGCGGCCCAACGGCCCACAAAAACCCGACCACGCTCGGAGCTATGAAGTCGATTGCTCGACTTACCCTCGGTCGGACAACTACACTGTCTGGCAAAGAGCCTGTCGAGCAAGCTCTTTCTCGCCCCAACGGCTAGTTCCTAATCACTGTCGATTATCGCGGGATCCGCAATCCGCGCCCAACATTCTGGGCCAATGAGCTCTCACTTGGACCAGTATATAAACCTCTCATTTGAGAGGGTCAGATATTCAAATATAGACCCAACTATATTGTACTTTCTCACTCGTTGCTCGTTCTCCGACTTTAGCATCAGAGTGCCTTTGCAGGTACACCCCCATCTTTTCTCCATCATCAACAACACTTGTCCATGCCCGAGGCGACCATATCGGATCCTGATCTCCAGGTACGATCAGGTGGCGCCGTCTGTGGGAACCCAACTTCCCCGTTCTTCTTCACCAAAGAAATTCAAGAACCAAAGTTATTATTCATAAAGATCCATGGCCGCTAACGACATACCATGCGAAGCCCGCACAGTTGATGGTGTCATCATTACTCAACGGGGGATCAACCTCATCACCCCTTCACACGAAGAAATCGTCCAAGATCGTCAGGACGGAAAGACTGTTTCACCATCTCCTGAGCGCGATCAACCGCTCGAGAGCCAACCAGAGATTATACCTTCCGTGGCCACGCCCACCAGGTCAGACTTCGTTGTATTGGTTGAAAGAATCAATCAAACACAAATCCTGCTCCTGGCACACTGTGCCAAGATAGCCCGTTTGGAGGACGCCGATCGTCGATCATCTCGATTACCCAAGAGACACTGAAGCCAACACAACCTTTCCCCCCAAAGGAAGAAAGATAAGGGCAACCACGACGAGTCCTCTGTACGGAACCGCGGTCGGTCACCCCCATGAAGACCTCAATCACCAGTATCGACCAAGAATCGTCACGAGTCACAAGAAGACGTTCGTCGTTCCCCTCCCCGAAAAGGAAGACGATCTCAATCTCCATCCCCGAAATGACCAAAGAAGAACAGGTCGAACACTCCATCCCCGCGACGAGACCGGAAGCGCCGGTCAAGATCCCACACGATCATCTCTAGCGATGATGATGATATCAAGGGACCCCTATCCTCTGAGATCATGGCCGCCAGACTACCGAGAGGACTCGAGAAGCCCCCTCCTTTGGGTTCGTACGACAGGACGACCGACCCCGACGAGCATATCGAGAACATCGACGCCTTACTCGACTATAGAGGTGTCCGAGGAGCAATCAAGTGTCATCTCTTTCCGACCACCTGAAGGAAAGGGGCGATGACTTGGTACAAAAGTCTCGAGCCTGAATCCATCACTTCTTGGAGACAACTGGGTCGAACCTTCTCCAGGCACTTCATCGCTTCCAGGCGCCATCCGAAAACGGAAGCATCTCTTGAGGCCATAATCCAAGGCAAGGACGAACCTCTCAGAACATACATCGAAAGGTTCAATAAAGAAGTCGTCTAGGTCTCGACCACGGATGACATGAAGAAATATTTGTTGGAACGTGGTTTACGTTCATCTACCGACTTTCACCACGCGGTGGGTATTGAAACACCCGCTACTCTGGATGCGTTCCTCTTTAAGGCCCAAGCGTATATCCAATACGAGGAAAAGTAAACGGCTAGTTCCGTCTGTGATGCTCCACGACGAGAGGACGCGAAACTTTCCAAATCAGATAAGCCCTCGACATCTCGTCGGGGAAGCGACAAAAGAAAGGAAGATCGCTCCCATGAACCGCGGGAGCAGAGAGGACCGGTGGGTCGATTTCGTGAATATACACCTTTGCTGGTGTTGAGGGAGAAAATACTGACTGAATGTGCTAACTCGGAGTTCCGCCAAGCAGGGGTGCGCTTCCCTAAGCAGCTACCCACCAAACCGGGCACCGATAAGACCAAGTACTGTCGGTTTCACAAGAGCCATGGACACAACACTGAGGATTGAATCCACCTGAAGGATGCAATAGAGATACTCATCAAGGATGGCCATCTCAAACAGTTCACTAAATCCAAGGAGACCTCCAGGCCGGAGATACAAGAAGCCATCAAGATCGAGGAAGTAATGGCAGTCCCCGCGGACGCCAACATGCAAGTGGCCCTCAACATCTATCGCCTGGAAGACTTCTTTCTACCCGACCGTCCAACGAGTACAGGTTATCTCTCTTCCCATAGCCCGTGGGAAAATTTCCCTTCCGCCATGGTGATCTCAGGCGGGGGGTTCAATAAGATCATTGTCGGCTCCATAAAAAGGAAGTTCGACCAGCTAATTACGAAAGGACCGACCCTGAATGCCACACTGGATCCCCCCAGAGACAATTTAGTGCCCATCTCCTTCTATAGAGAGGACCTGTTAGGAGGAGCTCCAAACGCCAGCATTCCACTGCTCATCCGAGCCCAAATGGCCAACTTCGACGTCCGCAGGATACTGGTCGACCAAGGTAGCTCATGCGATATCATGTACTCACAGCTATTCGCTACGCTCCAACTGAACGAGACTCACCTGACACCATACGTAGGATCGGACCTACAAGGTTTCAACGGTGCAGTGTCACGATAGTGGGGTTACGTCGAACTCATAGTCACGTTCGGAGCCGCAGAAACTGCTCGGTCAATCCGCGTCCAGTTCTTAGTCGTCGATTGTCCTTCTCTATACTAGTGCATTCTAGGTCAACCAACTCTGGCCGAACTCCTAGTAGTCCCATCCATTGTTCATCTAAAAATTAAGTACTACACCACTTCAAGAAGAGTCGCCACCCTGCATGGTGATGTGGAAGCTGTCCGACGTTGTTTCGAAGCGGCCTCTAAAGGCCTTAGCTCGATATTGTACCAGCCAAAAACCTCCACCTCAGCTTGCTCCCCGAACACTGATGCACCCGCACCTCTCCCCTGGGTCGATTCCATCGACCTCGATTGCAGGTTTCCAGATGAGGCCGAGAATTCTCAGCAACCTTCTTCTTCATTAGCCCGACCTATCCTCGACGGTGAATTCAAACTGATCCCGCTGGGAGAGGACCCGAGCAGATGCGTGAAGATCGTAGCATACCTCCCAGAATTAGCAAAAAGACAGCTAGAAGCATGCCTGGGGGGAATGCCGACCTATTCGCATGGAGCGCAACGGAAATGCCCGGGCTCGATCTAGACGTAGCATGTCACCATCTTTCCATCGATTTGAATCATAAGGCCATTTCCCAACAGGGGGAAAACAGTCGACCGAAAAAGCTAAAGCAGCCAAAAACGCTGTAAAAGACCTCCTAGAGGCAACCTTTGTAACGGAGGCCAGATACACCACCTGGCTTTCCAATGTTGTACTTGTGAAAAAATCTAATGGAAAATGGCGAATGTGCGTTGATTATATGGATCTTAACCGGGATTGCCCGAAAGATGCTTACCCTCTGCCAAATATCGATAAATTGGTTGACAACTCGGCCGATTTCAAACTACTCTCATTTAGGGATGCTTATTCGGGATATAACCGAATTCCCATGACTGTGGCCGACAAAAAACACACGGCCTTCATGACCGAATCGGGCAATTACTACTACAACGTTATGCCCTTCGGTCTAAAAAACGCGGGCGCCACTTATCAGCGCATGATGAACAAAGTTTTCCGAGCTGAAATTGGGGACATGCTCGAAGTATACATGGACGACATGATAGTCAAGTCCCAGGAAGAAACAGATCATGCTTCCCACCTACGAAAGGTGTTCGACCAAGCTCGAAAATGCAATATGCGTTTCAACCCTGAAAAATGTACATTCGGAGTTTGGGTAGGTAAATTCATCGGGTTCTACTTAACCGAGCGAGGGATCGAAGCTAACCCGGATAAATGTCGAGCATTCACAGAAATACCTACCCCAAACTCTAAAAAATCCATACAATCACTGAACGGATTGCTTGCTTCCCTCGCTCGATTTGTGGCTAAATCCGTCCAGCATGCGCTCCCAATCTACAAACTCCTCCGTAAAGAGTCAGCTTTCGAGTGGACCGACGAATGCGAGCAAGCCCTGGCTCACCTAAAGAAAGCACTTTCCGAACCACCGGTACTTTCCAGACCCAATGAAGGTGAAACGCTATACCCTTACCTCGCAGTTTCGAACGAGGCCGTTAGTACAGCCCTTATCCCGGAGCTCCCCGAGGGGCAAAAACCCATATACTTCACGAGCAAGGCGTTGAACGGCCCCGAACTCAGGTACTTGCAAATCGAAAAGGTAGCTCTAGCCCTACTCTTCACGGCAAGGAGGTTACGACACTACTTCTTGGCCCATATTATCGTCGTTAGAACGGACCAACCCATCAGACAGATGCTCGGAAGACCCGACATGGCCAGTCGAATGCTTAAATGGTCATTAGAATTGGCCGAGTTCGACATCAAATACGAAGGACGACAGGTCCTCAAAGCTCAAACATTAGTCAATTTCGTAGCAGAACTTACCTTCAACGAGCAAACAATAACATCTCCATCTAAAAGGACCATTTTCGTCGATGGAGCATCTAGCTCGATAGGCAGCGGGGCCGGGGTCATGTTAGAGAGCGAGGAGGGAACACTCATCGGAGCATCCTTAACCCTTCTTGGTCGGATTACGCCTTGCTGACGACCTGGGAGCAGAAGAGATAATAATATGCACAGACTCACAGTTGGTCACTAACCAAGTACGAGGCGATTTTCAAGCTAAAAACGACAACATGGTCGAATACTTAGACTTGGTCAAGGAAAAGCTAAAACTATTCACATCCGTAGAAGTCAGGCACGTCCCGCGCGAGAACAACATCCAAGCGGATATATTGTCCAAACTGGCGAGCACTAAGAGAAAGGGGGGCAACAAATCCTTCATACAGGAGATACTCCCCCAACCCAGTATTAGAAAAACGTCAACGCCAATAGACATCAACATCATAGGCGACGCTAACTGTTGGATGACCCCGATATTTAATTACCTGACCAAAGACGAGTTACTAGCAGACTCGAAAACGACAAACACTGTGCGACGTAGGTCGTGCTCGTACACGATGGTCGGAGGGAAAATGTATCGCCGAGGATTCTCCATACCACTCCTCAGATGCTTCGAAGAGGAAAACGCCTCACACGTGTTGAGAGAAGTCCACGAGGGAATCAACGCACAACACCCTGGCGAAAGGTCACTCGCTCGTAAGATTCTACGGGCAGGATATTACTGGCCAACGATGTAGGACGATGCGAAGGAACACATTAAAAAATGTGACAAGTGCCAACGAAACGGTGACATACACATAGTGCCCCCTACTGAGTTAAAATCACTATCGTCCCCATGGCCATTCGCCTGGTGGGGACTAGACATCTTAGGGCCCTTCGTCATCGGCACCGGCCAAAGCAAATATCTCATCATAGGCGTAGACTATTTCACCAAATGGATCGAAGCAGAGGCCCTGGCCAAAATCACCGCACTGAACATCCTAAGCTTCTTCAAGCGAAACATCCTCGCTCGATTCGTGGTACCGCTCGCCATCGTGACAAAGAATGGAACACAGAGCGAAACATCCTCGGTCGGAACCAAACAACACTTCGCTTATGTCGAACATCCTCAGACTAACGGGCAGGCCAAAGCTGCTAACAGAGTGATCTTGAGGGGCCTCAAGCAAAGACTAGACGAACACAAGAAACACTGGGTCGAAGAGATGCATAGCGTCCTTTGGGCATACAGGACCACGCCTCATTCAACGACCGGAGAATCCCCGTTCCGACTAGCATACGGAACCGAAGTTGTCATCCCCATAGAAATGCACGTACCGTCCATGCGCACAGAATCGCCCATGGACCAAGACACTAACTCAGAAACGCTAAGAGAGGAGCTCGACATGGTCGAAGAAATCCAATCAGGAGCAGCTCTCCGAGAAGCCACGCTAAAAAAAATCGCAGCTCGGCACATCACGAAAGTTATTAAACGAGCGTTCAAGGTCGGGAGCCTCGTATTGGGGAAAAACCACAAAGACACCCGAGAAGGGAAACTAGCACCAGACTGGGAAGGCTCGTACCGTGTTCGGGAAAAAATCGAAAATGGAGCCTACTACTTAAAAAATCTCCAGGGGGAAGAGCTCGCACGCTCTTTGAACGCCGAGAAACTTAAACAATACTACAGCTAGTATGAAGGTCGCCTTAACCCCCTACGAAGGCGAAAGATCTGACCAAACCTGCATGCTCAGGTACCAGCATCGCAGTCCAAAACGTTCTACTAACCATAAGAAAAAAGTTCCAAGTTAAGAAACTCAACAATTCACTATAAAGACCATAAATAAAAGATCAAAGTTAAAAAAAAAACTCATCAATGTCACTATAAAACCATAAAAAAAAAGATCCAAGTTAAAAACTCAAATTATTTACTATAAAAAGCATAAATAAAAGTTACAAGTTAAAACAACTTAACAATTTCACTCTAATAACCATAGGAAAAAAGTTCCAAGTTAAGAAAACAATAGTTCACTATAAAGAACATAAATAAATGTTCAAAGTTAAAAAAAAAAATCAACAATTTCACTATAAAAACCATAAAAGAAAGTTCCAAGTTAAAAAAAAAACAAAATGTTTAACTATAAAAAAGATTAAAAAAAGTTACAAGTTAAAAAAAACTCAACAATTTAACTATAAACACCATAAGAAAAAAGTTCCAAGTTAAGTAACTCAATAATTCACATAAAAACCATAAATAAAATATCAAATTAAAAAAAAAAACTAAATAATTTCACTATAAAATCATAAGTAATAAGTTCCAAGATAGGAAACTGAACAATTCACTATAAATAACATGAATAAAAGATCAAAGATAAAAAAACTCAACAATATCACTATAAAAACTATACAAAAGTTCCACGTTAAAAAAAACGCAAAATTTTTACTATAAAAAGAAATAACAAAAAAGTTACAAGTTAAAACAACTCAACAATTTCACCATAAAAACCTTAAGAAAAAGTTTCAAGTTAAAAAACTCAACAATTCACTATAAAGACCATAAATAAAATATCAAAGTTAAAAAAACTCAATAATTTCACTATAAAAACTATAAAGAAAATTCCAAGTTAAAAAACTCAAACTTTTTACTAAAAAAAGTTACATGTTAAAACAACTCAACAATTTCACTCTAATAACCATAAGAAAAAGGTTTCAAGTTAAGAAACTCAATAGTTCACTATAAAGACCATAAATAAAAGATCAAAGGTAAAAAAAAACTAAACAATTTCAATATAAAACCATATAAAAAAAAGTTCCAAGGAAAATCTCAATTTTTTTTACTATAAAAAGCATAAAAAAAAGTTACAAGTTAAAACAACTTAACAATTTCACTCTAATAACCTTAGGAAAAAAGTTCCAAGTTAAGAAAACAATAGTTCACTATAAAGACCATAAATAAATGTTCAAAGTTAAAATAACTCAACAATTTCACTATAAAAACCATAAAATAAAGTTCCAAGTTAAAAAAAAAAATGTTTTACTATAAAAAACATTAAAAAAAAGTCACAAGTTAAAAAAACAAAACAATTTCACTATAAACACCATAAGAAAAAAGTTCCAACTTAAGTAACTCAATATTTCACATAAAAACCATAATTAAAAGATCAAAGTTAAAAAAACTCAATAATTTCACTATAAAAACCCTAAAAAAAGGTTCCAAGTTGAAAAAACTCAAAACATTTACTATAAAAAGCATAAAAAAGTTAAAAGTTAAAAAAACTCAACAATTTCACTATAAAAATCATAAGTAATAAGTTCCAAGTTAAGAAACTCAACAATTCACTATAAATACCATGAATAAAAGATCAAAGATAAAAAACTCAACAATTTCACTATAAAAACTATACAAAACTTCCACGTTAAAAAAAATCAAAATTTTTACTATAAAAAGAATTAAAAAAAAGTTACAAGTTAAAACAACTCAACAATTTCACCATTAAAACCATAAGAAAATAGTTTCAAGTTAAGAAACTCAACAATTCACTATAAAGAATAAATAAAATATCAAAGTTAAAAAAAACTCAATAATTTCTCTATAAAAACCATAAAAAGAAATTCAAAGTTAAAAAAGTCAAACTTTTTACTAAAATAATTTTACATGTTAAAACAACTCAACAATTTCACTCTAATAACCATAAGAAAAAAGTTTCAAGTTAAGAAACTCAATAATTCACTATAAAGACCATAAAAAAAAGTTCCACGTTAATAACTCAAAAAGTTTATTATAAAAAGCATAAAAAAAGTTACAAGTTAAAACAACTTAACAATTTAACTCTAATAACCTTAGGATAAAAGTTCCACATTAAGAAAACAACAATTCACTATAAAGACCATAAATAAGTGTTTAAAGTTAAAAAAAACTCAATAATTTCACTATAAAAACCCTAAAAAAAAGGTTCCAAGTTTAAAAAAATCAAAACATTTACTATAAAAAGCCTAAAAAAAGTTACAAGTTAAAAAAAACTCAATAATTTCACTATAAAAATCATAAGTAATAAGTTCCAAGTTAAGAAACTCAACAATTCACTATAAATACCATGAATAAAAGATCAAAGTTAAAAAAACTCAACAATTTCACAAATAAAACTATACAAAAGCTCCACGTTAAAAAAAACTCAAAATTTTTACTAAAAAAAGAATTAAAAAAAAAGTTACAAGTTAAAACAAGTCAATAATTTCACCATAAAAAGTTACAAGTTAAAACAACTAAAAAAAAGTTACAAGTTAAAACAACTAAAAAAAGAATTAAAATAAAAAGTTCCAAGTTATGAAAAGAACAGTTCACTATAAAGACCATAAATAAGTGTTCAAAGTTTAAAAAACTCAACAATTTCACTATAAAAACCATAAAAGAAAGTTTCAAGTTAAAAAAAAAACAAAAATGTCTTACTATAAAAAACATTAAAAAAAAGTTACAAGTTAAAAAAACTCAACAATTTCACTTAAGCACCGCACCATAAGAAAAAAGTTCCAAATTAAGTAACTCAATAATTCACATAAAAACCATAATTAAGAGAGCAAAGTTAAAAAAAAAACTTAATAATTACACTATAAAAACCCTAAAAAAGGTTCCAAGTTAAAAAAACTCAAATTATTTACTATAAAAAGCATAAAAAAAAGTTAAAAGTAAAAAAAAAGTCAACAATTTCACTATAAAAATCATAAGTAAAAAGTTCCAAGTTAAGAAACTCAACAATTCACTATAAATACCATGAATAAAAGATCAAAGATAAAAACACTCAACAATTTCACTATAAAAACTATACAAAAGTTCTACGTTAAAAAAACTCAAAATTTCTATAAAAAGAATTTTAAAAAAAGTTACAAGTTAAAACAACCTAACAATTTCACTCTAATAACCTTAGGAAAAAATTTCCAAGTTAAGAAAACAACATTTCACAATAAAGACTATAAATAGGTGTTCAAAGTTAAACAAAACTCAACAATTTCACTATAAAAACAATCAAAGAAAGTTTCAAGTTAAAAAAAAAAAACCAAAATGTGATACTATAAAAAACATTAAAAAAAAGTTACAAGTTAAAAAAACTCAACAATTTCACTATAAACACGATAAGAAGAAAGTTCTATGTTAAGTATCTCAAAAATTCACATAAAAACCATAATTAAAAGAGAAATGTTAAAAAAAACTCAATAATTTCACTATAAAAAGCATAAAAAAAGGTTCCAAGTTAAAAAAAAAAACTCTACATTTACAATAAAAAGCATAAAAAAAAAATTTAAAGTTAAGAAAACGCAATAATTTCAGTATAAAAATCATAAGTAATAAGTTCCAAGTTAAGAAACTCAACAATTCACTATAAAGACCATACATGAAATATCAAAGTTAAAAACAACTCAATAATTTGACTCTAATAACCATAAGAAAAAAGTTCCAAGCTTAGAAACTCAACAATTCACAATAAAGACCATAAATAAAAGTTAAAAGTTAAAAAAATACTCAACAATTTCACTATAAAACCAACCATACAAAAAAGTTCCAAGTTAAAAACTCAAATTTTTTACTATAAAAAGCATAAAAAATGTTACAAGTTAAAACAACTTAACAATTTTACTCTAATAACCTTAGGAAAAATGTTCCAAGTTAAGAAAACAACAATTCACTATAAAGACCATAAATAAGTGTTCAAAGTTAAAAAAACTCAACAATTTCACTATAAAAACCTTAAAAGAAAGTTCCAAGTTAAAAAAAAAAAACAAATATGTCTTACTATAATAAACATAAAAAAATCTTACAAGTTAAAAAAACTCAACAATTTCACTATAAACACCATAAGAAAAAAGTTCCAAGTTATGTAACTCAATAATTCACATAAAAACCATAATTAAAAGAGCAAAGTTTAAAAAACTCAATAATTTCACTATAAAAACACTAAAAAAAGGTTCCAAGTTAAAAAAACTCAAATCATTTACTATAAAAAGCATAAAAAAAGTTAAAAGATAAAAAAAGTCAACAATTTCACTAAAAAAATCATAAGTAATAAGTTCCAAGTTAAGAAACTCAACAATTCACTATAAATACCATGAATAAAATATCAAAGATAAAAAAACTCAACAATTTTCACTATAAACCATAAAAAAAGTTCCACGTTAAGAAAACAAATGTTCACTATAAAGACCATAAATAAGTGTTCAAAGTTAAAACAAAAACTCAACAATTTCACTATAAAAACCATAAAAGAAAGTTCTAAGTTAAAAAAAAACTAAAATGTCTTACTATAAAAAACATAAAAAAAAAGTTACAAGTTAAATAAACTCAAAGTTAAAAAAACTCAATAATTTCACTATAAAATCCCTAAAAAAAGGTACCAAATTAAAAAAACTCAAAACATTTAATATAAAAAGCATAAAAAAAAAGGTAAAAGTTAAAAAAAACTCAACAATTTCACTATAAAAATCATTAGTAATAAGTTCCAAGTTAAGAAACTCAACAATTTACTATAAATACCATGAATAACATATCAAAGATAAAAAAAACTCAACAATTTCACTATAAAAACTATACAAAAGTTCCACGTTAAGAAAAACTCAAAATATTTACTATAAAAAGAATTGAAAAAAGTTACAAGTTAAAACAACTCAACAATTTCACCATAAAAACCATAAGTAAATAGTTTCAAGTTAAGAAACTCAACAATTCAATATAAAGAGCATAAATAAAATATCAAAGTTAAAAAAACTCAATAATATCTCAATAAAAAC
Source organism: Lathyrus aphaca (assembly GCA_963966055.1). NCBI lineage: Eukaryota > Viridiplantae > Streptophyta > Magnoliopsida > Fabales > Fabaceae > Lathyrus > Lathyrus aphaca. The sequence continues at coordinate 380,819,754 of OZ014521.1, forward strand.
AATTAAAAAAAATTCCAAGTTAAAAAAGTCAAACTTTTAACTAAAAAAATTTACATGTTAAAACAACTCAACAATTTCACTCTAATAACCATAAGAAAAAAGTTCCAAGTTAAGAAACTCAACAATTCACTATAAAGACCCTAAATAAAAGACCAAAGTTTAAAAAAAAAACTCAACAATTTCACTATAAAACCATAAAAAAAAGTTCCAAGTTAAAAACTCAAAATTTTTACTATAAAAAGCATAAAAAAGATACAAGTTAAAACAACTTTACAATTTCACTCTAATAACCTTAGGAAAAACGTTCCAAGTTAAGAAAACAATAGTTCACTATAAAGACCATAAATAAATGTTCAAATTAAAAAAAAAACTCAACAATTTCACTATAAAAACCATAATCGTAAGTTTCAATTTAAAAAAAAAACAAAACGTTTTACTATAATAAACATAAAAAAAGTTACAAGTTAAAAAAAACTCAACAATTTCACTATAAACACCATAAGAAAAAAGTTCCAAGTTAAGTAACTCAATAATTCACAAGAAAACCATAATTAAAAGATCAAAGTTTAAAAAAACTTAATAATTTCACTATAAAAACCCTAATTAAGGTTCCAAGTTAAAAAAACTCAAAACATTTACTATAAAAAGCATAAAAAAAAGTTAAAAGTTAAAAAACTCAACAATTTCACTATAAAAATCATAAGTAATAAGTTCCAAGTAAAGAAACTCAACAATTCACTATAAATACCATGTATAAAAGATCAAAGATAAAAAAAACTCAACAATTTCACTATAAAAACTATACAAAAGTTCCACGTTAAAAAAAAACTCAAAATATTTACTATAAAAAGAATTTTAAAAAAATTACAAGTTAAAACAACTCAACAATTTCACCATAAAAACCATAAGTAAATAGTTTCAAGTTAAGAAACTCAACAATTCACTATAAAGACCATAAAATAAAATATCAAAGTTAAAAAAACTCAATAATTTCACTATAAAACCATAAAAAAAAAATCCAAGTTAAAAAACTCAAACTTTTTACTAAAAAAATTTACAAGTTAAAACAACTCAACAATTTCACTCTAATAACCATAAGAAATAAGTTTCAAGTTAAGAAACTCAACAATACACTATAAAGACCATAAGTAAAAGATCAAAGGTAAAAAATACTAAGCAATTTCACTATAAAACCATTAAAAAAAAAGTTCCAAGGTAAAAACTCAAAATATTTACTATAAAAAGAATAAAAAAAGTTACAAGTTAAAACAACTTAACAATTTCACTCAAATAACCTTAGGAAAAAAGTTCCAAGTTTAGAAAACAAATTTTCACTATAAAGACCGTAAATAAATGTTCAAAGTTAAAAAAAAAACTCAACAATTTCAGTATAAAAACCATAAAAGAAAGTTCCAAGTTAAAAAAAAAACAAAATGTTTTACTATAAAAAACATTAAAAAAAAGGTACATGTTAAAAAAACTCAACAATTCAACTATAAAATCCATAAGAAAAAAGTTCCAAGTTAAGTAACTCATTAATTCACATAAACACCATAAATAAAAGATCAAAGTTAAAAAAAGTAAACAATTTCAGTGTAAAAGCCTAAAAATAGTTCAAAATTAACAAAAAAAAAACTCAAAACATTTACAATAAAAAACATAAAAACGTTAAAAGTTAAAAAAAACTCAACAATTTCACTATAAAAATCATAAGTAATAAGTATCGAGTTAAGAAACTCAACAATTCACTACAAATACCATGAATAAAAGATCAAAGATAAAAAAAAAAACTCAACAATTTCACTATAAAAACTATACAAAAGTTCCACGTTAAAAAAAAACTCAAAATTTTTAATAGATAAAGATTAAAAAAAAGTTACAAGTTAAAGAAACAAATCAACAATTTCACCATAAAACCCATAATAAAAAAGTTTCAAGTTAAGAAACTCAAGAATTCATTATAAAGACCATAAATAAAATATCAAAGTTAAAAAAACTCAATAATTTCACTATACAAACCATGATAAAAATTCCAAGTTAAAAAACTCAAACTTTTTACTAAAAAAAGTTACTGTTAAAACAACTCAACAAATTCACTCTAATAACGATAAGAAACAAGTTTCAAGTTAAGAAACTCAACTGTTCACTATAAAGACCATGAATAAAAGATCAAAGTAAAAAAAACTAAACAATTTCACTATAAAACCATAAGAAAAAGTTCCAAGGTAAAAACTCAAAATATTTACTTTAAAAAGCATAAAAAAAGTTAAAAGTTAAAACAACTTAACAATTTCACTCTAATAACCTTAGGAAAAAAGTTACAAGTTAAAACAACTTAAAAATTTCACTCTAAAAACCTTAGGAAAAAAGTTCCAAGTTAAGAAAACAATAGTTCACTATAAAGACCATAAATAAATGTTCAAAGTTAAAAAAAAACTCAACAATTTCACTATAAAAACCATAAAAGAAAGTTCCAAGTTAAAAAAAATGTTTTACTATAAAAAATATTAAAAAAATTCACAAGTTAAAAAAACAAAACAATTTCACTATAAACACCATAAGAAAAAAGTTCCAAGTTAAGTAACTCAATAATTCACATAAAAACCATAATAAAAGATCAAAGTTAAAAAACTCAATAATTTCACAATAAAAAGCATAAAAAAAAGTTCCAAGTTAAAAAAACTCAAAACATTTACTATAAAAAGCATACATAAAGTTAAAAGTTAAAAAAACTCAACAATTTCACTATAAAAATCATAAGTAATAAGTTCTAAGTTACAAAAACTCAACAATTCACTATAAATACCATGAATAAAAGATCAAAGATAAAAAAAACTCAACAATTTCACTATAAAAACTATACAAAAGTCCTACGTTAAAAAAACTCAAAATGTTTACTATAAAAAGAATTTTAAAAAAATTACAAGTTAAAACAACTCAACAATTTCACCACAAAAACCATAAGTAAATAGTTTTAAGTTAAGAAACTCAACAATTCCTATAAAGACCATAAAAAAAATATCAAAGTTAAAAAAACTCAATAATTTCATTATAAAACCATAAAAAAAATTTCAAGTTAAAAAACTCAAACTTTTTACTAAAAAAAGTTACATGTTAAAACAACTCAACAATTTCACTCTAATAACCATAAGAAATAAGTTTCAAGTTAAGAAACTCAACAGTTCACTATAAAGACAATAAATAAAAGATCAAAGGTAAAAAAAAACTAAGCAATTTCACTATAAAACCATAAAAAAAAGTTCCAAGGTAAAAACTCAAAGTATTTACAATAAAAAGCTTAGAAAAAGTTACAAGTTAAAATTACTTAAGAATTTCACTCTAATAACCTTAGGAAAAAAGTTCAGAGTTAAGAAAACAATAATTCACTATAAAGACCCTAAATAAATGTTCAAAGTTAAAAAAAAAAACTCAACAATTTCACTATAAAAACCATAAAAGAAATATCCAAGTTATAAAAAAAACAAAATGTTTTACTATATAAAACTTTAAAAAAAGGTACATGTTAAAAAAACTCAACAATTTCACTATAAAAACTATTCAAAAGTTCCACGTTAAAAAAAAACACAAAATTTTAAATATATAAAGAATTAAAAAAGGTTACAAGTTAAAGAAACAAATCAACAATTTCACATAAAACCCATAAGAAAAAAGTTTCAAGATAAGAAACTCAAGAATTCATTATAAAGACCATAAATAAAATATCAAAGTTAAAAAAACTCAATAATTTCACTATAAAAACCATAATAAAAATTCCAAGTTAAAAAACTCAAACATTTTACTAAAAAAAGTTACATGTTAAAACAACTCAACAATTTCACTCTAATAACCCTAAGAAAAAAGTTTCAAGTTAAGAAACTCAACTATTCACTATAAAGACCATAAATAAAAGATCAAAGTTAAAAAAAACTAAACAATTTCACTATAAAACCATAAAAAAAAGTTCCAAGGTAAAACCTCAAAATATTTACTATAAAAAGCATAAAAAAGTTACAAGTTAATACATCTTAACAATTTCTCTCTAATAACCTTAGGAAAAAAGTTCCAAGTTAAGAAAATAATAGTTCACTATAAAGACCATAAATAAATGTTCAAAGTTAAAAAAAACTCAACAATTTCACTATAAAAACCATAAAAGAAAGTTCCAAGTTAAAAAAACCAAAATGTTTTTACTATAAAAAACATTAAAAAAATTCTCAAGTTAAAAAAACAAAACAATTTCACTATAAACACCATAAGAAAAAAGTTCCAAGTTAAGTAACTCAATAATTCACATAAAAACCATAATAAAAGATCAAAGTTAAAAAACTTAATAATTTCACAATAAAAAGCATAAAAAAAGTTCCAAGTTAAAAAAACTCAAAACATTTACTATAAAAAGCATACAAAAAGTTAAAGGTTAAAAAAACTCAACAATTTCACTATAAAAATCATAAGTAATAAGTTTCAAGTTAGAAAACTCAACAATTCACTATAAATACCATGAATAAAAGATCAAAGATAAAAATAAACTCAACAATTTCACTATAAAAACTATACAAAAGTCCTACGTTAAAAAAAACTCAAATTTTTTACTATAAAAAGAATTTTAGAAAATTTACAAGTTAAAACAACTCAACAATTTCACCATAAAAACCATAAGTAAATAGTTTCAAGTTAAGAAACTCAACAATTCCTATAAAGATCATAAATATAATATCAAAGTTAAAAAAACTCAATAATTTCACTATAAAACAATAAAAAAAATTTAAACTTAAAAACTAAAACTTTTTACTAAAAAAAGTTAAATGTTAAAACAACTCAACAATTTCACTCTAATAACCATAAGAAATAAGTTTCAAGTTAAGAAACTCAACAGTTCACTATAAAGACCATAAATAAAGGATCAAAGGTAAAAAAAAAACTAAGCAATTTCACTATAAAACCATAAAAAAAAGTTCCAAGGTAAAAACTCAACATATTTACTATAAAATGCATAAAAAAAGTTACAAGTTAAAACAACTTAAGAATTTCACTCTAATAACCTTAGTAAAAAAGTTCCAAGTTATGAAAAAATTAATTCACTATAAAGACCGTAAATAAATGTTCAAAGTTAAAAAAAAACTAGACAATTTCAATATAAACACCTTAAAAGAAAGTTCCAAGTTAAAAAAAAAAAAACCAAAATAATTTACTATAAAAAACATTAATAAAAGGTACATGTTAAAAAAAACTCAACAATTTAACTATAAACACCATAAGAAAAAAGTTCCTAGTTAAGTAACTCATTAATTCACATAAAAACCATACATAAAAGATCAAAGTTAAAAAAAGTAAACAATTTCACTGTAAAAGCCTAAAAAAAGTTCAAAATTAAAAAAAAACTCAAAACATTTACTATAAAAAAACATAAAAAAGTTAAAAGTTAAAAAAACTCAACAATTTCACTATAAAAATCATAAGTAATAAGTTTCGAGTTAAGAAAGTCAACAATTCACTATAAATACCATGAATAAAAGATCAAAGATAAAAAAACACAACAATTTCACTATAAAAACTATACAAAAGTTCCACGTTAAAAAAAACTCAAAATTTTTAATATATAAAGAATTAAAAAAAAGTTACAAGTTAAAAAAACAAATCAATAATTTCACCATAAAACCCATAAGAAAAAAGTTTCAAGTTAAGAAACTCAAGAATTCATTATAAAGACTATAAATAAAATATTAAAGTTAAAAAAACTCAATAATTTCACTATAAAAACCATAATAAAAATTCCAAGTTAAAAAACTCAAACTTTTTACTAAAAAAAGTTACATGTTAAAACAACTCAACAATTTCACTCTAATAACGATAAGAAAAAAAGTTTCAAGTTAAGAAACTCAACCGTTCACAATAAAGACCATAAATAAAAGATCAAAGTTAAAAAAAAAAAACTAAACAATTTCACTATAAAACCATAAAAAAAAGTTCCAAGGTAAAAACGCAAAATATTTACTATAAAAAGCATAAAAAAATTACAAGTTAAAACAAATTAAAAATTTAACTCTAATAACCTTAGGAAAAAAGTTTCAAGTTAAGAAAACAATAGTTCACTATAAAGACCATAAATAAATGTTCAAAGTTAAAAAAACTCAACAATTTCAGTATAAAAACCATAAAAGAAAGTTCCAAGTTAAAAAAAAAAACCAAAATGTTTTACTATAAAAAACATTAAAAAAACTCACAAGTTAAAAAAAGAAAACAATTTCACTATAAACACCATAAGAAAAAAATACCAAGTTAAGTAACTCAATAATTCACATAAAAACCATAATAAAAGATCAAATTTAAAAAACTTAATAATTTCACAATAAAAAGCATAAAAAAAGTTCCAAGTTAAAAAAACTCAAAACATTTACTATAAAAAGCATACAAAAAGTTAAAAGTTAAAAAAGCTCAACAATTTCACTATAAAAATCATAAGTAATAAGTTTCAAGTTAGAAAACTCAACAATTCACTATAAATACCATGAATAAAAGATCAAAGATAAAAAAAAAACTCAACAATTTCACTATAAAAACAATACAAAAGTCCTACGTTAAAAAAAAACTCAAATTTTTTACTATAAAAAGAATTTTAAAAAAATTACAAGTTAAAACAAATCAACAATTTCACCATAAAAACCATAAGTAAATAGTTTCAAGTTAAGAAACTCAACAATTCCAATAAAGACCATAAATAAAATATCAAAGTTAAGAAAACTCAATAATTTCACTATAAAACAATAAAAAAAAATTTCAACTTAAAAACTCAAACTTTTTACTAAAAAAAGTTACATGTTAAAACAACTCAACAATTTCACTCTAATAACCATAAGAAAAAAGTTTCAAGTTAAGAAACTCAACTGTTCACTATAAAGACCATAAATAAATGTTCCAAGTTAAAAAAAAAATGTTTTACTATAAAAAACATTAAAAAAAAGTTACAAGTTAAAAAAACAAAACAATTTCACTATAAACACCATAAGAAAAAAGTTCCAACTTAAGTAACTCAATATTTCACATAAAAACCATAATTAAAAGATCAAAGTTAAAAAAACTCAATAATTTCACTATAAAAACCCTTAAAAAAGGTTCCAAGTTGAAAAACCTCAAAACATTTACTATAAAAAGCATAAAAAAGTTAAAAGTTAAAAAAAGTCAACAATTTCACTATAAAAATCATAAGTAATAAGTTCCAAGTTAAGAAACTCAACAATTCACTATAAATACCATGAATAAAAGATCAAAGATAAAAAACTCAACAATTTCACTATAAAAACTATACAAAACTTCCACGTTAAAAAAAATCAAAATTTTTACTATAAAAAGAATTAAAAAAAAAGTTACAAGTTAAAACAACTCAACAATTTCACCATTAAAACCATAAGAAAATAGTTTCAAGTTAAGAAACTCAACAATTCACTATAAAGAATAAATAAAATATCAAAGTTAAAAAAAACTCACTAATTTCTCTATAAAAACCATAAAAAGAAATTCAAAGTTATAAAAGTCAAACTTTTTACTAAAATAATTTTACATGTTAAAACAACTCAACAATTTCACTCTAATAACCATAAGAAAAAAGTTTCAAGTTAAGAAACTCAATAATTCACTATAAAGACCATAAAAAAAAGTTCCACGTTAATAACTCAAAAAGTTTATTATAAAAAGCATAAAAAAAAGTTACAAGTTAAAACAACTTAACAATTTAACTCTAATAACCTTAGGATAAAAGTTCCACATTAAGAAAACAACAATTCACTATAAAGACCATAAATAAGTGTTTAAAGTTAAAAAAAAACTCAATAATTTCACTATAAAAACCCTAAAAAAAAGGTTCCAAGTTTAAAAAAATCAAAACATTTACTATAAAAAGCCTAAAAAAAGTTACAAGTTAAAAAAACTCAATAATTTCACTATAAAAATCATAAGTAATAAGTTCCAAGTTAAGAAACTCAACAATTCACTATAAATACCATGAATAAAAGATCAAAGTTAAAAAACTCAACAATTTCACAAATAAAACTATACAAAAGCTCCACGTTAAAAAAAACTCAAAATTTTTACTAAAAAAAGAATTAAAAAAAAAGTTACAAGTTAAAACAAGTCAATAATTTCACCATAAAAGGTTACAAGTTAAAACAACTAAAAAAAAGTTACAAGTTAAAACAACTAAAAAAAGAATTAAAATAAAAAGTTCCAAGTTATGAAAACAACAGTTCACTATAAAGACCATAAATAAGTGTTCAATGTTTAAAAAACTCAACAATTTCACTATAAAAACCATAAAAGAAAGTTTCAAGTTAAAAAAAAAAATGTCTTACTATAAAAAACATTAAAAAAAAGTTACAAGTTAAAAAAACTCAACAATTTCACTTAAGCACCGCACCATAAGAAAAAAGTTCCAAATTAAGTAACTCAATAATTCACATAAAAACCATAATTAAGAGAGCAAAGTTAAAAAAAAAAACTTAATAATTACACTATAAAAACCCTAAAAAAGGTTCCAAGTTAAAAAAACTCAAATTATTTACTATAAAAAGCATAAAAAAAAGTTAAAAGTAAAAAAAAAGTCAACAATTTCACTATAAAAATCATAAGTAAAAAGTTCCAAGTTAAGAAACTCAACAATTCACTATATATACCATGAATAAAAGATCAAAGATAAAAACACTCAACAATTTCACTATAAAAACTATACAAAAGTTCTACGTTAAAAAAACTCAAAATTTCTATAAAAAGAATTTTAAAAAAAGTTACAAGTTAAAACAACCTAACAATTTCACTCTAATAACCTTAGGAAAAAATTTCCAAGTTAAGAAAACAACATTTCACAATAAAGACCATAAATAGGTGTTCAAAGTTAAACAAAACTCAACAATTTCACTATAAAAACCATCAAACAAAGTTACAAGTTAAAAAAAAAAAACCAAAATGTGATACTATAAAAAACATTAAAAAAAAGTTACAAGTTAAAAAAACTCAACAATTTCACTATAAACACGATAAGAAAAAAGTTCTATGTTAAGTATCTCAAAAATTCACATAAAAACCATAATTAAAAGAGAAAAGTTAAGAAAAAACTCAATAATTTCACTATAAAAACCATAAAAAAAGGTTCCAAGTTAAAAAAAAAACTCTACATTTACTATAAAAAGCATAAAAAAAATTTTAAAGTTAAAAAAACGCAATAATTTCAGTATAAAAATCATAAGTAATAAGTTCCAAGTTAAGAAACTCAACAATTCACTATAAAGACCATACATGAAATATCAAAGTTAAAAACAACTCAATAATTTGACTCTAATAACCATAAGAAAAAAGTTCCAAGCTTAGAAACTCAACAATTCACAATAAAGACCATAAATAAAAGTTAAAAGTTAAAAAAATACTCAACAATTTCACTATAAAACCAACCATACAAAAAAGTTCCAAGTTAAAAACTCAAATTTTTTACTATAAAAAGCATAAAAAATGTTACAAGTTAAAGCAACTTAACAATTTTACTCTAATAACCTTAGGAAAAATGTTCCAAGTTAAGAAAACAACAATTCACTATAAAGACCATAAATAAGTGTTCAAAGTTAATAAAACTCAACAATTTCACTATAAAAACCTTAAAAGAAAGTTCCAAGTTAAAAAAAAAAAACAAATATGTCTTACTATAATAAACATAAAAAAATGTTACAAGTTAAAAAAACTCAACAATTTCACTATAAACACCATAAGAAAAAAGTTCCAAGTTATGTAACTCAATAATTCACATAAAAACCATAATTAAAAGAGCAAAGTTTAAAAAACTCAATAATTTCACTATAAAAACACTAAAAAAAGGTTCCAAGTTAAAAAAAAACTCAAATCATTTACTATAAAAAGCATAAAAAAAGTTAAAAGATAAAAAAAGTCAACAATTTCACTAAAAAAATCATAAGTAATAAGTTCCAAGTTAAGAAACTCAACAATTCACTATAAATACCATGAATAAAATATCAAAGATAAAAAAACTCAACAATTTTCACTATAAACCATAAAAAAAGTTCCACGTTAAGAAAACAAATGTTCACTATAAAGACCATAAATAAGTGTTCAAAGTTAAAACAAAAACTCAACAATTTCACTATAAAAACCATAAAAGAAAGTTCTAAGTTAAAAAAAAACTAAAATGTCTTACTATAAAAAACATAAAAAAAAAGTTACAAGTTAAATAAACTCAAAGTTAAAAAAACTCAATAATTTCACTATAAAATCCCTAAAAAAAAGGTACCAAATTAAAAAAACTCAAAACATTTAATATAAAAAGCATAAAAAAAAAGGTAAAAGTTAAAAAAACTCAACAATTTCACTATAAAAATCATTAGTAATAAGTTCCAAGTTAAGAAACTCAACAATTTACTATAAATACCATGAATAACATATCAAAGATTAAAAAAACTCAACAATTTCACTATAAAAACTATACAAAAGTTCCACGTTAAGAAAAACTCAAAATATTTACTATAAAAAGAATTGAAAAAAGTTACAAGTTAAAACAACTCAACAATTTCACCATAAAAACCATAAGTAAATAGTTTCAAGTTAAGAAACTCAACAATTCAATATAAAGAGCATAAATAAAATATCAAAGTTAAAAAAACTCAATAATATCTCAATAAAAACAATTAAAAGAAATTCCAAGTTAAAAAAGTCAAACTTTTAACTAAAAAAATTTACATGTTAAAACAACTCAACAATTTCACTCTAATAACCATAAGAAAAAAGTTCCAAGTTAAGAAACTCAACAATTCACTATAAAGACCCTAAATAAAAGACCAAAGTTTAAAAAAAAAAACTCAACAATTTCACTATAAAACCATAAAAAAAAGTTCCAAGTTAAAAACTCAAAATTTTTACTATAAAAAGCATAAAAAAGTTACAAGTTAAAACAACTTTACAATTTCACTCTAATAACCTTAGGAAAAACGTTCCAAGTTAAGAAAACAATAGTTCACTATAAAGACCATAAATAAATGTTCAAATTAAAAAAAAAACTCAACAATTTCACTATAAAACCCATAATCGTAAGTTTCAATTAAAAAAAAAACAAAACGTTTTACTATAATAAACATAAAAAAAAGTTACAAGTTAAAAAAAACTCAACAATTTCACTATAAACACCATAAGAAAAAAGTTCCAAGTTAAGTAACTCAATAATTCACATGAAAACCATAATTAAAAGATCAAAGTTTTAAAAAACTTAATAATTTCACTATAAAAACCCTAATTAAGGTTCCAAGTTAAAAAAACTCAAAACATTTACTATAAAAAGCATAAAAAAAAGTTAAAAGTTAAAAAACTCAACAATTTCACTATAAAAATCATAAGTAATAAGTTCCAAGTAAAGAAACTCAACAATTCACTATAAATACCATGTATAAAAGATCAAAGATAAAAAAACTCAACAATTTCACTATAAAAACTATACAAAAGTTCCACGTTAAAAAAAAACTCAAAATTTTTACTATAAAAAGAATTTTAAAAAAATTACAAGTTAAAACAACTCAACAATTTCACCATAAAAACCATAAGTAAATAGTTTCAAGTTAAGAAACTCAACAATTCACTATAAAGACTATAAAATAAAATATCAAAGTTAAAAAAACTCAATAATTTCACTATAAAACCATAAAAAAAATCCAAGTTGAAAAACTCAAACTTTTTACTAAAAAAATTTACAAGTTAAAACAACTCAACAATTTCACTCTAATAACCATAAGAAATAAGTTTCAAGTTAAGAAACTCAACAATACACTATAAAGACCATAAATAAAAGATCAAAGGTAAAAAATACTAAGCAATTTCACTATAAAACCATTAAAAAAAAGTTCCAAGGTAAAAACTCAAAATATTTACTATAAAAAGAATAAAAAAAGTTACAAGTTAAAACAACTTAACAATTTTACTCAAATAACCTTAGGAAAAAAGTTCCAAGTTTAGAAAACAAATTTTCACTATAAAGACCGTAAATAAATGTTCAAAGTTAAAAAAAAAACTCAACAATTTCACTATAAAAACCATAAAAGAAAGTTCCAAGTTAAAAAAAAAACCAAAATGTTTTACTATAAAAAACATTAAAAAAAAGGTACATGTTAAAAAAACTCAACAATTCAATTATAAAATCCATAAGAAAAAAGTTCCAAGTTAAGTAACTCATTAATTCACATAAACACCATGAATAAAAGATCAAAGTTAAAAAAAGTAAACAATTTCAGTGTAAAAGCCTAAAAATAGTTCAAAATTAACAAAAAAAAAACTCAAAACATTTACAATAAAAAACATAAAAACGTTAAAAGTTAAAAGAACTCAACAATTTCACTATAAAAATCATAAGTAATAAGTATCGAGTTAAGAAACTCAACAATTCACTACAAATACCATGAATAAAAGATCAAAGATAAAAAAAAAAAACTCAACAATTTCACTATAAAAACTATACAAAAGTTCCACGTTAAAAAAAAACTCAAAATTTTTAATATATAAAGATTAAAAAAAAGTTACAAGTTAAAGAAACAAATCAACAATTTCACCATAAAACCCATAAGAAAAAAGTTTCAAGTTAAGAAACTCAAGAATTCATTATAAAGACCATAAATAAAATATCAAAGTTAAAAAAACTCAATAATTTCACTATACAAACCATGATAAAAATTCCAAGTTAAAAAACTCAAACTTTTTACTAAAAAAAGTTACTGTTAAAACAACTCAACAAATTCACTCTAATAACGATAAGAAACAAGTTTCAAGTTAAGAAACTCAACTGTTCACTATAAAGACCATGAATAAAAGATCAAAGTAAAAAAACTAAACAATTTCACTATAAAACCATAAGAAAAAGTTCCAGGTAAAAACTCAAAATATTTACTATAAAAAGCATAAAAAAAGATAAAAGTTAAAACAACTTAACAATTTCACTCTAATAACCTTAGGAAAAAAGTTACAAGTTAAAACAACTTAAAAATTTCACTCTAAAAACCTTAGGAAAAAATTCCAAGTTAAGAAAACAATAGTTCACTATAAAGACCATAAATAAATGTTCAAAGTTAAAAAAAACTCAACAATTTCACTATAAAAACCATAAAAGAAAGTTCCAAGTTAAAAAAAATGTTTTACTATAAAAAACATTAAAAAAATTCACAAGTTAAAAAAACAAAACAATTTCACTATAAACACCATAAGAAAAAAGTTCCAAGTTAAGTAACTCAATAATTCACATAAAAACCATAATAAAAGATCAAAGTTAAAAAACTCAATAATTTCACAATAAAAAGCATAAAAAAAGTTCCAAGTTAAAAAAACTCAAAACATTTACTATAAAAAGCATACATAAAGTTAAAAGTTAAAAAAACTCAACAATTTCACTATAAAAATCATAAGTAATAAGTTCTAAGTTACAAAAACTCAACAATTCACTATAAATACCATGAATAAAAGATCAAAGATAAAAAAAACTCAACAATTTCACTATAAAAACTATACAAAAGTCCTACGTTAAAAAAACTCAAAATGTTTACTATAAAAAGAATTTTAAAAAAATTACAAGTTAAAACAACTCAACAATTTCACCACAAAAACCATAAGTAAATAGTTTTAAGTTAAGAAACTCAACAATTCCTATAAAGACCATAAAAAAAATATCAAAGTTAAAAAAACTCAATAATTTCATTATAAAACCATAAAAAATATTTCAAGTTAAAAAACTCAAACTTTTTACTAAAAAAAGTTACATGTTAAAACAACTCAACAATTTCACTCTAATAACCATAAGAAATAAGTTTCAAGTTAAGAAACTCAACAGTTCACTATAAAGACAATAAATAAAAGATCAAAGGTAAAAAAAACTAAGCAATTTCACTATAAAACCATAAAAAAAAGTTCCAAGGTAAAAACTCAAAGTATTTACAATAAAAAGCTTAAAAAAAGTTACAAGTTAAAATTACTTAAGAATTTCACTCTAATAACCTTAGGAAAAAAGTTCAGAGTTAAGAAAACAATAATTCACTATAAAGACCGTAAATAAATGTTCAAAGTTAAAAAAAAAAAACTCAACAATTTCACTATAAAAACCATAAAAGAAATATCCAAGTTATAAAAAAAACAAAATGTTTTACTATATAAAACTTTAAAAAAAGGTACATGTTAAAAAAAACTCAACAATTTCACTATAAAAACTATTCAAAAGTTCCACATTAAAAAAAAACACAAAATTTTAAATATATAAAGAATTAAAAAAAAGTTACAAGTTAAAGAAACAAATCAACAATTTCACCATAAAACCCATAAGAAAAAAGTTTCAAGATAAGAAACTCAAGAATTCATTATAAAGACCATAAATAAAATATCAAAGTTAAAAAAACTCAATAATTTCACTATAAAAACCATAATAAAAATTCCAAGTTAAAACACTCAAACTTTTTACTAAAAAAGTTACATGTTAAAACAACTCAACAATTTCACTCTAATAACCATATGAAAAAAGTTTCAAGTTAAGAAACTCAACTGTTCACTATAAAGACCATAAATAAAAGATCAAAGTTAAAAAAAAACTAAACAATTTCACTATAAAACCATAAAAAAAAGTTCCAAGGTAAAAACTCAAAATATTTACTATAAAAAGCATAAAAAAGTTACAAGTTAAAACATCTTAAAAATTTCACTCTAATAACCTTAGGAAAAAAGTTCCAAGTTAAAAAGCAATAGTTCACTATAAAGACCATAAATAAATGTTCAAAGTTAAAAAAAAAACTCAACAATTTCAGTATAAAAACCATAAAAGAAAGTTCCAAGTTAAAAAAAAAACCAAAATGTTTTACTATAAAAAACATTAAAAAAACTCACAAGTTAAAAAAAGAAAACAATTTCACTATAAACACCATAAGAAAAAAATACCAAGTTAAGTAACTCAATAATTCACATAAAAACCATAATAAAAGATCAAATTTAAAAAACTTAATAATTTCACAATAAAAAGCATAAAAAAAGTTCCAAGTTAAAAAAACTCAAAACATTTACTATAAAAAGCATACAAAAAGTTAAAAGTTAAAAAAGCTCAACAATTTCACTATAAAAATCATAAGTAATAAGTTTCAAGTCAGAAAACTCAACAATTCACTATAAATACCATGAATAAAAGATTAAAGATAAAAAAAAAACTCAACAATTTCACTATAAAAACAATACAAAAGTCCTACGTTAAAAAAAAACTCAAATTTTTTACTATAAAAAGAATTTTAAAAAAATTACAAGTTAAAACAAATCAACAATTTCACCATAAAAACCATAAGTAAATAGTTTCAAGTTAAGAAACTCAACAATTCCAATAAAGACCATAAATAAAATATCAAAGTTAAGAAAACTCAATAATTTCACTATAAAACAATAAAAAAAAAATTTCAACTTAAAAACACAAACTTTTTACTAAAAAAAGTTACATGTTAAAACAACTCAACAATTTCACTCTAATAACCATAAGAAAAAAGTTTCAAGTTAAGAAACTCAACTGTTCACTATAAAGACCATAAATAAATGTTCCAAGTTAAAAAAAAAAAAATGATTTACTATAAAAAACATTAAAAAAAAGTCACAAGTTAAAAAAACAAAACAATTTCACTATAAACACCATAAGAAAAAAGTTCCAACTTAAGTAACTCATTATTTCACATAAAAACCATAATTAAAAGATCAAAGTTAAAAAAACTCAATAATTTCACTATAAAAACCCTAAAAAAAGGTTCCAAGTTGAAAAAACTCAAAACATTTACTATAAAAAGCATAAAAAAGTTAAAAGTTAAAAAAACTCAACAATTTCACTATAAAAATCATAAGTAATAAGTTCCAAGTTAAGAAACTCAACAATTCACTATAAATACCATGAATAAAAGATCAAAGATAAAAAACTCAACAATTTCACTATAAAAACTATACAAAACTTCCACGTTAAAAAAAATCAAAATTTTTACTATAAAAAGAATTAAAAAAAAAGTTACAAGTTAAAACAACTCAACAATTTCACCATTAAAACCATAAGAAAATAGTTTCAAGTTAAGAAACTCAACAATTCACTATAAAGAATAAATAAAATATCAAAGTTAAAAAAAACTCAATAATTTCTCTATAAAAACCATAAAAAGAAATTCAAAGTTAAAAAAGTCAAACTTTTTACTAAAATAATTTTACATGTTAAAACAACTCAACAATTTCACTCTAATAACCATAAGAAAAAAGTTTCAAGTTAAGAAACTCAATAATTCACTATAAAGACCATAAAAAAAAGTTCCACGTTAATAACTCAAAAAGTTTATTATAAAAAGCATAAAAAAAAGTTACAAGTTAAAACAACTTAACAATTTAACTCTAATAACCTTAGGATAAAAGTTCCACATTAAGAAAACAACAATTCACTATAAAGACCATAAATAAGTGTTTAAAGTTAAAAAAAAACTCAATAATTTCACTATAAAAACCCTAAAAAAAAGGTTCCAAGTTTAAAAAAATCAAAACATTTACTATAAAAAGCCTAAAAAAAGTTACAAGTTAAAAAAACTCAATAATTTCACTATAAAAATCATAAGTAATAAGTTCCAAGTTAAGAAACTCAACAATTCACTATAAATACCATGAATAAAAGATCAAAGTTAAAAAACTCAACAATTTCACAAATAAAACTATACAAAAGCTCCACGTTAAAAAAAACTCAAAATTTTTACTAAAAAAAGAATTAAAAAAAAAGTTACAAGTTAAAACAAGTCAATAATTTCACCATAAAAGGTTACAAGTTAAAACAACTAAAAAAAAGTTACAAGTTAAAACAACTAAAAAAAGAATTAAAATAAAAAGTTCCAAGTTATGAAAACAACAGTTCACTATAAAGACCATAAATAAGTGTTCAATGTTTAAAAAACTCAACAATTTCACTATAAAAACCATAAAAGAAAGTTTCAAGTTAAAAAAAAAAAAAAAAATGTCTTACTATAAAAAACATTAAAAAAAAGTTACAAGTTAAAAAAACTCAACAATTTCACTTAAGCACCGCACCATAAGAAAAAAGTTCCAAATTAAGTAACTCAATAATTCACATAAAAACCATAATTAAGAGAGCAAAGTTAAAAAAAAACTTAATAATTATACTATAAAAACCCTAAAAAAGGTTCCAAGTTAAAAAAACTCAAATTATTTACTATAAAAAGCATAAAAAAAAGTTAAAAGTAAAAAAAAAGTCAACAATTTCACTATAAAAATCATAAGTAAAAAGTTCCAAGTTAAGAAACTCAACAATTCACTATAAATACCATGAATAAAAGATCAAAGATAAAAACACTCAACAATTTCACTATAAAAACTATACAAAAGTTCTACGTTAAAAAAACTCAAAATTTCTATAAAAAGAATTTTAAAAAAAGTTACAAGTTAAAACAACCTAACAATTTCACTCTAATAACCTTAGGAAAAAATTTCCAAGTTAAGAAAACAACATTTCACAATAAAGACCATAAATAGGTGTTCAAAGTTAAACAAAACTCAACAATTTCACTATAAAAACCATCAAAGAAAGTTTCAAGTTAAAAAAAAAAACCAAAATGTGATACTATAAAAAACATTAAAAAAAAGTTACAAGTTAAAAAAACTCAACAATTTCACTATAAACACGATAAGAAAAAAGTTCTATGTTAAGTATCTCAAAAATTCACATAAAAACCATAATTAAAAGAGAAAAGTTAAAAAAAACTCAATAATTTCACTATAAAAACCATAAAAAAAGGTTCCAAGTTAAAAAAAAAACTCTACATTTACTATAAAAAGCATAAAAAAAAATTTTAAAGTTAAAAAAACGCAATAATTTCAGTATAAAAATCATAAGTAATAAGTTCCAAGTTAAGAAACTCAACAATTCACTATAAAGACCATACATGAAATATCAAAGTTAAAAACAACTCAATAATTTGACTCTAATAACCATAAGAAAAAAGTTCCAAGCTTAGAAACTCAACAATTCACAATAAAGACCATAAATAAAAGTTAAAAGTTAAAAAAATACTCAACAATTTCACTATAAAACCAACCATACAAAAAAGTTCCAAGTTAAAAACTCAAATTTTTTACTATAAAAAGCATAAAAAATGTTACAAGTTAAAGCAACTTAACAATTTTACTCTAATAACCTTAGGAAAAATGTTCCAAGTTAAGAAAACAACAATTCACTATAAAGACCATAAATAAGTGTTCAAAGTTAAAAAAACTCAACAATTTCACTATAAAAACCTTAAAAGAAAGTTCCAAGTTAAAAAAAAAAACAAATATGTCTTACTATAATAAACATAAAAAAATGTTACAAGTTAAAAAAACTCAACAATTTCACTATAAACACCATAAGAAAAAAGTTCCAAGTTATGTAACTCAATAATTCACATAAAAACCATAATTAAAAGAGCAAAGTTTAAAAAACTCAATAATTTCACTATAAAAACACTAAAAAAAGGTTCCAAGTTAAAAAAAAACTCAAATCATTTACTATAAAAAGCATAAAAAAAGTTAAAAGATAAAAAAAGTCAACAATTTCACTAAAAAAATCATAAGTAATAAGTTCCAAGTTAAGAAACTCAACAATTCACTATAAATACCATGAATAAAATATCAAAGATAAAAAAACTCAACAATTTTCACTATAAACCATAAAAAAAGTTCCACGTTAAGAAAACAAATGTTCACTATAAAGACCATAAATAAATGTTCAAAGTTAAAACAAAAACTCAACAATTTCACTATAAAAACCATAAAAGAAAGTTCTAAGTTAAAAAAAAACTAAAATGTCTTACTATAAAAAACATAAAAAAAAAGTTACAAGTTAAAAAAACTCAACAATTTCACTATAAAAATCATTAGTAATAAGTTCCAAGTTAAGAAACTCAACAATTTACTATAAATACCATGAATAACGTATCAAAGATAAAAAAAACTCAACAATTTCACTATAAAAACTATACAAAAGTTCCACGTTAAGAAAAACTCAAAATATTTACTATAAAAAGAATTGAAAAAAGTTACAAGTTAAAACAACTCAACAATTTCACCATAAAAACCATAAGTAAATAGTTTCAAGTTAAGAAACTCAACAATTCAATATAAAGAGCATAAATAAAATATCAAAGTTAAAAAAACTCAATAATATCTCAATAAAAACAATTAAAAAAAATTCCAAGTTAAAAAAGTCAAACTTTTAACTAAAAAAATTTACATGTTAAAACAACTCAACAATTTCACTCTAATAACCATAAGAAAAAAGTTCCAAGTTAAGAAACTCAACAATTCACTATAAAGACCCTAAATAAAAGATCAAAGTTTAAAAAAAAAAACTCAACAATTTCACTATAAAACCATAAAAAAAAGTTCCAAGTTAAAAACTCAAAATTTTTACTATAAAAAGCATAAAAAAGTTACAAGTTAAAACAACTTTACAATTTCACTCTAATAACCTTAGGAAAAACGTTCCAAGTTAAGAAAACAATAGTTCACTATAAAGACCATAAATAAATGTTCAAATTAAAAAAAAAACTCAACAATTTCACTATAAAAACCATAATCGTAAGTTTCAATTTAAAAAAAAAACAAAACGTTTTACTATAATAAACATAAAAAAAAGTTACAAGTTAAAAAAAACTCAATAATTTCACTATAAACACCATAAGAAAAAAGTTCCAAGTTAAGTAACTCAATAATTCACATGAAAACCATAATTAAAAGATCAAAGTTTAAAAAAACTTAATAATTTCACTATAAAAACCCTAATTAAGGTTCCAAGTTAAAAAAACTCAAAACATTTACTATAAAAAGCATAAAAAAAAGTTAAAAGTTAAAAAACTCAACAATTTCACTATAAAAATCATAAGTAATAAGTTCCAAGTAAAGAAACTCAACAATTCACTATAAATACCATGTATAAAAGATCAAAGATAAAAAAACTCAACAATTTCACTATAAAAACTATACAAAAGTTCCACGTTAAAAAAAAACTCAAAATTTTTACTATAAAAAGAATTTTAAAAAAATTACAAGTTAAAACAACTCAACAGTTTCACCATAAAAACCATAAGTAAATAGTTTCAAGTTAAGAAACTCAACAATTCACTATAAAGACCATAAAATAAAATATCAAAGTTAAAAAAACTCAATAATTTCACTATAAAACCATAAAAAAAATCCAAGTTAAAAAACTCAAACTTTTTACTAAAAAAATTTACAAGTTAAAACAACTCAACAATTTCACTCTAATAACCATAAGAAATAAGTTTCAAGTTAAGAAACTCAACAATACACTATAAAGACCATAAATAAAAGATCAAAGGTAAAAAATACTAAGCAATTTCACTATAAAACCATTAAAAAAAAATTCCAAGGTAAAAACTCAAAATATTTACTATAAAAAGAATAAAAAAAGTTACAAGTTAAAACAACTTAACAATTTCACTCAAATAACCTTAGGAAAAAAGTTCCAAGTTTAGAAAACAAATTTTCACTATAAAGACCGTAAATAAATGTTCAAAGTTAAAAAAAAAAAACTCAACAATTTCACTATAAAAACCATAAAAGAAAGTTCCAAGTTAAAAAAAAAAACCAAAATGTTTTACTATAAAAAACATTAAAAAAAAGGTACATGTTAAAAAAACTCAACAATTCAACTATAAAATCCTTAAGAAAAAAGTTCCAAGTTAAGTAACTCATTAATTCACATAAACACCATAAATAAAAGATCAAAGTTAAAAAAAGTAAACAATTTCAGTGTAAAAGCCTAAAAATAGTTCAAAATTAACAAAAAAAAAACTCAAAACATTTACAATAAAAAACATAAAAACGTTAAAAGTTAAAAGAACTCAACAATTTCACTATAAAAATCATAAGTAATAAGTATCGAGTTAAGAAACTCAACAATTCACTACAAATACCATGAATAAAAGATCAAAGATAAAAAAAAAACTCAACAATTTCACTATAAAAACTATACAAAAGTTCCACGTTAAAAAAAAACTCAAAATTTTTAATATATAAAGATAAAAAAAAAGTTACAAGTTAAAGAAACAAATCAACAATTTCACCATAAAACCCATAAGAAAAAAGTTTCAAGTTAAGAAACTCAAGAATTCATTATAAAGACCATAAATAAAATATCAAAGTTAAAAAAACTCAATAATTTCACTATACAAACCATGATAAAAATTCCAAGTTAAAAAACTCAAACTTTTTACTAAAAAATGTTACTAATAAAACAACTCAACAAATTCACTCTAATAACGATAAGAAACAAGTTTCAAGTTAAGAAACTCAACTGTTCACTATAAAGACCATGAATAAAAGATCAAAGTAAAAAAAACTAAACAATTTCACTATAAAACCATAAGAAAAAGTTCCAAGGTAAAAACTCAAAATATTTACTATAAAAAGCATAAAAAAAGATAAAAGTTAAAACAACTTAACAATTTCACTCTAATAACCTTAGGAAAAAAGTTACAAGTTAAAACAACTTAAAAATTTCACTCTAAAAACCTTAGGAAAAAAGTTCCAAGTTAAGAAAACAATAGTTCACTATAAAGACCATAAATAAATGTTCAAAGTTAAAAAAAACTCAACAATTTCACTATAAAAACCATAAAAGAAAGTTCCAAGTTAAAAAAACTCAAAACATTTACTATAAAAAGCATACATAAAGTTAAAAGTTAAAAAAACTCAACAATTTCACTATAAAAATCATAAGTAATAAGTTCTAAGTTACAAAAACTCAACAATTCACTATAAATACCATGAATAAAAGATCAAAGATAAAAAAAACTCAACAATTTCACTATAAAAACTATACAAAAGTCCTACGTTAAAAAAACTCAAAATGTTTACTATAAAAAGAATTTTAAAAAAATTACAAGTTAAAACAACTCAACAATTTCACCACAAAAACCATAAGTAAATAGTTTTAAGTTAAGAAACTCAACAATTCCTATAAAGACCATAAAAAAAATATCAAAGTTAAAAAAACTCAATAATTTCATTATAAAACCATAAAAAAAATTTCAAGTTAAAAAACTCAAACTTTTTACTAAAAAAAGTTACATGTTAAAACAACTCAACAATTTCACTCTAATAACCATAAGAAATAAGTTTCAAGTTAACAAAACTCAACAGTTCACTATAAAGACCATAAATAAAAGATCAAAGGTAAAAAAAACTAAGCAATTTCACTATAAAACCATAAAAAAAAGTTCCAAGGTAAAAACTCAAAGTATTTACAATAAAAAGCTTAAAAAAAGTTACAAGTTAAAATTACTTAAGAATTTCACTCTAATAACCTTAGGAAAAAAGTTCAGAGTTAAGAAAACAATAATTCACTATAAAGACCGTAAATAAATGTTCAAAGTTAAAAAAAAAAACTCAACAATTTCACTATAAAAACCATAAAAGAAATATCCAAGTTATAAAAAAAACAAAATGTTTTACTATATAAAACTTTAAAAAAAGGTACATGTTAAAAAAACTCAACAATTTCACTATAAAAACTATTCAAAAGTTCCACATTAAAAAAAAACACAAAATTTTAATTATATAAAGAATTAAAAAAAAGTTACAAGTTAAAGAAACAAATCAACAATTTCACCATAAAACCCATAAGAAAAAAGTTTCAAGATAAGAAACTCAAGAATTCATTATAAAGACCATAAATAAAATATCAAAGTTAAAAAAACTCAATAATTTCACTATAAAAACCATAATAAAAATTCCAAGTTAAAACACTCAAACTTTTTACTCTAAAAGTTACATGTTAAAACAACTCAACAATTTCACTCTAATAACCATATGAAAAAAGTTTCAAGTTAAGAAACTCAACTGTTCACTATAAAGACCATAAATAAAAGATCAAAGTTAAAAAAAAACTAAACAATTTCACTATAAAACCATAAAAAAAATTTCCAAGGTAAAAACTCAAAATATTTACTATAAAAAGCATAAAAAAGTTACAAGTTAAAACATCTTAACAATTTCACTCTAATAACCTTAGGAAAAAAGTTCCAAGTTAAAAAATAATAGTTCACTATAAAGACCATAAATAAATGTTCAAAGTTAAAAAAAACTCAACAATTTCACTATAAAAACTATAAAAGAAAGTTCCAAGTTAAAAAAAATGTTTTACTATAAAAAACATTAAAAAAATTCACAAGTTAAAAAAACAAAACAATTTCACTATAAACACCATAAGAAAAAAGTTCCAAGTTAAGTAACTCAATAATTCACATAAAAACCATAATAAAAGATCAAAGTTAAAAAAACTCAATAATTTCACAATAAAAAGCATAAAAAAAGTTCCAAGTTAAAAAAACTCAAAACATTTACTATAAAAAGCATACATAAAGTTAAAAGTTAAAAAAACTCAACAATTTCACTATAAAAATCATAAGTAATAAGTTCTAAGTTACAAAAACTCAACAATTCACTATAAATACCATGAATAAAAGATCAAAGATAAAAAAAACTCAACAATTTCACTATAAAAACTATACAAAAGTCCTACGTTAAAAAAACTCAAAATGTTTACTATAAAAAGAATTTTAAAAAAATTACAAGTTAAAACAACTCAACAATTTCACCACAAAAACCATAAGTAAATAGTTTTAAGTTAAGAAACTCAACAATTCCTATAAAGACCATAAAAAAAATATCAAAGTTAAAAAAACTCAATAATTTCATTATAAAACCATAAAAAAAATTTCAAGTTAAAAAACTCAAACTTTTTACTAAAAAAAGTTACATGTTAAAACAACTCAACAATTTCACTCTAATAACCATAAGAAATAAGTTTCAAGTTAAGAAACTCAACAGTTTTACTATAAAGACCATAAATAAAAGATCAAAGGTAAAAAAAAACTAAGCAATTTCACTATAAAACCATAAAAAAAAGTTCCAAGGTAAAAACTCAAAGTATTTACAATAAAAAGCTTAAAAAAAGTTACAAGTTAAAATTACTTAAGAATTTCACTCTAATAACCTTAGGAAAAAAGTTCAGAGTTAAGAAAACAATAATTCACTATAAAGACCGTAAATAAATGTTCAAAGTTAAAAAAAAAACTCAACAATTTCACTATAAAAACCATAAAAGAAATATCCAAGTTATAAAAAAAACAAAATGTTTTACTATATAAAACTTTAAAAAAAGGTACATGTTAAAAAAACTCAACAATTTCACTATAAAAACTATTCAAAAGTTCCACATTAAAAAAAAACACAAAATTTTAAATATATAAAGAATTAAAAAAAAGTTACAAGTTAAAGAAACAAATCAACAATTTCACCATAAAACCCATAAGAAAAAAGTTTCAAGATAAGAAACTCAAGAAATCATTATAAAGACCATAAATAAAATATCAAAGTTAAAAAAACTCAATAATTTCACTATAAAAACCATAATAAAAATTCCAAGTTAAAACACTCAAACTTTTTACTCTAAAAGTTACATGTTAAAACAACTCAACAATTTCACTCTAATAACCATATGAAAAAAGTTTCAAGTTAAGAAACTCAACTGTTCACTATAAAGACCATAAATAAAAGATCAAAGTTAAAAAAAACTAAACAATTTCACTATAAAACCATAAAAAAAAGTTCCAAGGTAAAAACTCAAAATATTTACTATAAAAAGCATAAAAAAGTTACAAGTTAAAACATCTTAACAATTTCACTCTAATAACCTTAGGTAAAAAGTTCCAAGTTAAAAAATAATAGTTCACTATAAAGACCATAAATAAATGTTCAAAGTTAAAAAAAACTCAACAATTTCACTATAAAAACCATAAAAGAAAGTTCCAAGTTAAAAAAAAAAAGTTTTACTATA
Source organism: Lathyrus aphaca (assembly GCA_963966055.1). Taxonomy (NCBI): domain Eukaryota; kingdom Viridiplantae; phylum Streptophyta; class Magnoliopsida; order Fabales; family Fabaceae; genus Lathyrus; species Lathyrus aphaca. The sequence continues at coordinate 380,844,670 of OZ014521.1, forward strand.
AAAAACATTAAAAAAATTCACAAGTTAAAAAAACAAAACAATTTCACTATAAACACCATAAGAAAAAATTTCCAAGTTAAGTAACTCAATAATTCACATAAAAACCATAATAAAAGATCAAAGTTAAAAAACTCAATAATTTCACAATAAAGAGCATAAAAAAAGTTCCAAGTTAAAAAAACTCAAAACATTTACTATAAAAAGCATACAAAAAGTTAAAAGTTAAAAAAAACTCAACAATTTCACTATAAAAATCATAAGTAATAAGTTCTAAGTATACAAAAACTCAACAATTCACTATAAATACCATGAATAAAAGATCAAAGATAAAAAAAACTCAACAATTTCACTATAAAAACTATACGAAAGTCCTACGTTAAAAAAAACTCAAAATGTTTACTATTAAAAGAATTTTAAAAAAATTACAAGTTAAAACAACTCAACAATTTCACCATAAAAACCATAAGTAAATAGTTTTAAGTTAAGAAACTCAATAATTCCTATAAAGACCATAAATAAAATATCAAAGTTAAAAAAACTCAATAATTTCACTATAAAACCATAAAAAAAATTTCAAGTTAAAAAACTCAAACTTTTTACTAAAAAAAGTTACATGTTAAAACAACTCAACAATTTCACTCTAATAACCATAAGAAATAAGTTTCAAGTTAAGAAACTCAACAGTTCACTATAAAGACAATAAATAAAAGATCAAAGGTAAAAAAAAAACTAAGCAATTTCACTATAAAACCATAAAAAAAAGTTCCAAGGTAAAAACTCAAAGTATTTACAATAAAAAGCTTAAAAAAGTTACAAGTTAAAATTACTTAAGAATTTCACTCTAATAACCTTAGGAAAAAAGTTCAGAGTTAAGAAAACAATAATTCATTATAAAGACCGTAAATAAATGTTCAAAGTTAAAAAAAAAAAAACTCAACAATTTAACTATAAAAACCATAAAAGAAATATCCAAGTTATAAAAAAAACAAAATGTTTTACTATATAAAACTTTAAAAAAAGGTAAATGTTAAAAAAACTCAACAATTTCACTATAAAAACTATTCAAAAGTTCCACGTTAAAAAAAAACACAAAATTTTAAATATATAAAGAATTAAAAAAAGGTTACAAGTTAAAGAAACAAATCAACAATTTCACCATAAAACCCATAAGAAAAAAGTTTCAAGATAAGAAACTCAAGAATTCATTATAAAGACCATAAATAAAATATCAAAGTTAAAAAAACTCAATAATTTCACTATAAAAACCATAATAAAAATTCCAAGTTAAAAAACTCAAACATTTTACTAAAAAAAGTTACATGTTAAAACAACTCAACAATTTCACTCTAATAACCATAAGAAAAAAGTTTCAAGTTAAGAAACTCAACTGTTCACTATAAAGACCATAAATAAAAGATCAAAGTTAAAAAAAACTAAACAATTTCACTATAAAACCATAAAAAAAAGTTCCAAGGTAAAACCTCAAAATATTTACTATAAAAAGCATAAAAAAGTTACAAGTTAATACATCTTAACAATTTCTCTCTAATAACCTTAGGAAAAAAGTTCCAAGTTAAGAAAATAATAGTTCACTATAAAGACCATAAATAAATGTTCAAAGTTAAAAAAAACTCAACAATTTCACTATAAAAACAATAAAAGAAAGTTCCAAGTTAAAAAAACCAAAATGTTTTTACTATAAAAAACATTAAAAAAAATTTCAAGTTAAAAAAACAAAACAATTTCACTATAAACACCATAAGAAAAAAGTTCCAAGTTAAGTAACTCAATAATTCACATAAAAACCATAATAAAAGATCAAAGTTAAAAAAACTTAATAATTTCACAATAAAAAGCATAAAAAAAGTTCCAAGTTAAAAAAACTCAAAACATTTACTATAAAAAGCATACAAAAAGTTAAAGGTTAAAAAAACTCAACAATTTCACTATAAAAATCATAAGTAATAAGTTTCAAGTTAGAAAACTCAACAATTCACTATAAATACCATGAATAAAAGATCAAAGATAAAAATAAACTCAACAATTTCACTATAAAAACTATACAAAAGTCCTACGTTAAAAAAAAACTCAAATTTTTTACTATAAAAAGAATTTTAAAAAATTTACAAGTTAAAACAACTCAACAATTTCACCATAAAAACCATAAGTAAATAGTTTCAAGTTAAGAAACTCAACAATTCCTATAAAGATCATAAATAAAATATCAAAGTTAAAAAAACTCAATAATTTCACTATAAAACAATAAAAAAAATTTCAACTTAAAAACTCAAACTTTTTACTAAAAAAAGTTAAATGTTAAAACAACTCAACAATTTCACTCTAATAACCATAAGAAATAAGTTTCAAGTTAAGAAACTCAACAGTTCACTATAAAGACCATAAATAAAGGATCAAAGGTAAAAAAAAAACTAAGCAATTTCACTATAAAACCATAAAAAAAAAGTTCCAAGGTAAAAACTCAACATATTTACTATAAAATGCATAAAAAAAGTTACAAGTTAAAACAACTTAAGAATTTCACTCTAATAACCTTAGTAAAAAAGTTCCAAGTTAAGAAAAAATTAATTCACTATAAAGACCGTAAATAAATGTTCAAAGTTAAAAAAAAAACTAGAATGTTTTACTATAAAAAACATTAATAAAAGGTACATGTTAAAAAAAACTCAACAATTTAACTATAAACACCATAAGAAAAAAGTTCCTAGTTAAGTAACTCATTAATTCACATAAAAGCCATACATAAAAGATCAAAGTTAAAAAAAGTAAACAATTTCACTGTAAAAGCCTAAAAAAAGTTCAAAATTAAAAAAAAACTCAAAACATTTACTATAAAAAAACATAAAAAAGTTAAAAGTTAAAAAAACTCAACAATTTCACTATAAAAATCATAAGTAATAAGTTTTGAGTTAAGAAAGTCAACAATTCACTATAAATACCATGAATAAAAGATCAAAGATAAAAAAACACAACAATTTCACTATAAAAACTATACAAAAGTTCCACGTTAAAAAAAAACTCAAAATTTTTAATATATAAAGAATTAAAAAAAAGTTACAAGTTAAAAAAACAAATCAATAATTTCACCATAAAACCCATAAGAAAAAAGTTTCAAGTTAAGAAACTCAAGAATTCATTATAAAGACCATAAATAAAATATCAAAGTTAAAAAAACTCAATAATTTCACTATAAAAACCATAATAAAAATTCCAAGTTAAAAAACTCAAACTTTTTACTAAAAAAAGTTACATTTTAAAACAACTCAACAATTTCACTCTAATAACGATAAGAAAAAAGTTTCAAGTTAAGAAACTCAACCGTTCACTATAAAGATCATAAATAAAAGATCAAAGTTTAAAAAAAAACTAAACAATTTCACTATAAAACCATAAAAAAAAAGTTCCAAGGTAAAAACTCAAAATATTTACTATAAAAAGCATAAAAAAAATTTACAAGTTAAAACAAATTAAAAATTTAACTCTAATAACCTTAGGAAAAAAGTTCCAAGTTAAGAAAACAATAGTTCACTATAAAGACCATAAATAAATGTTCAAAGTTAAAAAAACTCAACAATTTCAGTATAAAAACCATAAAAGAAAGTTCCAAGTTAAAAAAAAAACCAAAATGTTTTACTATAAAAAACATTAAAAAAACTCACAAATTAAAAAAAGAAAACAATTTCACTATAAACACCATAAGAAAAACGTTCCAAGTTAAGTAACTCAATAATTCACATGAAAACCATAATAAAAGATCAAAGTTAAAAAACTTAATAATTTCACAATAAAAAGCATAAAAAAAGTTCCAAGTTAAAAAAACTCAAAACATTTACTATAAAAAGCATACAAAAAGTTAAAAGTTAAAACAACTCAACAATTTCACTATAAAAATCATAAGTAATAAGTTTCAAGTTAGAAAACTCAACAATTCACTATAAATACCATGAATAAAAGATCAAAGATAAAAAAAAACTCAACAATTTCATTATAAAAACAATACAAAAGTCCTACGTTAAAAAAAAACTCAAATTTTTTACTACAAAAAGAATTTTAAAAAAATTACAAGTTAAAACAACTCAACAATTTCACCATAAAAACCATAAGTAAATAGTTTCAAGTTAAGAAACTCAACAATTCCTATAAAGACCATAAATAAAATATCAAAGTTAAAAAAACTCAATAATTTCACTATAAAACAATAAAAAAAAATTCAACTTAAAAACTCAAACTTTTTACTAAAAAAAGTTACATGTTAAAACAACTCAACAATTTCACTCTAATAACCATAAGAAATAAGTTTCAAGTTAAGAAACTCAACAGTTCACTATAAAGACCATAAATAAAGGATCAAAGGTAAAAAAAAAACTAAGCAATTGCACTATAAAACCATAAAAAAAAAAGTTCCAAGGTAAAAACTCAACATATTTACTATAAAATGAATAAAAAAAGTTACAAGTTAAAACAACTTAAGAATTTCACTCTAATAACCTTAGTAAAAAAGTTCCAAGTTAAGAAAACAATAATTCACTATAAAGACCGTAAATAAATGTTCAAAGTTAAAAAAAAAACTAGACAATTTCACTAAAAAAACCTTAAAACAAAGTTCCAAGTTAAAAAAAAATGTTTTACTATAAAAAACATTAAAAAAAGGTACATATTAAAAAATACTCAACAATTTAACTATAAACACCATAAGAAAAAAGTTCCTTGTTAAGTAACTCACTAATTCACATAAAAACCATACATAAAAGATCAAAGTTAAAAAAAGTAAACAATTTCACTGTAAAAGCCTAAAAAAAGTTTAAAATTAAAAAAAAACTTAAAACATTTACTATAAAAAAAACATAAAAAAGTTAAATGTTAAAAAAACTCAACAATTTCACTATAAAAATTATAAGTAATAAGTTTCGAGTTAAGAAACTCAACAATTCACTATAAATACCATGAATAAAAGATCAAAGATAAAAAAACACAACAATTTCACTATAAAAACTATACAAAAGTTCCACGTTAAAAAAAAACTCAAAATTTTTAATATATAAAGAATTAAAAAAAAGTTACAAGTTAAAAAAACAAATCAATAATTTCACCATAAAACCCATAAGAAAAAAGTTTCAAGTTAAGAAACTCAAGAATTCATTATAAAGACCATAAATAAAATATCAAAGTTAAAAAAACTCAATAATTTCACTATAAAAACCATAATAAAAATTCCAAGTTAAAAAACTCAAACTTTTTACTAAAAAAAGTTACATTTTAAAACAACTCAACAATTTCACTCTAATAACGATAAGAAAAAAGTTTCAAGTTAAGAAACTCAACCGTTCACTATAAAGACCATAAATAAAAGATAAAAGTTAAAAAAAAAACTAAACAATTTCACTATAAAACCATAAAAAAAAAGTTCCAAGGTAAAAACTCAAAATATTTACTATAAAAAGCATAAAAAAAATTTACAAGTTAAAACAAATTAAAAATTTAACTCTAATAACCTTAGGAAAAAAGTTCCAAGTTAAGAAAACAATAGTTCACTATAAAGACCATAAATAAATGTTCAAAGTTAAAAAAACTCAACAATTTCAGTATAAAAACCATAAAAGAAAGTTCCAAGTTAAAAAAAAAACCAAAATGTTTTACTATAAAAAACATTAAAAAAACTCACAAATTAAAAAAAGAAAACAATTTCACTATAAACACCATAAGAAAAACGTTCCAAGTTAAGTAACTCAATAATTCACATGAAAACCATAATAAAAGATCAAAGTTAAAAAACTTAATAATTTCACAATAAAAAGCATAAAAAAAGTTCCAAGTTAAAAAAACTCAAAACATTTACTATAAAAAGCATACAAAAAGTTAAAAGTTAAAACAACTCAACAATTTCACTATAAAAATCATAAGTAATAAGTTTCAAGTTAGAAAACTCAACAATTCACTATAAATACCATGAATAAAAGATCAAAGATAAAAAAAAACTCAACAATTTCATTATAAAAACAATACAAAAGTCCTACGTTAAAAAAAAACTCAAATTTTTTACTACAAAAAGAATTTTAAAAAAATTACAAGTTAAAACAACTCAACAATTTCACCATAAAAACCATAAGTAAATAGTTTCAAGTTAAGAAACTCAACAATTCCTATAAAGACCATAAATAAAATATCAAAGTTAAAAAAACTCAATAATTTCACTATAAAACAATAAAAAAAAATTCAACTTAAAAACTCAAATTTTTACTAAAAAAAGTTACATGTTAAAACAACTCAACAATTTCACTCTAATAACCATAAGAAATAAGTTTCAAGTTAAGAAACTCAACAGTTCACTATAAAGACCATAAATAAAGGATCAAAGGTAAAAAAAAACTAAGCAATTGCACTATAAAACCATAAAAAAAAAAGTTCCAAGGTAAAAACTCAACATATTTACTATAAAATGCATAAAAAAAGTTACAAGTTAAAACAACTTAAGAATTTCACTCTAATAACCTTAGTAAAAAAGTTCCAAGTTAAGAAAACAATAATTCACTATAAAGACCGTAAATAAATGTTCAAAGTTAAAAAAAAACTAGACAATTTCACTATAAAAACCTTAAAACAAAGTTCCAAGTTAAAAAAAAAAATGTTTTACTATAAAAAACATTAAAAAAATGTACATATTAAAAAATACTCAACAATTTAACTATAAACACCATAAGAAAAAAGTTCCTTGTTAAGTAACTCACTAATTCACATAAAAACCATACATAAAAGATCAAAGTTAAAAAAAGTAAACAATTTCACTGTAAAAGCCTAAAAAAAGTTTAAAATTAAAAAAAAACTTAAAACATTTACTATAAAAAAAACATAAAAAAGTTAAATGTTAAAAAAACTCAACAATTTCACTATAAAAATTATAAGTAATAAGTTTCGAGTTAAGAAACTCAACAATTCACTATAAATACCATGAATAAAAGATCAAAGATAAAAAAACACAACAATTTCACTATAAAAACTATACAAAAGTTCCACGTTAAAAAAAAACTCAAAATTTTTAATATATAAAGAATTAAAAAAAAGTTACAAGTTAAAAAAACAAATCAATAATTTCACCATAAAACCCATAAGAAAAAAGTTTCAAGTTAAGAAACTCAAGAATTCATTATAAAGACCATAAATAAAATATCAAAGTTAAAAAAACTCAATAATTTCACTATAAAAACCATAATAAAAATTCCAAGTTAAAAAACTCAAACTTTTTACTAAAAAAAGTTACATTTTAAAACAACTCAACAATTTCACTCTAATAACGATAAGAAAAAAGTTTCAAGTTAAGAAACTCAACCGTTCACTATAAAGACCATAAATAAAAGATAAAAGTTAAAAAAAAAACTAAACAATTTCACTATAAAACCATAAAAAAAAAGTTCCAAGGTAAAAACTCAAAATATTTACTATAAAAAGCATAAAAAAAATTTACAAGTTAAAACAAATTAAAAATTTAACTCTAATAACCTTAGGAAAAAAGTTCCAAGTTAAGAAAACAATAGTTCACTATAAAGACCATAAATAAATGTTCAAAGTTAAAAAAACTCAACAATTTCAGTATAAAAACCATAAAAGAAAGTTCCAAGTTAAAAAAAAAACCAAAATGTTTTACTATAAAAAACATTAAAAAAACTCACAAATTAAAAAAAGAAAACAATTTCACTATAAACACCATAAGAAAAACGTTCCAAGTTAAGTAACTCAATAATTCACATGAAAACCATAATAAAAGATCAAAGTTAAAAAACTTAATAATTTCACAATAAAAAGCATAAAAAAAGTTCCAAGTTAAAAAAACTCAAAACATTTACTATAAAAAGCATACAAAAAGTTAAAAGTTAAAACAACTCAACAATTTCACTATAAAAATCATAAGTAATAAGTTTCAAGTTAGAAAACTCAACAATTCACTATAAATACCATGAATAAAAGATCAAAGATAAAAAAAAACTCAACAATTTCATTATAAAAACAATACAAAAGTCCTACGTTAAAAAAAAACTCAAATTTTTTACTACAAAAAGAATTTTAAAAAAATTACAAGTTAAAACAACTCAACAATTTCACCATAAAAACCATAAGTAAATAGTTTCAAGTTAAGAAACTCAACAATTCCTATAAAGACCATAAATAAAATATCAAAGTTAAAAAAACTCAATAATTTCACTATAAAACAATAAAAAAAAATTCAACTTAAAAACTCAAACTTTTTACTAAAAAAAGTTACATGTTAAAACAACTCAACAATTTCACTCTAATAACCATAAGAAATAAGTTTCAAGTTAAGAAACTCAACAGTTCACTATAAAGACCATAAATAAAGGATCAAAGGTAAAAAAAAAACTAAGCAATTGCACTATAAAACCATAAAAAAAAAAGTTCCAAGGTAAAAACTCAACATATTTACTATAAAATGAATAAAAAAAGTTACAAGTTAAAACAACTTAAGAATTTCACTCTAATAACCTTAGTAAAAAAGTTCCAAGTTAAGAAAACAATAATTCACTATAAAGACCGTAAATAAATGTTCAAAGTTAAAAAAAAAACTAGACAATTTCACTAAAAAAACCTTAAAACAAAGTTCCAAGTTAAAAAAAAATGTTTTACTATAAAAAACATTAAAAAAAGGTACATATTAAAAAATACTCAACAATTTAACTATAAACACCATAAGAAAAAAGTTCCTTGTTAAGTAACTCACTAATTCACATAAAAACCATACATAAAAGATCAAAGTTAAAAAAAGTAAACAATTTCACTGTAAAAGCCTAAAAAAAGTTTAAAATTAAAAAAAAACTTAAAACATTTACTATAAAAAAAACATAAAAAAGTTAAATGTTAAAAAAACTCAACAATTTCACTATAAAAATTATAAGTAATAAGTTTCGAGTTAAGAAACTCAACAATTCACTATAAATACCATGAATAAAAGATCAAAGATAAAAAAACACAACAATTTCACTATAAAAACTATACAAAAGTTCCACGTTAAAAAAAAACTCAAAATTTTTAATATATAAAGAATTAAAAAAAAGTTACAAGTTAAAAAAACAAATCAATAATTTCACCATAAAACCCATAAGAAAAAAGTTTCAAGTTAAGAAACTCAAGAATTCATTATAAAGACCATAAATAAAATATCAAAGTTAAAAAAACTCAATAATTTCACTATAAAAACCATAATAAAAATTCCAAGTTAAAAAACTCAAACTTTTTACTAAAAAAAGTTACATTTTAAAACAACTCAACAATTTCACTCTAATAACGATAAGAAAAAAGTTTCAAGTTAAGAAACTCAACCGTTCACTATAAAGACCATAAATAAAAGATAAAAGTTAAAAAAAAAACTAAACAATTTCACTATAAAACCATAAAAAAAAAGTTCCAAGGTAAAAACTCAAAATATTTACTATAAAAAGCATAAAAAAAATTTACAAGTTAAAACAAATTAAAAATTTAACTCTAATAACCTTAGGAAAAAAGTTCCAAGTTAAGAAAACAATAGTTCACTATAAAGACCATAAATAAATGTTCAAAGTTAAAAAAACTCAACAATTTCAGTATAAAAACCATAAAAGAAAGTTCCAAGTTAAAAAAAAAACCAAAATGTTTTACTATAAAAAACATTAAAAAAACTCACAAATTAAAAAAAGAAAACAATTTCACTATAAACACCATAAGAAAAACGTTCCAAGTTAAGTAACTCAATAATTCACATGAAAACCATAATAAAAGATCAAAGTTAAAAAACTTAATAATTTCACAATAAAAAGCATAAAAAAAGTTCCAAGTTAAAAAAACTCAAAACATTTACTATAAAAAGCATACAAAAAGTTAAAAGTTAAAACAACTCAACAATTTCACTATAAAAATCATAAGTAATAAGTTTCAAGTTAGAAAACTCAACAATTCACTATAAATACCATGAATAAAAGATCAAAGATAAAAAAAAACTCAACAATTTCATTATAAAAACAATACAAAAGTCCTACGTTAAAAAAAACTCAAATTTTTTACTACAAAAAGAATTTTAAAAAAATTACAAGTTAAAACAACTCAACAATTTCACCATAAAAACCATAAGTAAATAGTTTCAAGTTAAGAAACTCAACAATTCCTATAAAGACCATAAATAAAATATCAAAGTTAAAAAAACTCAATAATTTCACTATAAAACAATAAAAAAAAATTCAACTTAAAAACTCAAACTTTTTACTAAAAAAAGTTACATGTTAAAACAACTCAACAATTTCACTCTAATAACCATAAGAAATAAGTTTCAAGTTAAGAAACTCAACAGTTCACTATAAAGACCATAAATAAAGGATCAAAGGTAAAAAAAAACTAAGCAATTGCACTATAAAACCATAAAAAAAAAAGTTCCAAGGTAAAAACTCAACATATTTACTATAAAATGCATAAAAAAAGTTACAAGTTAAAACAACTTAAGAATTTCACTCTAATAACATTAGTAAAAAAGTTCCAAGTTAAGAAAACAATAATTCACTATAAAGACCGTAAATAAATGTTCAAAGTTAAAAAAAAACTAGACAATTTCACTATAAAAACCTTAAAACAAAGTTCCAAGTTAAAAAAAAATGTTTTACTATAAAAAACATTAAAAAAAGGTACATATTAAAAAATACTCAACAATTTAACTATAAACACCATAAGAAAAAAGTTCCTTGTTAAGTAACTCACTAATTCACATAAAAACCATACATAAAAGATCAAAGTTAAAAAAAGTAAACAATTTCACTGTAAAAGACTAAAAAAAAGTTTAAAATTAAAAAAAAACTCAAAACATTTACTATAAAAAAACATAAAAAAGTTAAATGTTAAAAAAACTCAACAATTTCACTATAAAAATTATAAGTAATAAGTTTCGAGTTAAGAAACTCAACAATTCACTATAAATACCATGAATCAAAGATCAAAGATAAAAAAATTCAATAATTTCACTATAAAAACTATACAAAAGTTCCACGTTAAAAAAAAAACTCAAATTTTTTTAATATATAAAGAATTAAAAAAAAGTTACAAGTTAAAAAAACAAACCAATAATTTTACCATAAAACCCATAAGAAAAAAGTTTCAAGTTAAGAAACTCAAGAATTCATTATAAAGACCATAAATAAAATATCAAAGTTAAAAAAACTCAATAATTTCACTATAAAAACCATAATAAAAATTCCAAGTTAAAAAACTCAAACTTTTTACTAAAAAAAGTTACATTTTAAAACAACTCAACAATTTCACTCTAATAACGATAAGAAAAAAGTTTCAAGTTAAGAAACTCAACCGTTCACTATAAAGACCATAAATAAAAGATCAAAGTTAAAAAAAAAACTAAACAATTTCACTATAAAACCATAAAAAAAAAGTTCCAAGGTAAAAACTCAAAATATTTACTATAAAAAGCATAAAAAAAATTTACAAGTTAAAACAAATTAAAAATTTAACTCTAATAACCTTAGGAAAAAAGTTCCAAGTTAAGAAAACAATAGTTCACTATAAAGACCATAAATAAATGTTCAAAGTTAAAAAAACTCAACAATTTCAGTATAAAAACCATAAAAGAAAGTTCCAAGTTAAAAAAAAAAACCAAAATGTTTTACTATAAAAAACATTAAAAAAACTCACAAATTAAAAAAAGAAAACAATTTCACTATAAACACCATAAGAAAAAAGTTCCAAGTTAAGTAACTCAATAATTCACATGAAAACCATAAAAAAAGATCAAAGTTAAAAAACTTAATAATTTCACAATAAAAAGCATAAAAAAAGTTCCAAGTTAAAAAAACTAAAAACATTTACTATAAAAAGCATACAAAAAGTTAAAAGTTAAAACAACTCAACAATTTCACTATAAAAATCATAAGTAATAAGTTTCAAGTTAGAAAACTCAACAATTCACTATAAATACCATGAATAAAAGATCAAAGATAAAAAAAAACTCAACAATTTCACTATAAAAACAATACAAAAGTCCTACGTTAAAAAAAAACTCAAATTTTTTACTATAAAAAGAATTTTAAAAAAATTACAAGTTAAAACAACTCAACAATTTCACCATAAAAACCATAAGTAAATAGTTTCAAGTTAAGAAACTCAACAATTCCTATAAAGACCATAAATAAAATATCAAAGTTAAAAAAACTCAATAATTTCACTATAAAACAATAAAAAAAATTCAACTTAAAAACTCAAACTTTTTACTAAAAAAAGTTACATGTTAAAACAACTCAACAATTTCACTCTAATAACCATAAGAAATAAGTTTCAAGTCAATAAACTCAACAGTTCACTATAAAGACCATAAATAAAGGATCAAAGGTAAAAAAAAACTAAGCAATTTCACTATAACACCATAAAAAAAAGTTCCAAGGTAAAAACTCAAAATATTTACTATAATATGCATAAAAAAAGTTACAAGTTAAAACAACTTAAGAATTTCACTCTAATAAACTTAGTTAAAAAGTTCCAAGTTAAGAAAACAATAATTCACTATAAAGACCGTAAATAAATGTTCAAAGTTAAAAAAAAACTCAACAATTTCACTATAAACACCTTAAAAGAAAGTTCCAAGTTAAAAAAAAACAAAATGTTTTACTATAAAAAACATTTAGAAAAGTAACATGTTAAAAAAAACTCAACAATTTAACTATAAACACCATAAGAAAAAAGTTCCAAGTTAAGTAACTCATTAATTCACATAAAAACCATACATAAAAGATCAAAGTTAAAAAAAGTAAACAATTTCACTGTAAAAGCCTAAAAAAAAGTTCAAAATAAAAAAAAAAACTCAAAACATTTACTATAAAAAACATAAAAAAGTTAAAAGTTAAAAAAACTCAACAACTTCACTATAAAAATCATAAGTAATAAGTTTCGAGTTAATAAACTCAACAATTCACTATAAGTACCATGAATAATAGATCAAAGATAAAAAAAACTCAACAATTTCACTATAAAAACTATACAAAAGTTCCACGTTAAAAAAAAAACTCAAAATTTTTAATATATAAAGATTTAAAAAAAAGTTATAAGTTAAAAAAACAAATCAACAATTTCACTATAAAACCTATAAGAAAAAAGTTTCAAGTTAAGAAACTCAAGAATTCATTATAAAGACCATAAATAAAATATCAGAGTTAAAACAACTCAACAATTTCACTCTAATAACGATAAGAAAAAAGTTTCAAGTTAAGAAACTCAACTGTTCACTATAAAGACCATAAATAAAAGATCAAAGTTAAAAAAAACAAAACAATTTCACTATAAAACCATAAAAAAAAGTTCCAAGGTAAAAACTCAAAATACTTACTATAAAAAGCATAAAAAAAGTTATAAGTTAAAACAAATTAAAAATTTCACTCTAATAAACTTAGCAAAAAAGTTCCAAGTTAAGAAAACAATAGTTCACTATAAAGACCATAAATAAATGTTCAAAGTTAAAAAAACTCAACAATTTCACTATAAAAACCTTAAAAGAAAGTTCCAAGTTAAAAAAAAAAAACAAAATGTTTTACTAAAAAAACATTAAAAACAGTCACAATTTTTTATAAAACCTATACAAAAGTCCTACGTTTAAAAAAACTCAATATTTTTACTATAAAATGAATTTAAAAAAATTACAAGTTAAAACAACTCAATAATTTCACTATAAAACCATAAAAAAATATCAAGTTAAAAAACTCAAACTTTTTACTAAAAAAAGTTAAATCTTAAAACAACTCAACAATTTCACTCTAATAACCATAAGAAATAAGTTTCAAGTTAAGAAACTCAACAGTTCACTATAAAAACCATAAATAAAAGATCAAAGGTAAAAAAAAAACTAAGCAATTTCACTATAAAACCATAAAAATAAGTCCAAGGTAAAAACTCAAAATATTTACTATAAAAAGCATAAAAAAAGTTACAAGTTAAAACAACTTCAGAATTTCACTCTAATAACCTTAGGAAAAAAGTTCCAAGTTAAGAAAACAATAATTCACTATAAAGACCATAAATAAATGTTAAAAGTTAAAAAAAACTCAACAATTTCCCTATAAAAACCATAAAAGAAAGTTCCAAGTTTAAAAAAAAACAAAATGTTTTACTATAAAAAACATTAAAAAAAGGTACATGTTTAAAGAAACTCAACAATTTAACTATAAACACCATAAGAAAAAAGTTCCAAGTTAAGTAACTCATTAATTCACATAAAAACCATAAATAAAAGATCAAAGTTAAAAAAAGTAAACAATTTCACTGTAAAAGCTTAAAAAAAGTTCAAAATTAAAAAAAAAAAACTCAAAACATTTACTATAAAAAACATAAAAAAAGTTAAAAGTTAAAAAAACTCAACAATTTCACGATAAAAATCATAAGTAATAAGTTTTGAGTTAAGAAACTCAACAATTCACTATAAATACCATGAATAAGAGATCAAAGATAAAAAAACTCAACAATTTCACTATAAAAACTATACAAAAGTTCCACGTTAAAAAAAACTCAAAATTTTTAATATATAAAGAATTAAAAAAAAGTTACAAGTTAAAAAAACAAATCAACAATTTCACCATAAAACCCATACGAAAAAAGTTTCAAGTTAAGAAACTCAAGAATTCATTATAAATACCATAAATAAAATATCAAAGTTAAAAAAACTCAATAATTTCACTATAAAAACCATAATAAAAATTCCAAGTTAAACAACTCAAATTTTTTTACTAAAAAAAGTTGCATGTTAAAACAACTCAACAATTTCACTCTAATAACGACAAGAAAAAAGTTTCAAGTTAAGAAACTCAACTGTTCACTATAAAGACCATAAATAAAAGATTAAAGTTAAAAAAAATTAAACAATTTCACTATAAAACCATAAAATAAAAGTTCCAAGGGAAAAACTCAAAATATTTACTATAAAAAGCATAAAAAATGTTACAAGTTAAAACAACTTAAAAATTTCACTCTAATAACCTTAGGAAAAAAGTTCAAAGTTAAGAAAACATTAGTTCACTATAAAGACCATAAATAAATGTTCAAAGTTAAAAAAACTCAACAATTTCACTATAAAAACCATAATAGAAAGTTCCAAGTTACAATAAAAACAAAAATGTTTTACTATAAAAAACATTAAAAAGAGTTACAAATTAAAAAAAAAATAAAAAATTTCACTATAAACACCATAAGAAAAAGTTCCAAGTTAAGTAACTCAATAATTCACATAAAAACCATAAAAAAAGATCAAAGTTAAAAAACTCAATAATTTCACAATAAAAAGCATAAAAAAAGTTCCAAGTTAAAAAAACTCAAAACATTTACTATAAAAAGCATTAAAAAAAGTTAAAAGTTAAAAAAACTCAACAATTTCACTATAAAAATCATAAGTAATAAGTTCCAAGTTAAGAAACTCAACAATTCAATATAAATACCATGAATAAAAGATCGAAGATAAAAAAAACTCAACAATTTCACTATAAAAACCATACAAAAGTCCTACGTTAAAAAAAACTTAAAAATTTTACTTTAAAAATAATTTTTAAAAAAATTACCAGTTAAAACAACTCAACAATTTCACCATTAAAACCATAAGGAAATAGTTTCAAGTTAAGAAACTCAACAATTCCTATAAAGACCATAAATAAAATAACAAAGTTAATAAAACTCAATAATTTCATTAAAAACCATGAAAAAAAATTCAAGTTAAAAAACTAAAACTTTTTACTAAAAAAAGTTACATGTTAAAACAACTCAACAATTTAACTCTAATAACCATAAGAAATAAGTTTCAAGTTAAGAAACTCAACAGTTCACTATAAAGACCATAAATAAAAGATCAAAGGTAAAAACTCAATATATTTACTATAAAAAGCATAAAAAAAGATACAAGTTAAAACAACTTAACAATTTCACTCTAATAACCTTAGGAAAAAAGTTCCAAGTTAAGAAAACAATAGTTCACTATAAAGACCATAAATAAATGTTCAAAGTTAAAAAAAAACTCAACAATTTCACTATAAAAACCATAAAAGAAAGTTCCAAGTTACAAAAAAAACCAAAATGTTTTACTATAAAAAACATTAAAAAAAGTCACAAGTTAAAAAACCAAAACAATTTCACTATAAACACCATAAGAAAAAAGTTACAAGTTAAGTAACTCAATAATTCACATAAAAACCATAATAAAAGATCAAAGTTAAAAAACTCAATAATTTCACAATAAAAAGCATAAAAAAATTTCCAAGTTAAAAAAACTCAAAACATTTAATATAAAAAGCATTAAAAAAAGTTAAAAGTTAAAAAAACTCAACAATTTCACTATAAAAATCATAAGTAATAAGTTCCAAGTTAAGAAACTCAACAATTTACTATAAATACCATGAATAAAAGATCAAAGATAAAAAAAACTCAACAATTTCACTCTAAAAACCATACAAAAGTCCTACGTTAAAAAAAACTCAAAAGTTTTACTTTAAAAATAATTAAAAAAAATATTACAAGTTAAAACAACTCAACAATTTCACCATAAAAACCATAAGGAAATAGTTTCAAGTTAAGAAACTCAACAATTCCTATAAAGACCATAAATAAAATAACAAAGTTAAAAAAACTCAATAATTTCACTAAAAACCATAAAAAAAAAATTTCAAGTTAAAAAACTAAAACTTTTTACTAAAAAAAGTTACATGTTAAAACAACTCAACAATTTAACTCTAATAACCATAAGAAATAAGTTTCAAGTTAAGAAACTCAACAGTTCACTATAAAGACCATAAATAAAAGATCAAAGGTAAAAAAAACTAAGCAATTTCACTATAAAACCATAAAAAAAAGTTCCAAGGTAAAAACTCAAAATATTTACTATAAAAAGCATAAAAAAAGTTACAAGTTAAAACAACTTCAGAATTTCACTCTAATAACCTTAGGGAAAAAGTTCCAAGTTATGAAAACAATACTTCACTATAAAGACCATAAATAAATATTCGAAGTTAAAAAAAAAACTCAACAATTTCACTATAAAAACCATAAAATAAAGTTCCAAGTTAAAAAAAAAACAAAATGTTTTACTATAAAAAACATTAAAAAAAGGTACATGTTAAAAAAACTCAACAATTTAACTATAAACACCATAAGAAAAAAATTCCAAGTTAAGTAAATCATTAATACACATAAAAACCATAAATAAAAGATCAAATTTAAAAAAAGTAAACAATTTCAATGTAAAAGCCTAAAAAAGTTCAAAATAAAAAAAAAACTCAAAACATTTACTATAAAAAACATAAAAAAAGTTAAAAGTTAAAGAAACTCAAAATTTCACTATAAAAATCATAAATAATAAGTTTCGAGTTAAGAAACTCAACAATTCACTATAAATACCATGAATAAAAGATCAAAGATTAAAAACTCAACAATTTCACTATAAAAACTATACAAAAGTTCCACGTTAAAAAAAACACAAAATTTTTAATGTATAAAGAATTAAAAAATAGTTACAGGTTAAAAAAACAAATCAACAATTTCACCATAAAACCCATAAGAAAAAAGTTTCAAGTTAAGAAACTCAAGAATTGATTATAAAGACCATAAATAAAATATTAAAGTTAAAAAAACTCAATAATATCGCTATAAAAACCAAAATAAAAATTCCAACGTTAAAAAACTCAAAGTTTTTACTAAAAAAAGTTATATGTTAAAACAACTCAACAATTTCACTCTAATAACCATAAGAAAAAAATTTCTAGTTAAGAAACTCAACTGTTCACTATAAAGACCATAAATAAAAGATCAAAGTTAAAAAAAAAACTAAACAATTTCACTATAAAACCATAAAAAAAAGTTCCAAGGTAAAAACTCAATATATTTACTATAAAAAGCATAAAAAAAAGTTACAAGTTAAAACAACTTAACAATTTCACTCTAAAAACCTTAGGAAAAAAGTTCCAAGTTAAGAAAACAATAGTTCACTATAAAGACCATAAATAAATGTTCAAAGTTAAAAAAAAACTCAACAATTTCACTATAAAAACCATAAAAGAAGGTTCCAAGTTATAAAAAAAAAAACAAAATGTTTTACTATAAAAAACATTAAAAAGAGTTACAAGTTAAAATAAAAAAACTCAAAAATTTCACTATAAACACCATAGGAAAAAGTTCCAAGTTAAGTAACTCAATAATTCACATAAAAACCATAAAAAAAGATCAAAGTTAAAAAACTCAATAATTTCACTATAAAAAGCCTAAAAAAAGTTCCAAGTTAAAAAAACTCAAAACATTTACTATAAAAAGCATAAAAAAAAGTGAAAAGTTAAAAAAACTCAACAATTTCACTATAAAAATCATAAGTAATAAGTTCCAAGTTAAGAAACTCAACAATTCACTATAAATACCATGAATAAAAGATCAAAGATAAAAAAAACTCAACAATTTCACTATATAAACTATACAAAAGTCCTACGGTAAAAAAATCTCAAAATTTTTACTATAAAAAGAATTTAAAAAAAATTACAAGTTAAAACAACTCAACAATTTCACTTAAAACCATAAGCAAATTGTTTCAAGTTTTGAAACTCAACAATTCACTATAAAGACCATAAATAAAATATCAAAGTTAAAAAAACTCAATAATTTCACTATAAAACAATAAAAAAAATGTCAGGTTAAAAAACTTAAACTTTTTACTAAAAAAAGTTACATGTTAAAACAACTCAACAATTTCACTCTAATAACCATAAGAAATAAGTTTCAAGTTAAAAAACTCAACAATTCACTATAAAGACCATAAATAAAAGATCTAAGGTAAAAAAAACTAAGCAATTTCACTATCAAAACATTAAAAAAAAGTTCCAAGGTAAAAACTCAATATTTACTATAAAAAGCATAAAAAAAGTTACAAGTTAAAACAACTTAAGAATTTCACTCTAATAACCTTAGGAAAAAGGTTCCAAGTTAAGAAAACAATAATTCACTATAAAGACCGTAAAAAAATTTACAAAGTTAAAAAAAACTCAATAATTTCACTATAAAAACCATAAAAGAAAGTTCCAAATTTAAAAAAAAAACAAAATGTTTTACTATAAAAAAACATTAAAAAAAAGGTACATGTTAAAAAAACTCAACAATTTAACTATAAACACCATAAGAAAAAAGTTCCAAGTTAAGTAACTCATTAATTCACATAAAAATCATAAATAAAAGATCAAAGTTAAAAAAAAGTAAACAATTTCACTGTAAAAGCCTAAAAAAAGTTCAAAATTAAAAAATAAAAACTCAAAACATTTACTATAAATAAAATAAAAAAAAAGTTAAAAGTTAAAAAAACTCAACAATATAACTATAAAAATCATAAGTAATAAGTTTCGAGTTAAGAAACTCAACAATTCACTATAAATACCATGAATAAAAGATCAAAGATAAAAAAACTCAACAATTTCACTATAAAAACTATACCAAAGTTCCACGTTAAAAAAAAACTCAAAATTTTTAATATATTAGTAATTCAAAAAAAGTTACAAGTTAAAAAAAACAAACAACAATTTCACCATAAAACCCATAAGAAAAAAGTTTCAAGTTAAGAAACTCAAGAATTCATTATAAAGACCATAAATAAAATATCAAAGTTAAAAAAACTCAATAATTTCACTATAAAAACCATAATAAAAATTCCAAGTTAAAAAACTCAAACATTTTACTAAAAAAAGTTACATGTTAATACAACTCAACAATTTCACTCTAATAACCATAAGAAAAAAATTTCAAGTTAAGAAACACAACTGTTCACTATAAATACCATAATTAAAAGATCCAAGTTAAAAAAAAAAACTAAACAATTTCACTATAAAACCATAAAAAAAGTTCAAAGGTAAAAACTCAAAATATTTACTATATAAAGTAAAAAAAAAGTTACAAGTTAAAACAACTTAACAATTTCACTCTAATAACCTTAGGAGAAAAGTTTCAAGTTAAGAAAACAATAGTTCACTATAAAGACCATAAATGTTCAAAGTTTAAAAAACTCAACAATTTCACTATAAAAACCATAAAAGAAAGGTCCAAGTTAAATAAAAACAAAATGTTTTACTATAAAAAACATTAAAAAAAGTTACAAGTTAAAAAAACTCAAAAATTTCACTATAAAGTAACTCAATAATTCACATAAAAACCATAATAAAAGATCAAAGTGAAAAGTTAAAAAAACTCAACAATTTCACTATAAAAATCAAAAGTAATAAGTTCCAAGTTAAGAAACTCAATAATTCACTATAAATACCATGAATAAAAGATCAAATATAAGAAAATTCAACAATTTCACTATAAAAACTATGTAAAAGTTCCACATTAAAAAAAAATCAAAATGTTTACTATAAAAAATATTTAAAAAATTATACAAGTTAAAACAACTCAACTATTTCACAATAAAAACCATAATAAAAAAGTTTCAAGTTAAGAAAATCAACAGTTCACTATAAAGACCAAAAATAAAATATCAAAGTTAAAAAAAACTCAACAATTTCACTATAAAACCATTAAAAAAAGTTCCAAATTAAAAACTCAAAATTTTTACTATAAAAAGCATAAAAAAAGTTACAAGTTAAAACAACTTAACAATTTCACTCTAATAACCTTAGGAAAAAAGTTCCAAGTTAAGAAAACAATAGTTCACTATAAAGACCATAAATAAATGTTCAAAGTTAAAAATAAAAAAAAAACTCAACAATTTCACTATAAAAACCATAAAAGAAAGTTCCAAGTTAAAAAAAAAAATCCAAAATGTTTTACTATAAAAAACATATAAAAACGTTACAAGTTAAAAAAACTCAACAATTTCTCTATAAATACCGTAAGGAAAAAGTTCCAAGTTAAGTAACTCAATAATTCACATAAAAACCATAAATAAAAGTTCAAATTTAAAAAAACTCAACAATATCACCTTAAAAACCCTTTAAAAAGTTCCAAGTTAAAAACACTCAAAACATTTACTATAAAAAGCATAAAAAAAGTTAAAAGTTAAAAAAAACATAACAATTTCACTATAAAAATCATAAGTATTAAGTTCCAAGTTAAAAAACTCAACAATTCACTATAAATACAATGAATAAAATATCAAAGATAAGAAAACTCAACAATTTCACTATAAAAACTATACAAAAGTTCCACATTAAAAAAAAACTCAAAATGTTTACTTTAAAAAGAATTAAAAAAAGTTACAAGTTAAAACAACTCAACAATTTCACAATAAAAACCATAAGAAAAAATTTTCAAGTTAAGAAACTCAACAATTCACTATAAAGACCGTAAATAAAATATCAAAGTTAAAAAAACTCAATAATGTCACTATAAAAACCATAAAAAAATTCCAAGTTAAAAAACTCAAACTTTTTACTAAAAAAAGTTACTTGTTAAAACAACTCAACAATTTCACTCTAATAACCATAAGAAAAAAGTTTCAAATTAAGAGACTCAACAGTTCACTATAAAGAGAATAACTAAAATATCAAAGTTAAAAAAAAAACTCATCAATTTCACTATAAAACCATAAAAAAAAGTTCCAAGTAAAAAACTCAAAACGTTTACTATAAAAAGCATAAAAAAAGTTACAAGTTAAAACAACTTAACAATTTCACTCTAATAAATAACCTTAGGAAAACAGTTCCAAGATAATAAAACAACCGTTACAATAA
The DNA here is from genome assembly GCA_963966055.1 of Lathyrus aphaca. NCBI lineage: Eukaryota > Viridiplantae > Streptophyta > Magnoliopsida > Fabales > Fabaceae > Lathyrus > Lathyrus aphaca. The sequence continues at coordinate 380,866,383 of OZ014521.1, forward strand.
AGACCATAAATAAGTGTTCAAAGTTAAAAAAAAAAACTCAACAATTTCACTATAAAAACCATAAAAGAAAGTTCCAAGTTAAAAAAAAAAAACAAAACGTTTTACTATAAAAAAACATATAAAAATATTACAAGTTAAAAAAAAAAACTCAACAATTTCTCTATAAACACCATAAGAAAAAAGTTCCAAGTTAAGTAACTATTAATTCACATAAAAACCATAAATAAAAGATCAAAGATTAAAAAAACTCAACAATTTCACCATAAAAACCCTAAAAATAGTTCAAAGTTAAAAAAACTCTTAACATTTACTATAAAAAGCATAAAAAAAGTTAAAAGTTAAAAAAACTCAACAATTTCATTATAAAAATCATAAGTAATAAGTTCCAATTTAAGAAATTCAACAATTCAATATAAATACTATGAATAAAAGATCAAAGATAAAAAAACTCAACAATATCACTATAAAAACTATACAAAAGTTCCACATTAAAAAAAACTCAAAATTTTTATTATAAAAAGAATTTAAAAAAATATTACAAGTTAAAAAAACTCAACAATTTCACAATAAAAACCATAAGAAAAAAGTTTCAAGTTAAGAAACTCAACAATTTACTATAAAAACCATAAATAAAATATCAAAGTTCAAAAAACTCAATAATGTCACTAAAAAAACCATTAAAAAATTCCAAGTTAAAAAACTCAAACTTTTTACTAAAAAAAGTTACTTGTTAAAACAACTCAATAATTTCACTCTAATAACCATAAGAAAAAAGTTTCAAATTAAGAAACTCAACAGTTCACTATAAAGACCATAACTAAAATATACAAGTCAAAATAAAAACTCATTAATTTCACTATAAAAACATAAAAAAAAGTTACAAGTTAAAAATTCAAAAAGTTTACTATAAAAAGTATAAAAAAAGTTACTAGTTAAAACAACTTAATAATTTCACTCTAATAAATAACCTTAGGAAAAAAGTTCCAAGTTAAGAAAATAACAGTTCGCTATAAAGACCATAAATAAGTGTTCAAAGTTTAAAATAAACTCAACAATTTCAAAATAAAAACCATAAAAGAAAGTTCCAAGTTAAAAAAAAACCAAAATGTTTTACTATAAAAAAAATGTTACAAGTTTAAAACAAAAAACTCAACAATTTCTCTATAAACACCATAAGAAAAAAGTTCCAAGTTAAGTAACTCAATAATTCACATAAAAACCATAAATAAAAGATCAAAGATAAAAAAAACTCAATAATTCACTATAAAGACCATAAATAAAATATCAAAGTTAAAAAACCTCAATAATGTCACTATAAAAACCATAAAAAAAATTCCAAGTTAAAAAACTCAAACTTTTTACTAAAAAAAGTTACTTGTTAAAACAACTCAGTAATTTCACTCTAATAACCATAAGTAAAAAGTTTCAAGTTAAGAAACTCAACAGTTCACTATAAAGACCATAACTAAAATATCAAAGTTAAAAAAAACTCATTAATTTCACTATAAAACCATAGAAAAAAGTTCCAAGTTAAAAACTCAAAAATTTTAAAGTAAAAAGCATAAAATAAGTTACAAGATAAAACAACTTAACAATTTCACTCTAATAAATAACCTTAGCAAAAATGTTCCAAGTTAAGAAAACAACAGTTCACTATAAAGACCATAAATAAGTGTTCAAAGTTAAAATAAACTCAACAATTTCACTATAAAAACCATAAAAGAAAGTTCCAAGTTAAAAAAAAACCAAAATGTTTTACTATAAAAAACATAAACAAAACGTTACAAGTTAAAAAAAAACACAACAATTTCTCTATAAACACCATAAGAAAAAAGTTCCAAGTTAAGTAACTCAATAATTCACATAAAAACCATAAATAAAAGATAAAAAAAAAACTCAACAATTTCCCATAAAAACTATAAAAAAAGGTCCAAGTAAAAAAAAACTCAAAACATTTACTATAAAAAGCATAATAAAAGTTAAAAGTTAAAAAAACTCAACAATTTCACTATAAAAATCATAAGTAATAAGTTCCAATTTAAGAAACTCAACAATTCACTATATATACTATTAATAAAAGATCAAAGATAATATAATTCAACAATTTCACTATAAAAACTATACAAAAGTTCCACATTAAAAAAAAACTCAAAATTTTTACTATAAAAAGAATTATAAAAAAGTTACAAGTTAAAACAACTCAACAATTTCACAATAAAAACAATAAGAAACTCAACAATTCACTATAAAGACCATAAATAAAATATCAAAGTTAAAAAAACTCAATAATGTCACTATAAAAACCATAAAAAAAAATTCCAAGTTAAAAAACTCAAACTTTTTACTAAAATAAGTTACTAGTTAAAACAACTCAACAATTTCACTCTAATAACCATAAGTAAAAAGTTTCAAGTTAAGAAACTCAACAAATCACTATAAAGATCATAACTAAAATATCAAAGTTAAAAAAACTCAATAATGTCACTAAAAATTCCAAGTTAACAAACTCAAAATTTTTACTAAAAAAAGTCACTTGTTAAAACAACACAACAATTTCACTCTAATAACCATAAGAAAAAAGTTTTAAGTTAAGAAACTCAACAGTTCACTATAAAGACCATAACTAAAATATACATTTAAAAAAAAAACTCATTCATTTCACTATAAAATCATAAAAAAAAGTTCCAAGTTAAAAATTCAAAATATTTACTATAAAAAGCATAAAAAAAGTTATAAGTTAAAACAACTTAATAATTTCACTCTAATATAATAAATAACCTTAGGAAAAAAGTTCCAAGTTAAGAAAACAACAGTTCACTGTAAAGACCATAAATAAGTGTTCAAAGTTAAAAAAAACAAACTCAAAAATCTCACTATAAAAACCATAAAAGAAAGTTCCAAGTTAAAAAAAAAAACAAAATATTTTACTATAAAAAACATAAACAAATCGTTACAAGTTAAAAAAAACACAACAATTTCTCTATAAACACCATAAGAAAAAAGTTCCAAGTTAAGTAACTCAATAATTTCACCAAATAAACCCTTAAAAAAGATCCAAGTTAAAAAAACTCAAAACATTTACTATAAAAAGTATAAAAAATTAAAAACTTAAAAAAAAACTAAACAATTTCACTATAAAAATCATAAGTATTAAGTTCCAAGTTAAGAAATTCAACAATTCACTATAAGTACCATGAATAAAAGATCAAATATAAAGGAAACTCAACAATTTCACTATCAAAACTATATCCACATTAAAAAAAACTCAAAATGTTTACTATAAAAAGAATTAAAAAAAAGTTACAAGTTAAAACAACTCAATAATTTCACAATAAAAACCATAAGAAAAAAGTTTCAAGTTAAGAAAACTCAACAATTCATTATAAATACCATAAATAAAATATCAAGGTTACAAATACTTAATAATATCACTATAAAAACCATTAAAAAAATTCCAAGTGAAAACACTCAAACTTTTTACTAAAAAAATTTACATGTTAAAACAACTCAACAATTTCACTCTAATAACCATAAGAAAAAAGTTTCAAGTTAAGAAACTCAACAGTTCATTATAAAGACCATAACTAAAATATCAAAGTTAAAAAAAAACTCAATAATTTCACTATAAAACCATAAAAAAAAGTTCCAAGTTAAAAACTAAAAAAGTTTACTATAAAAAGCATTAAAAAATTACAAGTTAAAACAACTTAACAATTTCACTCTAATAAATAACCTTAGGAAAAAAGTTCCAAGTTAAGAAAACAACAGTTCACTATAAAGACCATAAATAAGTATTCAAATTTAAAAAAAAAAACTCAACAATTTCACTATAAAAACCATAAAAGAAAGTTCCAAGTTTAAAAAAAAAACCAAAATGTTTTACTATAAAAAACATAAAAAAATGTTACAAGTTAAAAAAAAAAACTCAACAATTTCTCTATAAACACCATAAGAGAAAAGTTCCAAATTATGTAACTCAATAATTCACATAAAAACCATAAATAAAAGATCAAGTTTAAATAAACTCAACTATTTCACCATAAAAAACCCTAAAAAAAGTTCCAAGTTAAAAAAAAACAAAAAACATTTACTATAAAAAGCATAAAAAAAGTTAAAAGTAAAAAAAAATAACAATTTCACTATAAAAATCATAAATAATAAGTTCCAAGTTAGGAAACTCAACAATTCACTATAAATACCATGAATAAAAGATCAAAGATAAAACAACTCAACAATTTCACTATAAAAACTCTACAAAAGTTCAACATTAAAAAAAACTAATAATGTTTACTATAAAAAGAATTAAAAAAAAGTTACAAGTTAAACAACTCAACAATTTCACAATTAAAATCATAAGAAAAAAGTTTCAAATTAAGAAACTCAACAATTCACTATAAAGACCATAAATAAAATATCAAAGTTAAAAAAACTCAATAATATCACTATAAAAACCATAAAAAAAATTCCAAGTTAAAAAACTCAAACTTTTTATAAAAAAATTTACATGTTAAAACAACTCAACAATTTCACTCTAATAACCATAAGTAAAAAGTTTCAAGTTAAGAAACTCAACAGTTCACTATAAAGATCATAACTAAAATATCAAAGTTAAAAACACTCATTAATTTCACTATAAAATCATAAAAAAAAGTTCCAAGTTAAAAACTCAAAAGTTTTACTATAAAAAGCATAAACAAAAGTTACAAGTTAAAACAACTTAACAATTTCACTCTAATAAATAACCTTAGGAAAAAATTTCCAAGTTAAGAAAACAACAGTTCACTATAAAGACCATAAATAAGTGTTCAAAGTTAAAAAAACTCAACAATTTCACTATAAAAACCTTAAAAGAAAGTTCCAAGTTAAATAAAAACCAAAATGTTTTACTATAAAAAACATAAACAAAACGTTACAAGTTAAAAAAAACTCAATAATTTCTCTATAAACACCATAAGAAAAAAGTTCCAAGTTAAGTAACTCAATAATTCACATAAAAACCATAACTAAAAAATCAAAGATAAAAAACTCAACAATTTCACCATAAAAACATTAAAAAAAGTTCCAAGTTAAAAAAAAACTCAAAACATTTAATATAAAAAGCATAAAAAAAGTTAAAAGTGAAAAAAAACTCAACAATTTCACTATAAAAATCATAAGTAATAAGTTCCAATTTAAAAAACTCAACAATTCAATATATATACGATGAATAAAATATCAAAGATAAAAAAAACTCAAAAATTTCACTATAAAAACTATACAAAAGTTCCACATTAAAAAAATACTCAAACTTTTTACTATAAAAAGAATTAAAAAAAGTTACAAGTTAAAACAACTCAACAATTTCACAATAAAAACAATAAGAAACTCAACAATTCACTATAAAGAACATAAGTAAAATATCAAAGTTAAAAAAACTCAATAATGTCACTATAAAAACCATAAAAAAAAATTCCAAGTTAAAAAACTCAAACTTTTTACTAAAAAAAGTTACTTGTTAAAACAACTCAGTAATTTCACTCTAATAACCATAAGTAAAAAGTTTTAAGTTAAGTAACTCAACAGTTCACTATAAAGACCTTAACTAAAATATCAAAGTTAAAAAAAAAACTCATTAATTTCACTATAAAACCATAGAAAAAAGTTCCAAGTTAAAAACTCAAAAATTTTAAAGTAAAAAGCATAAAAAAAGTTACAAGATAAAACAACTTAACAATTTCACTCTAATAAATAAACTTAGGAAAAAAGTTCCAAGTTAAGAAAACAACAGTTCACTATAAAGACCATAAATAAGTGTTCAAAGTTAAAATAAACTCAACAATTTCACTATAAAAACCATAAAAGAAAGTTACAAGTTAAAAAAAAAACAAAATGTTTTACTATAAAAAACATAAACAAAACGTTACAAGTTAAAAAAACTCAACAATTTCTCTATAAATACCATAAGAAAAAAGTTCCAAGTTAAGTAACTCAATAATTCACTTAAAAACCATAAATAAAAGATCAAAAAAAAACTCAACAATTTCACCATAAAAACTATAAAAAAAGTTCCAAGTAAAAAAAAACTTAAAACATTTACTATAAAAAGCATAATAAAAGTTAAAAAAACTTAACAATTTCACTATAAAAATCATAAGTAATAAGTTCCAATTTAAGAAACTCTACAATTCACTATATATACCATGAATCAAAGATCAAAGATAAAAAAATTCAACAATTTCACTATAAAAACTATACAAAAGTTCCACATTAAAAAAAAACTCAAAATTTTTTACTATAAAAAGAATTAAAAAAAAGTTACAAGTTAAAACAACTCAATAATTTCACAATAAAAACCATAAGAAACTCAACAATTCACTATAAAGAACATAAATAAAATATCAAAGTTAAAAAAACTCAATAATGTCACTATAAAAACCATAAAAAATTCCAAGTTAAAAAACTCAAACTTTTTACTAAAAAAAGTTACTAGTTAAAACAACTCAACAATTTTACTCTAATAACCATAAGTAAAAAGTTTCAACTTAAGAAACTCAACAGTTCACTATAAAGACCATAACTAAAATATCAAAGTTAAAAAAAAACTCATTAATTTCACTATAAAACCATAAAAAAAAGTTCCAAGTTAAAAACTCAAAAATTTTAAAGTAAAAAGCATAAAAAAAGTTACAAGATAAAACAACTTAACAATTTCACTCAATTAAATAACCTTAGGAAAAAAGTTCCAACTTAAGAAAACAACAGTTCACTATAAAGACCATAAATAAGTGTTCAAAGTTAAAATAAACTCAACAATTCGACTATAAAAACCATAACAGAAAGTTCCAAGTTAAAAAAAAAAACCAAAATGTTTTACTATAAAAAACATAAACAAAACGTTACAAGTTAAAAATAAAACACAATAATTTCTCTATAAACACCATAAGAAAAAAGTTCCAAGTTAAGTAACTCAATAATTCACATAAAAACCATAAATAAAAGATTAAAAAAAACTCAACAATTTCACCATAAAAACTATAAAAAAAGTTCAAAGTAAAAAAAAAACTCAAAACATTTACTATAAAAAGCATAATAAAAGTTAAAAGTTAAAACAACTCAACAATTTCACTATAATAACCATAAGTAAAAAGTTTCAATTTAAGAAACTCAACAGATCACTATAAAGACCCTAACTAAAATATCAACGTTAAAAAAACTCAATAATGTCACTAAAAAACCATTAAAAAAATTCCAAGTTAAAATCTCAAAAATTTTAAAGTAAAAAGCATAAAAAAAGTTGCAAGATAAAACAACTTAACAATTTCACTCTAATAAATAACCTTAGGAAAAAAGTTCCAAGTTAAGAAAACAACAGTTCACTATAAAGACCATAAATAAGTGTTCGATGTTAAAATAAACTCAACAATTTCACTATAAAAACCTTAAAAGAAAGTTCGAAGTTAAAAAAAAAACCAAAATGTTTTACTATAAAAAACATAAACAAAATGTTACAAGTTAAAAAAGAAAAACTCAACAATTTCTCTATAAATACCATAAGAAAAAAGTTCCAAGTTAAGTAACTCAATAATTCACTTAAAAACCATAAATAAAAGATCAAAAAAAAAACTCAACAATTTCACCATCAAAACTTTAAAAAAAAGTTCCAAGTAAAAAAAAACTTAAAACATTTACTATAAAAAGCATAATAAAAGTTAAAAAAACTCAACAATTTCACTATAAAAATCATAAGTAATAAGTTCCAATTTAAGAAACTCTACAATTCACTATATATACCATGAATCAAAGATCAAAGATAAAAAAATTCAACAATTTCACTATAAAAACTATACAAAAGTTCCACATTAAAAAAAAAACTCAAAATTTTTTACTATAAAAAGAATTAAAAAAAAGTTACAAGTTAAAACAACTCAATAATTTCACAATAAAAACCATAAGAAACTCAACAATTCACTATAAAGAACATAAATAAAATATCAAAGTTAAAAAAACTCAATAATGTCACTATAAAAACCATAAAAAATTCCAAGTTAAAAAACTCAAACTTTTTACTAAAAAAAGTTACTAGTTAAAACAACTCAACAATTTCACTCTAATAACCATATGTAAAAAGTTTCAAGTTAAGAAACTCAACAGTTCACTATAAAGACCATAACTAAAATATCAAAGTTAAAAAAAAACTCATTAATTTCACTATAAAACCATAAAAAAAGGTTCCAAGTTAAAAACTCAAATATTTTAAAGTAAAAAGCATAAAAAAAGTTACAAGATAAAACAACTTAACAATTTTACTCTAATAAATAACCTTAGGAAAAAAGTTCCAAGTTAAGAAAACAACAGTTAACTATAAAGACCATAAATAAGTGTTCAAAGTTAAAATAAACTCAACAATTCGACTATAAAAACCATAAAAGAAAGTTCCAAGTTAAAAAAAAAAACCAAAATGTTTTACCATAAAAAACTTAAACAAAACGTTACAAGTTAAAAAAAAAAAACTCAACAATTTCTCTATAAACACCATAAGAAAAAAGTTCCAAGTTAAGTAACTCAATAATTCACATAAAAACCATAAATAAAAGATTAAAGAAAAAAAACTCAACAATTTTACCATTAAAAAAGTTCCAAGTTAAAAAAAACTCAAAACATTTACTATAAAAAGCATAATAAAAGTTAAAAGTTAAAAAAACTCAACAATTTCACTATAAAAATCATAAGTAATAAGTTCCAATTTAAGAAACTCAACAATTCACTGTATATACCATGAATAAAAGATAAAAGATAAAAAAAACTCAACAATTTCACTATAAAAACTATACAAAAGTTCCACATTAAAAAAAACTCAAAATTTTTACTATAAAAAGAATTTAAAAAAAGTTACAAGTTAAAACAACTCAATAATTTCACAATAAAAACAATAAGAAACTCAACAATTCACTATAAAGACCATAAATAAAATATCAAAGTTAAAAAAACTCAATAATGTCACTATAAAAACCATAAAAAAAAATCCAAGTTAAAAAACTCAAACTTTTTACTAAAAAAAGTTACTAGTTAAAACAACTCAACAATTTCACTCTAATAACCATAAGTAAAAAGTTTCAACTTAAGAAACTCAACAGTTCACTATAAAGACCATAACTAAAATATCAAAGTTAAAAAAAACTCATTAATTTCACTATAAAACCATAAAAAAATGTTCCAAGTTAAAAACTCAAATATTTTAAAGTAAAAAGCATAAAAAAATTTACAAGATAAAACAACTTAACAATTTCACTCAATTAAATAACCTTAGGAAAAAAGTTCCAAGTTAAGAAAACAACAGTTCACTATAAAGACCATAAATAAGTGTTCAAAGTTAAAATAAACTCAACAATTCGACTATAAAAACCATAACAGAAAGTTCCAAGTTAAAAAAAAAAACCAAAATGTTTTACTATAAAAAACATAAACAAAACGTTACAAGTTAACAAAAAAACTCAACAATTTCTCTATAAACACCATAAGAAAAAAGTTCCAAGTTAAGTAACTCAATAATTCACATAAAAACCATAAATAAAAGATCAAAGAAAAAAAACTCAACATTTTACCATAAAAAAAGTTCCAAGTTAAAAAAAACTCAAAAAATTTACTATAAAAAGCATAATAAAAGTTAAAAGTTAAAAAAACTCAACAATTTCATAATAAAAATCATAAGTAATAAGTTCCAATTTAAGAAACTGTACAATTAACTATATATACAATGAATAAAAGATCAAAGATAAAAAAAAACACAACAATTTCACTATAAAAATTATACAAAAGTTCCACATTAAAAAAAACTCAAAATTTTTACTATAAAAAGAATTTTAAAAAAGTTACAAGTTAAAACAACTCAATAATTTCAAATAAAAACCATAAGAAAAATGTTTCAAGTTCAGAAACTCAACAATTCACTATAAAGACCATGAATAAAATATCAAAGTTAAAAAAACTCAATAATGTCACTATAAAAACCATAAAAAAATTCCAAGTTAAAAAACTCCAACTTTTTACTAAAAAAAGTTACTTGTTAAAACAACTCAACAATTTCACTCTAATAACCATAAGAAAAAAATTTCAAGTTAAGAAACTCAACAGTTCACTATAAAGACCATAACTAATATATCAAAGTTAAAAAAAAAAACTCAATAATTTCACTATAAAACCATAAAAAAAAGTTCCAAGTTAAAAACTCGAAAAGTTTACTATAAAAAGCATAAAAAAAGTTACAAGTTAAAACAACTTAACAATTTCACTCTAATAAACAACCTTAGGAAAAAAGTTCCAACTTAAGAAAATAACAGTTCACTATAAAGACCATAAATAAGTGTTCAAAGTTAAAAAAAAACTCAAAAATCTCACTATAAAAACCATAAAAGAAAGTTCCAAGTTAAAAAAAAAAAACAAAATGTTTTACTTTAAAAAACATAAACAAAACGTTACAAGTTAAAAAAAACTCAAAAATTTCTCTATAAACACCATAAGAAAAAAGTTCCAAGTTAAAAAAAACTCAAAACATTTACTATAAAAAGCATAATAAAAGTTAAAAGTTAAAAAAACTCAACAGTTTCACAATAAAAATCATAAGTAATAAGTTCCAATTTAAAAAACTCTACAATTAACTATATATACCATGTATAAAAGATCAAAGATAAAAAACACAACAATTTCACTATAAAAACTTTACAAAAGTTCCACATTAAAAAAAACTCAAAATTTTTACTAGAAAAAGAATTAAAAAAAAGTTACAAGTTAAAACAACTCAATAATTTCACAATAAAAACAATAAGAAACTCAACAAATCACTATAAAGACCATAAATAAAATATCAAAGTTAAAAAAACTCAATAATGTCACTATAAAAACCATAAAAAAAATTCATAGTTAAAAAACTCAAAATTTTTACTAAAAAAAGTTACTAGTTAAAACAACTTAACAATTTCACTCTAATAACCATAAGTAAAAAGTTTCAAGTTAAGAAACTCAACAGTTCACTATAAAGACCATAACTAAAATATCAAAGTTAAAAAAAAACTCATTAATTTCACTATAAAACCATTAAAAAAATTTCCAAGTTAAAAACTAAAATTTTTTAAAGTAAAAAGCATAAAAAAAGTTACAAGATAAAACAACTTAACAATTTCACTCTAATAAATAACCTTAGGAAAAAAGTTCCAAGTTAAGAAAACAACAGTTCACTATAAAGACCATAAATAAGTGTTCAAAGTTAAAATAAACTCAACAGTTTCACTATAAAAACCATAAAAGAAAGTTCCAAGTTAAAAAAAAAAACAAAATGTTTTACTGTAAAAAATTTAAACAAAACGTTACAAGTTAAAAAAAACTCAACAATTTCTCTATAAACACCATAAGAAAAAAGTTCCAAGTTAAGTAACTCAATAATTCACATAAAAAACATAAATAAAAGATCAAAGTAAAAAAACTCAACAATTTCACCATAAAAACTCTAAAAAAATTTCCAAGTTAAAAAAAACTCAAAACATTTACTATAAAAAGCATATTAAAAGTTAAAAGTTAAAAAAACTGAACAATTTCACAATAAAAATCATAAGTAATAAGTTCCAATTTAAGAAACTCTACAATTAACTATATATACCATGTATTAAAGATCAAAGATAAAAAAACACAACAATTTCACTATAAAAACTATACAAAAGTTCCACATTAAAAAAAAACTCAAAATTTTTACTAGAAAAAGAATTAAAAAAAAGTTACAAGTTAAAACAACTCAATAATTTCACAATAAAAACAATAAGAAACTCAACAAATCACTATAAAGACCATAAATAAAATATCAAAGTTAAAAAAACTCAATAATGTCACTATAAAAACCATAAAAAAAATTCTTAGTTAAAAAACTCAAAATTTTTACTAAAAAAAGTTACTAGTTAATACAACTTAACAATTTCACTCTAATAACCATAAGTAAAAAGTTTCAAGTTAAGAAACTCAACAGTTCACTATAAAGACCATAACTAAAATATCAAAGTTAAAAAAAAAACTCATTAATTTCACTATAAAACCATTAAAAAAATTTCCAAGTTAAAAACTAAAATTTTTTAAAGTAAAAAGCATAAAAAAAGTTACAAGATAAAACAACTTAACAATTTCACTCTAATAAATAACCTTAGGAAAAAAGTTCCAAGTTAAGAAAACAACAGTTCACTATAAAGACCATAAATAAGTGTTCAAAGTTAAAATAAACTCAACAGTTTCACTATAAAAACCATAAAAGAAAGTTCCAAGTTAAAAAAAAAAAACAAAATGTTTTACTGTAAAAAACTTAAACAAAACGTTACAAGTTAAAAAAAACTCAACAATTTCTCTATAAACACCATAAGAAAAAAGTTCCAAGTTAAGTAACTCAATAATTCACATAAAAACCATAAATAAAAGATCAAAGTAAAAAAACTCAACAATTTCACCATAAAAACTCTAAAAAAAGTTCCAAGTTAAAAAAAAACTCAAAACATTTACTATAAAAAGCATAATAAAAGTTAAAAGTTAAAAAACTCAACAATTTCACAATAAAAATCATAAGTAATAAGTTCCAATTTAAGAAACTCTACAATTAACTATATATACCATGTATAAAAGATCAAAGATAAAAAAAACACAACAATTTAACTATAAAAACTATACAAAAGTTCAACATTAAAAAAAAACTCGAAATTTTTACTAGAAAAAGAATTTAAAAAAAGTTACAAGTTAAAACAACTCAATAATTTCACAATAAAAACAATAAGAAACTCAACAAATCACTATAAAGACCATAAATAAAATATCAAAGTTAAAAAAACTCAATAATGTCACTATAAAAACCATAAAAAAAATTCTTAGTTAAAAAACTCAAAATTTTTACTAAAAAAAGTTACTAGTTAAAACAACTTAACAATTTCACTCTAATAACCATAAGTAAAAAGTTTCAAGTTAAGAAACTCAACAGTTCACTATAAAGACCATAACTAAAATATCAAAGTTAAAAAAAACTCATTAATTTCACTATAAAACCATAAAGAAAATTTCCAAGTTAAAAACTAAAATTTTTTAAAGTAAAAAGCATAAAAAAAGTTACAAGATAAAACAACTTAACAATTTCACTCTAATAAATAACCTTAGGAAAAAAGTTCCAAGTTAAGAAAACAACAGTTCACTATAAAGACCATAAATAAGTGTTCAAAGTTAAAATAAACTCAACAGTTTCACTATAAAAACCATAAAAGAAAGTTCCAAGTTAAAAAAAAAAAACAAAATGTTTTACTGTAAAAAACTTAAACAAAACGTTACAAGTTAAAAAAAACTCAACAATTTCTCTATAAACACCATAAGAAAAAAGTTCCAAGTTAAGTAACTCAATAATTCACATAAAAACCATAAATAAAAGATCAAAGTAAAAAAACTCAACAATTTCACCATAAAAACTCTAAAAAAAGTTCCAAGTTAAAAAAAACTCAAAACATTTACTATAAAAAGCATAATAAAAGTTAAAAGTTAAAAAACTCAACAATTTCACAATAAAAATCATAAGTAATAAGTTCCAATTTAAGAAACTCTACAATTAACTATATATACCATGTATAAAAGATCAAAGATAAAAAAAACACAACAATTTAACTATAAAAACTATACAAAAGTTCAACATTAAAAAAAAACTCGAAATTTTTACTAGAAAAAGAATTTAAAAAAAGTTACAAGTTAAAACAACTCAATAATTTCACAATAAAAACAATAAGAAACTCAACAAATCACTATAAAGACCATAAATAAAATATCAAAGTTAAAAAAACTCAATAATGTCACTATAAAAACCATAAAAAAAATTCTTAGTTAAAAAACTCAAAATTTTTACTAAAAAAAGTTACTAGTTAAAACAACTTAACAATTTCACTCTAATAACCATAAGTAAAAAGTTTCAAGTTAAGAAACTCAACAGTTCACTATAAAGACCATAACTAAAATATCAAAGTTAAAAAAAACTCATTAATTTCACTATAAAACCATAAAGAAAATTTCCAAGTTAAAAACTAAAATTTTTTAAAGTAAAAAGCATAAAAAAAGTTACAAGATAAAACAACTTAACAATTTCACTCTAATAAATAACCTTAGGAAAAAAGTTCCAAGTTAAGAAAACAACAGTTCACTATAAAGACCATAAATAAGTGTTCAAAGTTAAAATAAACTCAACAGTTTCACTATAAAAACCATAAAAGAAAGTTCCAAGTTAAAAAAAAAAAACAAAATGTTTTACTGTAAAAAACTTAAACAAAACGTTACAAGTTAAAAAAAAAACTCAACTATTTCTCTATAAACACCATAAGAAAAAAGTTCCAAATTAAGTAACTCAATAATTCACATAAAAAACATAAATAAAAGATCAAAGTAAAAAAAACTCAACAATTTCACCATAAAAACTCTAAAAAAAGTTCCAAGTTAAAAAAAAACTCAAAATATTTACTATAAAAAGCATAATAAAAGTTAAAAGTTAAAAAAACTCAACAATTTCACAATAAAAATCATAAGTAATAAGTTCCAATTTAAGAAACTCTACAATTAACTATATATACCATGTATAAAAGATCAAAGATAAAAAAAACACAACAATTTCACTATAAAAACTATACAAAAGTTCAACATTAAAAAAAAACTCGAAATTTTTACTAGAAAAAGAATTTAAAAAAAGTTACAAGTTAAAACAACTCAATAATTTCACAATAAAAACAATAAGAAACTCAACAAATCACTATAAAGACCATAAATAAAATATCAAAGTTAAAAAAACTCAATAATGTCACTATAAAAACCATAAAAAAAATTCTTAGTTAAAAAACTCAAAATTTTTACTAAAAAAAGTTACTAGTTAAAACAACTTAACAATTTCACTCTAATAACCATAAGTAAAAAGTTTCAAGTTAAGAAACTCAACAGTTCACTATAAAGACCATAACTAAAATATCAAAGTTAAAAAAAAACTCATTAATTTCACTATAAAACCATAAAGAAAATTTCCAAGTTAAAAACTAAAATTTTTTAAAGTAAAAAGCATAAAAAAAGTTACAAGATAAAACAACTTAACAATTTCACTCTAATAAATAACCTTAGGAAAAAAGTTCCAAGTTAAGAAAACAACAGTTCACTATAAAGACCATAAATAAGTGTTCAAAGTTAAAATAAACTCAACAGTTTCACTATAAAAACCATAAAAGAAAGTTCCAAGTTAAAAAAAAAACAAAATGTTTTACTGTAAAAAACTTAAACAAAACGTTACAAGTTAAAAAAAAACTCAACTATTTCTCTATAAACACCATAAGAAAAAAGTTCCAAATTAAGTAACTCAATAATTCACATAAAAAACATAAATAAAAGATCAAAGTAAAAAAAACTCAACAATTTCACCATAAAAACTCTAAAAAAAGTTCCAAGTTAAAAAAAACTCAAAATATTTACTATAAAAAGCATAATAAAAGTTAAAAGTTAAAAAAACTCAACAATTTCACAATAAAAATCATAAGTAATAAGTTCCAATTTAAGAAACTCTACAATTAACAATATATACCATGTATAAAAGATCAAAGATAAAAAAACACAACAATTTCACTATAAAAACTATACAAAAGTTCAACATTAAAAAAAAACTCAAAATTTTTACTAGAAAAAGAATTAAAAAAAAGTTACAAGTTAAAACAACTCAATAATTTCACAATAAAAACAATAAGAAACTCAACAAATCACTATAAAGACCATAAATAAAATATCAAAGTTAAAAAAACTAAATAATGTCACTATAAAAACCATAAAAAAAATTCTTAGTTAAAAAACTCAAAATTTTTACTAAAAAAAGTTACTAGTTAAAACAACTTAACAATTTCACTCTAATAACCATAAGTAAAAAGTTTCAAGTTAAGAAACTCAACAGTTCACTATAAAGACCATAACTAAAATATCAAAGTTAAAAAAAAACTCATTAATTTCACTATAAAACCATTAAAAAAATTTCCAAGTTAAAAACTAAAATTTTTTAAAGTAAAAAGCATAAAAAAAGTTACAAGATAAAACAACTTAACAATTTCACTCTAATAAATAACCTTAGGAAAAAAGTTCCAAGTTAAGAAAACAACAGTTCACTATAAATACCATAAATAAGTGTTCAAAGTTAAAATAAACTCAACAGTTTCACTATCAAAACCATAAAAGAAAGTTCCAAGTTAAAAAAAAAAACAAAATGTTTTACTGTAAAAAACTTAAACAAAACGTTACAAGTTAAAAAAAACTCAACAATTTCTCTATAAACACCATAAGAAAAAAGTTCCAAGTTAAGTAATTCAATAATTCACATAAAAACCATATATAAAAGATCAAAGTAAAAAAACTCAACAATTTCACCATAAAAACTCTAAAAAAAGTTCCAAGTTAAAAAAAACTCAAAACATTTACTATAAAAAGCATATTAAAAGTTAAAAGTTAAAAAAACTCAACAATTTCACAATAAAAATCATAAGTAATAAGTTCCAATTTAAGAAACTCTACAATTAACTATATATACCATGTATAAAAGATCAAAGATAATAAAAACACAACAATTTCACTATAAAAACTATACAAAAGTTCCACATTAAAAAAAACTCAAAATATTTACTATAAAAAGAATTAAAAAAAAGTTACAAGTTAAAACAACTCAATAATTTCACAATAAAAACAATAAGAAACTCAAAAAATCACTATAAAGACCATAAATAAAATATCAAAGTTAAAAAAACTCAATAATGTCACTATAAAAACCATAAAAAAAATTCTTAGTTAAAAAACTCAAAATTTTTACTAAAAAAAGTTACTAGTTAAAACAACTTAACAATTTCACTCTAATAACCATAAGTAAAAAGTTTCAAGTTAAGAAACTCAACAGTTCACTATAAAGACCATAACTAAAATATCAAAGTTAAAAAAAAAACTCATTAATTTCACTATAAAACCATAAAAAAAATTTCCAAGTTAAAAACTAAAATTTTTTAAAGTAAAAAGCATAAAAAAAGTTACAAGATAAAACAACTTAACAATTTCACTCTAATAAATAACCTTAGGAAAAAAGTTCCAAGTTAAGAAAACAACAGTTCACTATAAAGACCATAAATAAGTGTTCAAAGTTAAAATAAACTCAACAGTTTCACTATAAAAACCATAAAAGAAAGTTCCAAGTTAAAAAAAAAATGTTTTACTGTAAAAAACTTAAACAAAACGTTACAAGTTAAAAAAAACTCAACAATTTCTCTATAAACACCATAAGAAAAAAGTTCCAAGTTAAGTAACTCAATAATTCACATAAAAACCATAAATAAAATATCAAAGTAAAAAAACTCAACAATATCACCATAAAAACTCTAAAAATAGTTCCAAGTTAAAAAAAACTCAAAACATTTACTATAAAAAGCATAATAAAAGTTAAAAGTTAAAAAAACTCAACAATTTCACAATAAAAATCATAAGTAATAAGTTCCAATTTAAGAAACTCTACAATTAACTATATATACCATGTATAAAAGATCAAAGATAAAAAAAAACACAACAATTTCACTATAAAAACTATACAAAAGTTCCACATTAAAAAAAAAACTCAAAACTTTTACTATAAAAATAATTAACAAAAAGTTACAAGTTAAAACAACTCAATAATATCACAATAAAAACAATAAGAAACTCAACAAATCACTATAAAGACCATAAATAAAATATCAAAGTTAAAAAAACTCAATAATGTCACTATAAAAACCATAAAAAAAGTTCTTAGTTAAAAAACTCAAAATTTTTACTAAAAAAAGTTACTAGTTAAAACAACTTAACAATTTCACTCTAATAACCATAAGTAAAAAGTTTCAAGTTAAGAAACTCATCAGTTCACTATAAAGACCATAACTAAAATTTCAAAGTTAAAAAAAAAACTCATTAATTTCACTATAAAACCATAAAAAAAAATTCCAAGTTAAAAACTAAAATTTTTTAAAGTAAAAAGCATAAAAAAAGTTACAAGATAAAACAACTTAACAATTTCACTCTAATAAATAACCTTAGGAAAAAAGTTCCAAGTTAAGAAAACAACAATTCACTATAAAGACCATAAATAAGTGTTCAAAGTTAAAATAAACTCAACAGTTTCACTATAAAAACCATAAAAGAAAGTTCCAAGTTAAATAAAAAAAACCAAAATGTTTTACTGTAAAAAACTTAAACAAAACGTTACAAGTTATAAAAAACTCAACAATTTCTCTATAAACACCATAAGAAAAAAGTTCCAAGTTAAGTAACTCAATAATTCACATAAAAACCATAAATAAAAGATCAAAGTAAAAAAACTCAACAATTTCACCATAAAAACTCTAAAAAAAGTTCCAAGTTAAAAAAAACTCAAAACATTTACTATAAAAAGCATAGTAAAAGTTAAAAGTTAAAAAAACTCAACAATTTCACAATAAAAATCATAAGTAATAAGTTCCAATTTAAGAAACTCTACAATTAACTATATATACCATGTATAAAAGATCAAAGATAAAAAAAACACAACAATTTCACTATAAAAACTATACAAAAGTTCCACATTAAAAAAAAAACTCAAAATTTTTACTATAAAAAGAATTAAAAAAAAGTTACAATTTAAAACAACTCAATAATTTCACAATAAAAACAATAAGAAACTCAACAAATCACTATAAAGACCATAAATAAAATATCAAAGTTAAAAAAACTGAATAATGTCACTATAAAAACCATAAAAAAAATTCTTAGTTAAAAAACTCAAAATTTTTACTAAAAAAAGTTACTAGTTAAAACAACTTAACAATTTCACTCTAATAACCATAAGTAAAAAGTTTCAAGTTAAGAAACTCAACAGTTCACTATAAAGACCATAACTAATATATCAAAGTTAAAAAAAAACTCATTAATTTCACTATAAAACCATTAAAAAAATTTCCAAGTTAAAAACAAAATTTTTTTAAAGTAAAAAGCATAAAAAAAGTTACAAGATAAAACAACTTAACAATTTCACTCTAATAAATAACCTTAGGAAAAAAGTTCAAAGTTAAGAAAACAACAGTTCACTATAAAGACCATAAATAAGTGTTCAAAGTTAAAATAAACTCAACAGTTTCACTATAAAAACCATAAAAGAAAGTTCCAAGTTAAAAAAAAAAATGTTTTACTGTAAAAAACTTAAACAAAACGTTACAAGTTAAAAAAAACTCAACAATTTCTCTATAAACACCATAAGAAAAAAGTTCCAAGTTAAGTAACTCAATAATTCAAATAAAAACCATAAATAAAAGATCAAAGTAAAAAAACTCAACAATATCACCATAAAAACTCTAAAAATAGTTCCAAGTTAAAAAAAAACTCAAAACATTAACTATAAAAAGCATAATAAAAGTTAAAAGTTAAAAAAACTCAACAATTTCACAATAAAAATCATAAGTAATAAGTTCCAATTTAAGAAACTCTACAATTAACTATATATACCATGTATAAAAGATCAAAGATAAAAAAAAACACAACAATTTCACTATAAAAACTATACAAAAGTTCCACATTAAAAAAAAACTCAAAACTTTTACTATAAAAAGAATTAAAAAAAAGTTACAAGTTAAAACAACTCAATAATTTCACAATAAAAACAATAAGAAACTCAACAAATCACTATAAAGACCATAAATAAAATATCAAAGTTAAAAAAACTCAATAATGTCACTATAAAAACCATAAAAAAAATTCTTAGTTAAAAAACTCAAAATTTTTACTAAAAAAAGTTACTAGTTAAAACAACTTAACAATTTCACTCTAATAACCATAAGTAAAAAGTTTCAAGTTAAGAAACTCAACAGTTCACTATAAAGACCATAACTAAAATTTCAAAGTTAAAAAAAAACTCATTAATTTCACTATAAAACCATAAAAAAAAATTCCAAGTTAAAAACTAAAATTTTTTAAAGTAAAAAGCATAAAAAAAGTTACAAGATAAAACAACTTAACAATTTCACTCTAATAAATAACCTTAGGAAAAAAGTTCCAAGTTAAGAAAACAACAATTCACTATAAAGACCATAAATAAGTGTTCAAAGTTAAAATAAACTCAACAGTTTCACTATAAAAACATAAAAGAAAGTTCCAAGTTAAAAAAAAAAAACCAAAATGTTTTACTGTAAAAAACTTAAACAAAACGTTACAAGTTATAAAAAACTCAACAATTTCTCTATAAACACCATACGAAAAAAGTTCCAAGTTAAGTAACTCAATAATTCACATAAAAACCATAAATAAAAGATCAAAGTAAAAAAACTCAACAATTTCACCATAAAAACTCTAAAAAAAGTTCCAAGTTAAAAAAAACTCAAAACATTTACTATAAAAAGCATAGTAAAAGTTAAAAGTTAAAAAAACTCAACAATTTCACAATAAAAATCATAAGTAATAAGTTCCAATTTAAGAAACTCTACAATTAACTATATATACCATGTATAAAAGATCAAAGATAAAAAAAACACAACAATTTCACTATAAAAACTATACAAAAGTTCCACATTAAAAAAAAACTCAAAATTTTTACTATAAAAAGAATTAAAAAAAAGTTACAATTTAAAACAACTCAATAATTTCACAATAAAAACAATAAGAAACTCAACAAATCACTATAAAGACCATAAATAAAATATCAAAGTTAAAAAAACTCAATAATGTCACTATAAAAACCATAAAAAAAATTCATAGTTAAAAAACTCAAAATTTTTACTAAAAAAAGTTACTAGTTAAAACAACTTAACAATTTCACTCTAATAACCATAAGTAAAAAGTTTCAAGTTAAGAAACTCAACAGTTCACTATAAAGACCATAACTAATATATCAATGTTAAAAAACAAAACTCAATAATTTCACTATAAAACCATAAAAAAAAAGTTCCAAGTTAAAAACTCGAAAAGTTTACTATAAAAAGCATAAAAAAAGTTACAAGTTAAAACAACTTAACAATTTCACTCTAATAAACAACCTTAGGAAAAAAGTTCCAACATAAGAAAACAACAGTTCACTATAAAGACCATAAATAAGTGTTCAAAGTTAAAAAAAAAACTCAAAAATCTCACTATAAAAACCATAAAAGAAAGTTCCAAGTTAAAAAAAAACCAAAATGTTTTACTATAAAAAACATAAACAAAACGTTACAAGTTATAAAAAACTCAACAATTTCTCTATAAACACCATAAGAAAAAAGTTCCAAGTTAAGTAACTCAATAATTCACATAAAAACCATAAATAAAAGATCAAAGTAAAAAAACTCAACAATATCACCATAAAAACTCTAAAAATAGTTCCAAGTTAAAAAAAAAACTATAAACATTTACTATAAAAAGCAAAATAAAAGTTAAAAGTTAAAAAAACTCAACAATTTCACAATAAAAATCATAAGTAATAAGTTCCAATTTAAGAAACTCTACAATTAACTATATATACCATGTATAAAAGATCAAAGATAAAAAAAAACACAACAATTTCACTATAAAAAGTATACAAAAGTTCCACATTAAAAAAAAACTCAAAACTTTTACTATAAAAAGAATTAAAAAAAAGTTACAATTTAAAACAACTCAATAATTTCACAATAAAAACAATAAGAAACTCAACAAATCACTATAAAGACCATAAATAAAATATCAAAGTTAAAAAAACTCAATAATGTCACTATAAAAACCATAAAAAAAATTCTTAGTTAAAAAACTCAAAATTTTTACTAAAAAAAGTTACTATTTAAAACAACATAACAATTTCATTCTAATAACCATAAGTAAAAAGTTTCAAGTTAAGAAACTCAACAGTTCACTATAAAGACCATAACTAATATATCAAAGTTAAAAAAAAACTCATTAATTTCACTATAAAACCATTAAAAAAATTTCCAAGTTAAAAACTAAAATTTTTTAAAGTAAAAAGCATAAAAAAAGTTACAAGATAAAACAACTTAACAATTTCACTCTAATAAATAACCTTAGGAAAAAAGTTCCAAGTTAAGAAAACAACAGTTCACTATAAAGACCATAAATACGTGTTCAAAGTTAAAATAAACTCAACAGTTTCACTATAAAAACCATAAAAGAAAGTTCCAAGTTAAAAAAAAAAAATGTTTTACTGTAAAAAACTTAAACAAAACGTTACAAGTTAAAAAAAACTCAACAATTTCTCTATAAACACCATAAGAAAAAAGTTCCAAGTTAAGTAACTCAATAATTCAAATAAAAACCATAAATAAAAGATCAAAGTAAAAAAACTCAACAATATCACCATAAAAACTCTAAAAATAGTTCCAAGTTAAAAAAAACTCAAAACATTAACTATAAAAAGCATAATAAAAGTTAAAAGTTAAAAAAATTCAACAATTTCACAATAAAAATCATAAGTAATAAGTTCCAATTTAAGAAACTCTACAATTAACTATATATACCATGTATAAAAGATCAAAGATAAAAAAAACACAACAATTTCACTATAAAAACTATACAAAAGTTCCACATTAAAAAAAAACTCAAAATTTTTACTATAAAAAGAATTAAAAAAAAGTTACAATTTAAAACAACTCAATAATTTCACAATAAAAACAATAAGAAACTCAACAAATCACTATAAAGACCATAAATAAAATATCAAAGTTAAAAAAACTCAATAATGTCACTATAAAAACCATAAAAAAAATTCTTAGTTAAAAAACTCAAAATTTTTACTAAAAAAAGTTACTAGTTAAAACAACATAACAATTTCATTCTAATAACCATAAGTAAAAAGTTTCAAGTTAAGAAACTCAACAGTTCACTATAAAGACCATAACTAATATATCAAAGTTAAAAAAAAACTCATTAATTTCACTATAAAACCATTAAAAAAATTTCCAAGTTAAAAACTAAAATTTTTTAAAGTAAAAAGCATAAAAAAAGTTACAAGATAAAACAACTTAACAATTTCACTCTAATAAATAACCTTAGGAAAAAAGTTCCAAGTTAAGAAAACAACAGTTCACTATAAAGACCATAAATACGTGTTCAAAGTTAAAATAAACTCAACAGTTTCACTATAAAAACCATAAAAGAAAGTTCCAAGTTAAAAAAAAAAAATGTTTTACTGTAAAAAACTTAAACAAAACGTTACAAGTTAAAAAAAACTCAACAATTTCTCTATAAACACCATAAGAAAAAAGTTCCAAGTTAAGTAACTCAATAATTCAAATAAAAACCATAAATAAAAGATCAAAGTAAAAAAAACTCAACAATATCACCATAAAAACTCTAAAAATAGTTCCAAGTTAAAAAAAACTCAAAACATTAACTATAAAAAGCATAATAAAAGTTAAAAGTTAAAAAAACTCAACAATTTCACAATAAAAATCATAAGTAATAAGTTCCAATTTAAGAAACTCTACAATTAACTATATATACCATGTATAAAAGATCAAAGATAAAAAAAAAACACAACAATTTCACTATAAAAACTATACAAAAGTTCCACATTAAAAAAAACTCAAAACTTTTACTATAAAAAGAATTAAAAAAAAGTTACAAGTTAAAACAACTCAATAATTTCACAATAAAAACAATAAGAAACTCAACAAATCACTATAAAGACCATAAATAAAATATCAAAGTTAAAAAAACTCAATAATGTCACTATAAAAACCATAAAAAAAATTCTTAGTTAAAAAACTCAAAATTTTTACTAAAAAAAGTTACTAGTTAAAACAACTTAACAATTTCACTCTAATAACCGTAAGTAAAAAGTTTCAAGCTAAGAAACTCAACAGTTCACTATAAAGACCATAACTAAAATATCAAAGTTAAAAAAAAACTCATTAATTTCACTATAAAACCATTAAAAAAATTTCCAAGTTAAAAACTAAAATTTTTTAAAGTAAAAAGCATAAAAAAAGTTACAAGATAAAACAACTTAACAATTTCACTCTAATAAATAACCTTAGGAAAAAAGTTCCAAGTTAAGAAAACAACAATTCACTATAAAGACCATAAATAAGTGTTCAAAGTTAAAATAAATTCAACAATTTGACTATAAAAACCATAAAAGAAAGTTCCACGTTAAAAAAAAAACAAAATGTTTTACTATAAAAAACTTAAACAAAACGTTACAAATTAAAAAAAACTCAACAATTTTTCTATAAACACCATAAGAAAAAAGTTCCAAGTTAAGTAACTCAATAATTCACTTAAAAACCATAAATAAAAGATAAAAAAAACTCAACAATTTCACCATAAAAACTATAAAAAAGTTCCAAGTTAAAAAAAACTCAAAACATTTACTATAAAAAGCATAATAAAAGTTAAAAGTTAAAAAAAAAACTCAACAATTTCACAATAAAAATCATAAGTAATAAGTTCCAATTTAAGAAACTTCACAATTCACTATATATACCATTAATCAAAGATCAAAGATAAAAAAATTCAACAATTTCACTATAAAAACTATACAAAATTTCCACATTAAAAAAAAACTCAAAATTTTTACTATAAAAAGAATTAAAAAAAAAGTTACAAGTTAAAACAACTCAATAATTTCACAATAAAAACAATAAGAAACTCAACAAATCATTATAAAGACCATAAATAAAATATCAAAGTTAAAAAAACTCAATAATGTCACTATAAAAACCATAAAAAAAATTCGTAGTTAAAAAACTCAAAATTTTTACTAAAAAAAGTTACTAGTTAAAACAACTTAACAATTTCACTCTAATAACCATAAGTAAAAAGTTTCAAGTTAAGAAACTCAACAGTTCACTATAAAGACCATAACTAAAATATCAAAGTTAAAAAAAAAATCATTAATTTCACGATAAAACCATAAAATAAATTTCCAAGTTAAAAACTAAAATTTTTTAAAGTAAAAAGCATAAAAAAAGTTACAAGATAAAACAACTTAACAATTTCACTCTAATAAATAACCTTAGGAAAAAAGTTCCAAGTTAAGAAAACGACAGTTCACTATAAAGACCATAAATAAGTGTTCAAAGTTAAAATAAACTCAACAGTTTCACTATAAAAACCATAAAAGAAAGTTCCAAGTTAAAAAAAAAAAACCAAAATGTTTTACTGTAAAAAACTTAAACAAAACGTTACAAGTTAAAAAAAAACTCAACAATTTCTCTATAAACACCATAAGAAAAAAGTTCCAAGTTAAGTAACTCAATAATTCACTTAAAAACCATAAATAAAAGATCAAAACAAAACTCAACAATTTCACCATAAAAACTATAAAAAAGTTCCAAGTTAAAAAAAACTCAAAACATTTACTATAAAAAGCATAATAAAAGTTAAAAGTTAAAAAAAACTCAACAATTTCACTATAAAAATCATAAGTAATAAGTACCAATTTAAGAAACTTAACAATTCACTATATATACCATTAATCAAAGATCAAAGATAAAAAATTCAACAATTTCACTAGAAAAACTATACAAAAGTTCCACATTAAAAAAAAACTCAAAATTTTTTACTATAAAAAGAATTAAAAAAAAGTTACAAGTTAAATCAACTCAATAATTTCACAATAAAAACCATAAGAAACTCAACAATTCACTATAAAGAACATAAATAAAATATCAAAGTTAAAAAAACTCAATAATGTCACTATAAAAACCATAAAAAATTCCGAGTTAAAAAACTCAAACTTTTTACTAAAAAAAGTTACTAGTTAAAACAACTCAACAATTTCACTCTAATAACCATAAGTAAAAAGTTTCAAGTTAAGAAACTCAACAGTTCACTATAAAGACCATAACTAAAATATCAAAGTTTAAAAAAAAAACTCATTAATTTCACTATAAAACCATAAAAAAAAGTTCCAAGTTAAAAACTCAAAAATTTTAAAGTACAAAGCATAAAAAAAGTTACAAGATAAAACAACTTAACAATTTCACTCTAATAAATAACCTTAGGAAAAAAGTTCCAAGTTAAGAAAACAACAGTTCACTATAAAGACCATAAATAAGTGTTCAAAGTTAAAATAAATTCAACAATTTGACTATAAAAACCATAAAAGAAAGTTCCACGTTAAAAAAAAAACCAAAATGTTTTACTATAAAAAACTTAAACAAAACGTTACAAATTAAAAAAAACTCAACAATTTTTCTATAAACACCATAAGAAAAAAGTTCCAAGTTAAGTAACTCAATAATTCACTTAAAAACCATAAATAAAAGATAAAAAAAAACTCAACAATTTCACCATAAAAACTATAAAAAAGTTCCAAGTTAAAAAAAACTCAAAACATTTACTATAAAAAGCATAATAAAAGTTAAAAGT
Source organism: Lathyrus aphaca (assembly GCA_963966055.1). Lineage (NCBI taxonomy): Eukaryota > Viridiplantae > Streptophyta > Magnoliopsida > Fabales > Fabaceae > Lathyrus > Lathyrus aphaca. The sequence goes on from OZ014521.1 coordinate 380,892,744, forward strand.
TAAAAAAAAAAACTCAACAATTTCACAATAAAAATCATAAGTAATAAGTTCCAATTTAAGAAACTTCACAATTCACTATATATACCATTAATCAAAGATCAAAGATAAAAAAATTCAACAATTTCACTATAAAAACTATACAAAAGTTCCACATTAAAAAAAAACTCAAAATTTTTACTATAAAAAGAATTAAAAAAAAGTTACAAGTTAAAACAACTCAATAATTTCACAATAAAAACAATAAGAAACTCAACAAATCACTATAAAGACCATTAATAAAATATCAAAGTTAAAAAAACTCAATAATGTCACTATAAAAACCATAAAAAAAATTCGTAGTTAAAAAACTCAAAATTTTTACTAAAAAAAGTTACTAGTTAAAACAACTTAACAATTTCACTCTAATAACCATAAGTAAAAAGTTTCAAGTTAAGAAACTCAACAGTTCACTATAAAGACCATAACTAAAATATCAAAGTTAAAAAAAAAATCATTAATTTCACTATAAAACCATAAAATAAATTTCCAAGTTAAAAACTAAAATTTTTTAAAGTAAAAAGCATAAAAAAAGTTACAAGATAAAACAACTTAACAATTTCACTCTAATAAATAACCTTAGGAAAAAAGTTCCAAGTTAAGAAAACAACAGTTCACTATAAAGACCATAAATAAGTGTTCAAAGTTAAAATAAACTCAACAGTTTCACTATAAAAACCATAAAAGAAAGTTCCAAGTTAAAAAAAAAAACAAAATGTTTTACTGTAAAAAATTTAAACAAAACGTTACAAGTTAAAAAAAAACTCAACAATTTCTCTATAAACACCATAAGAAAAAAGTTCCAAGTTAAGTAACTCAATAATTCACTTAAAAACCATAAATAAAAGATCAAAGTAAAAAAACTCAACAATTTCACCATAAAAACTCTAAAAAAAGTTCCAAGTTAAAAAAAACTCAAAACATTTACTATAAAAAGCATAGTAAAAGTTAAAAGTTAAAAAAACTCAACAATTTCACAATAAAAATCATAAGTAATAAGTTCCAATTTAAGAAACTCTACAATTAACTATATATACCATGTATAAAAGATCAAAGATAAAAAAAAACACAACAATTTCACTATAAAAACTATACAAAAGTTCCACATTAAAAAAAAACTCAAAATTTTTACTATAAAAAGAATTAAAAAAAAGTTACAAATTAAAACAACTCAATAATTTCACAATAAAAACAATAAGAAACTCAACAAATCACTATAAAGACCTTAAATAAAATATCAAAGTTAAATAAACTCAATAATGTCACTATAAAAACCATAAAAAAAATTCTTAGTTAAAAAACTCAAAATTTTTACTAAAAAAAGTTACTAGTTAAAACAACTTAACAATTTCACTCTAATAACCATAAGTAAAAAGTTTCAAGTTAAGAAACTCAACAGTTCACTATAAAGACCATAACTAAAATATCACAGTTAAAAAAAACTCATTAATTTCACTATAAAACCATAAAAAAAATTTCCAAGTTAAAAACTAAAATTTTTTAAAGTAAAAAGCATAAAAAAAGTTACAAGATAAAACAACTTAACAATTTCACTCTAATAAATAACCTTAGGAAAAAAGTTCCAAGTTAAGAAAACAACAGTTCACTATAAAGACCATAAATAAGTGTTCAAAGTTAAAATAAACTCCACAGTTTCACTATAAAAACCATAAAAGAAAGTTCCAAGTTAAAAAAAAAAAACCAAAATGTTTTACTGTAAAAAACTTAAACAAAACGTTACAAGTTAAAAAAAACTCAACAATTTCTCTATAAACACCATAAGAAAAAAGTTCCAAGTTAAGTAACTCAATAATTCACTTAAAAACCATAAATAAAAGATAAAAAAAAACTCAACAACTTCACCATAAAAACTATAAAAAAGTTCCAAGTTAAAAAAAACTCAAAACATTTACTATAAAAAGCATAATAAAAGTTAAAAGTTAAAAAAAAAAACTCAACAATTTCACAATAAAAATCATAAGTAATAAGTTCCAATTTAAGAAACTTCACAATTCACTATATATACCATTAATCAAAGATCAAAGATAAAAAAATTCAACAATTTCACTATAAAAACTATACAAAAGTTCCACATTAAAAAAAAACTCAAAATTTTTACTATAAAAAGAATTAAAAAAAAGTTACAAGTTAAAACAACTACATAATTTCACAATAAAAACAATAAGAAACTCAACAAATCACTATAAAGACCATAAATAAAATATCAAAGTTAAAAAAACTCAATAATGTCACTATAAAAACCATAAAAAAAATTCGTAGTTAAAAAACTCAAAATTTTTACTAAAAAAAGTTACTAGTTAAAACAACTTAACAATTTCACTCTAATAACCATAAGTAAAAAGTTTCAAGTTAAGAAACTCAACAGTTCACTATAAAGACCATAACTAAAATATCAAAGTTAAAAAAAAAAACTCATTAATTTCACTATAAAACCATAAAAAAATTTCCAAGTTAAAAACTAAAACTTTTTAAAGTAAAAAGCATAAAAAAAGTTACAAGATAAAACAACTTAACAATTTCACTCTAATAAATAACCTTAGGAAAAAAGTTCCAAGTTAAGAAAACAACAGTTCACTATAAAGACCATAAATAAGTGTTCAAAGTTAAAATAAACTCAACAGTTTCACTATAAAAACCATAAAAGAAAGTTCCAAGTTAAAAAAAAAAACCAAAATGTTTTACTGTAAAAAACTTAAACAAAACGTTACAAGTTCAAAAAAAAACTCAACAATTTCTCTATAAACACCATAATAAAAAAGTTCCAAGTTAAGTAACTCAATAATTCACATAAAAACCATAAATAAAATATCAAAGTAAAAAAACTCAACAATTTCACCATAAAAACTCTAAAAAAAGTTCCAAGTTAAAAAAAACTCAAAACATTTACTATAAAAAGCATAATAAAAGTAAAAGTTAAAAAAACTCAACAATTTCACAATAAAAATCATAAGTAATAAGTTCCAATTTAAGAAACTCTACAATTCACTATATATACCATTAATCAAAGATCAAAGATAAAAAATTCAACAATTTCACTATAAAAACTATACAAAAGTTCCACATTAAAAAAAAACTCAAAATTTTTTACTATAAAAAGAATTAAAAAAAAGTTACAAGTTAAATCAACTCAATAATTTCACAATAAAAACCATAAGAAACTCAACAATTCACTATAAAGAACATAAATAAAATATCAAAGTTAAAAAAACTCAATAATGTCACTATAAAAACCATAAAAAATTCCGAGTTAAAAAACTCAAACTTTTTACTAAAAAAAGTTACTAGTTAAAACAACTCAACAATTTCACTCTAATAACCATAAGTAAAAAGTTTCAAGTTAAGAAACTCAACAGTTCACTATAAAGACCATAACTAAAATATCAAAGTTAAAAAAAAAACTCATTAATTTCACTATAAAACCATAAAAAAAAGTTCCAAGTTAAAAACTCAAAAATTTTAAAGTACAAAGCATAAATAAAGTTACAAGATAAAACAACTTAACAATTTCACTCTAATAAATAACCTTAGGAAAAAAGTTCCAAGTTAAGAAAACAACAGTTCACTATAAAGACCATAAATAAGTGTTCAAAGTTAAAATAAATTCAACAATTTGACTATAAAAACCATAAAAGAAAGTTCCACGTTAAAAAAAAAACCAAAATGTTTTACTATAAAAAACTTAAACAAAACGTTACAAATTAAAAAAAACTCAACAATTTTTCTATAAACACCATAAGAAAAAAGTTCCAAGTTAAGTAACTCAATAATTCACTTAAAAACCATAAATAAAAGATAAAAAAAAACTCAACAATTTCACCATAAAAACTATAAAAAAGTTCCAAGTTAAAAAAAACTCAAAACATTTACTATAAAAAGCATAATAAAAGTTAAAAGTTAAAAAAAAAAACTCAACAATTTCACAATAAAAATCATAAGTAATAAGTTCCAATTTAAGAAACTTCACAATTCACTATATATACCATTAATCAAAGATCAAAGATAAAAAAATTCAACAATTTCACTATAAAAACTATACAAAAGTTCCACATTAAAAAAAAACTCAAAATTTTTACTATAAAAAGAATTAAAAAAAAGTTACAAGTTAAAACAACTCAATAATTTCACAATAAAAACAATAAGAAACTCAACAAATCACTATAAAGACCATTAATAAAATATCAAAGTTAAAAAAACTCAATAATGTCACTATAAAAACCATAAAAAAAATTCGTAGTTAAAAAACTCAAAATTTTTACTAAAAAAAGTTACTAGTTAAAACAACTTAACAATTTCACTCTAATAACCATAAGTAAAAAGTTTCAAGTTAAGAAACTCAACAGTTCACTATAAAGACCATAACTAAAATATCAAAGTTAAAAAAAAAATCATTAATTTCACTATAAAACCATAAAATAAATTTCCAAGTTAAAAACTAAAATTTTTTAAAGTAAAAAGCATAAAAAAAGTTACAAGATAAAACAACTTAACAATTTCACTCTAATAAATAACCTTAGGAAAAAAGTTCCAAGTTAAGAAAACAACAGTTCACTATAAAGACCATAAATAAGTGTTCAAAGTTAAAATAAACTCAACAGTTTCACTATAAAAACCATAAAAGAAAGTTCCAAGTTAAAAAAAAAAACAAAATGTTTTACTGTAAAAAACTTAAACAAAACGTTACAAGTTAAAAAAAAACTCAACAATTTCTCTATAAACACCATAAGAAAAAAGTTCCAAGTTAAGTAACTCAATAATTCACTTAAAAACCATAAATAAAAGATCAAAGTAAAAAAACTCAACAATTTCACCATAAAAACTCTAAAAAAAGTTCCAAGTTAAAAAAAACTCAAAACATTTACTATAAAAAGCATAGTAAAAGTTAAAAGTTAAAAAAACTCAACAATTTCACAATAAAAATCATAAGTAATAAGTTCCAATTTAAGAAACTCTACAATTAACTATATATACCATGTATAAAAGATCAAAGATAAAAAAAAACACAACAATTTCACTATAAAAACTATACAAAAGTTCCACATTAAAAAAAAACTCAAAATTTTTACTATAAAAAGAATTAAAAAAAAGTTACAATTTAAAACAACTCAATAATTTCACAATAAAAACAATAAGAAACTCAACAAATCACTATAAAGACCTTAAATAAAATATCAAAGTTAAATAAACTCAATAATGTCACTATAAAAACCATAAAAAAAATTCTTAGTTAAAAAACTCAAAATTTTTACTAAAAAAAGTTACTAGTTAAAACAACTTAACAATTTCACTCTAATAACCATAAGTAAAAAGTTTCAAGTTAAGAAACTCAACAGTTCACTATAAAGACCATAACTAAAATATCACAGTTAAAAAAAACTCATTAATTTCACTATAAAACCATAAAAAAAATTTCCAAGTTAAAAACTAAAATTTTTTAAAGTAAAAAGCATAAAAAAAGTTACAAGATAAAACAACTTAACAATTTCACTCTAATAAATAACCTTAGGAAAAAAGTTCCAAGTTAAGAAAACAACAGTTCACTATAAAGACCATAAATAAGTGTTCAAAGTTAAAATAAACTCCACAGTTTCACTATAAAAACCATAAAAGAAAGTTCCAAGTTAAAAAAAAAAAACCAAAATGTTTTACTGTAAAAAACTTAAACAAAACGTTACAAGTTAAAAAAAACTCAACAATTTTTCTATAAACACCATAAGAAAAAAGTTCCAAGTTAAGTAACTCAATAATTCACTTAAAAACCATAAATAAAAGATAAAAAAAAACTCAACAACTTCACCATAAAAACTATAAAAAAAGTTCCAAGTTAAAAAAAACTCAAAACATTTACTATAAAAAGCATAATAAAAGTTAAAAGTTAAAAAAAAAAACTCAACAATTTCACAATAAAAATCATAAGTAATAAGTTCCAATTTAAGAAACTTCACAATTCACTATATATACCATTAATCAAAGATCAAAGATAAAAAAATTCAACAATTTCACTATAAAAACTATACAAAAGTTCCACATTAAAAAAAACTCAAAATTTTTACTATAAAAAGAATTAAAAAAAAGTTACAAGTTAAAACAACTACATACTTTCACAATAAAAACAATAAGAAACTCAACAAATCACTATAAAAACCATAAATAAAATATCAAAGTTAAAAAAACTCAATAATGTCACTATAAAAACCATAAAAAAAATTCGTAGTTAAAAAACTCAAAATTTTTACTAAAAAAAGTTACTAGTTAAAACAACTTAACAATTTCACTCTAATAACCATAAGTAAAAAGTTTCAAGTTAAGAAACTCAACAGTTCACTATAAAGACCATAACTAAAATATCAAAGTTAAAAAAAAAAACTCATTAATTTCACTATAAAACCATAAAAAAATTTCCAAGTTAAAAACTAAAACTTTTTAAAGTAAAAAGCATAAAAAAAGTTACAAGATAAAACAACTTAACAATTTCACTCTAATAAATAACCTTAGGAAAAAAGTTCCAAGTTAAGAAAACAACAGTTCACTATAAAGACCATAAATAAGTGTTCAAAGTTAAAATAAACTCAACAGTTTCACTATAAAAACCATAAAAGAAAGTTCCAAGTTAAAAAAAAAAACCAAAATGTTTACTGTAAAAAACTTAAACAAAACGTTACAAGTTCAAAAAAAACTCAACAATTTCTCTATAAACACCATAATAAAAAAGTTCCAAGTTAAGTAACTCAATAATTCACATAAAAACCATAAATAAAATATCAAAGTAAAAAAACTCAACAATTTCACCATAAAAACTCTAAAAAAAGTTCCAAGTTAAAAAAAACTCAAAACATTTACTATAAAAAGCATAATAAAAGTAAAAGTTAAAAAAACTCAACAATTTCACAATAAAAATCATAAGTAATAAGTTCCAATTTAAGAAACTCTACAATTCACTATATATACCATTAATCAAAGATCAAAGATAAAAAATTCAACAATTTCACTATAAAAACTATACAAAAGTTCCACATTAAAAAAAAACTCAAAATTTTTTACTATAAAAAGAATTAAAAAAAAGTTACAAGTTAAATCAACTCAATAATTTCACAATAAAAACCATAAGAAACTCAACAATTCACTATAAAGAACATAAATAAAATATCAAAGTTAAAAAAACTCAATAATGTCACTATAAAAACCATAAAAAATTCCGAGTTAAAAAACTCAAACTTTTTACTAAAAAAAGTTACTAGTTAAAACAACTCAACAATTTCACTCTAATAACCATAAGTAAAAAGTTTCAAGTTAAGAAACTCAACAGTTCACTATAAAGACCATAACTAAAATATCAAAGTTAAAAAAAAAACTCATTAATTTCACTATAAAACCATAAAAAAAAGTTCCAAGTTAAAAACTCAAAAATTTTAAAGTACAAAGCATAAATAAAGTTACAAGATAAAACAACTTAACAATTTCACTCTAATAAATAACCTTAGGAAAAAAGTTCCAAGTTAAGAAAACAACAGTTCACTATAAAGACCATAAATAAGTGTTCAAAGTTAAAATAAATTCAACAATTTGACTATAAAAACCATAAAATAAAGTTCCACGTTATAAAAAAAAACAAAATGTTTTACTATAAAAAACTTAAACAAAACGTTACAAATTAAAAAAAACTCAACAATTTTTCTATAAACACCATAAGAAAAAAGTTCCAATTTAAGTAACTCAATAATTCACTTAAAAACCATAAATAAAAGATAAAAAAAAACTCAACAATTTCACCATAAAAACTATAAAAAAGTTCAGAGTTAAAAAAAACTCAAAACATTTACTATAAAAAGCATAATAAAAGTTAAAAGTTAAAAAAAAAACTCAACAATTTCACAATAAAAATCATAAGTAATAAGTTCCAATTTAAGAAACTTCACAATTCACTATATATACCATTAATCAAAGATCAAAGATAAAAAAATTCAACAATTTCACTATAAAAACTATACAAAATTTCCACATTAAAAAAAAACTCAAAATTTTTACTATAAAAAGAATTAAAAAAAAGTTACAAGTTAAAACAACTCAATAATTTCACAATAAAAACAATAAGAAACTCAACAAATCACTATAAAGACCATAAATAAAATATCAAAGTTAAAAAAACTCAATAATGTCACTATAAAAACCATAAAAAATTCCGAGTTAAAAAACTCAAACTTTTTACTAAAAAAAGTTACTAGTTAAAACAACTCAACAATTTCACTCTAATAACCATAAGTAAAAAGTTTCAAGTTAAGAAACTCAACAGTTCACTATAAAGACCATAACTAAAATATCAAAGTTAAAAAAAAAAACTCATTAATTTCACTATAAAACCATAAAAAAAAGTTCCAAGTTAAAAACTCAAAAATTTTAAAGTACAAAGCATAAAAAAAGTTACAAGATAAAACAACTTAACAATTTCACTCTAATAAATAACCTTAGGAAAAAAGTTCCAAATTAAGAAAACAACAGTTCACTATAAAGACCATAAATAAGTGTTCAAAGTTAAAATAAATTCAACAATTTGACTATAAAAACCATAAAAGAAAGTTCCACGTTAAAAAAAAAACCAAAATGTTTTACTATAAAAAACTTAAACAAAACGTTACAAATTAAAAAAAACTCAACAATTTTTCTATAAACACCATAAGAAAAAAGTTCCAAGTTAAGTAACTCAATAATTCACTTAAAAACCATAAATAAAAGATAAAAAAAAACTCAACAATTTCACCATAAAAACTATAAAAAAGTTCCAAGTTAAAAAAAACTCAAAACATTTACTATAAAAAGCATAATAAAAGTTAAAAGTTAAAAAAAAAACTCAACAATTTCACAATAAAAATCATAAGTAATAAGTTCCAATTTAAGAAACTTCACAATTCACTATATATACCATTAATCAAAGATCAAAGATAAAAAAATTCAACAATTTCACTATAAAAACTATACAAAAGTTCCACATTAAAAAAAAACTCAAAATTTTTACTATAAAAAGAATTAAAAAAAAGTTACAAGTTAAAACAACTCAATAATTTCACAATAAAAACAATAAGAAACTCAACAAATCACTATAAAGACCATAAATAAAATATCAAAGTTAAAAAAACTCAATAATGTCACTATAAAAACCATAAAAAAAATTCGTAGTTAAAAAACTCAAAATTTTTACTAAAAAAAGTTACTAGTTAAAACAACTTAACAATTTCACTCTAATAACCATAAGTAAAAAAGTTTCAAGTTAAGAAACTCAACAGTTCACTATAAAGACCATAACTAAAATATCAAAGTTAAAAAAAAAATCATTAATTTCACTATAAAACCATAAAATAAATTTCCAAGTTAAAAACTAAAATTTTTTAAAGTAAAAAGCATAAAAAAAGTTACAAGATAAAACAACTTAACAATTTCACTCTAATAAATAACCTTAGGAAAAAAGTTCCAAGTTAAGAAAACAACAGTTCACTATAAAGACCATAAATAAGTGTTCAAAGTTAAAATAAACTCAACAGTTTCACTATAAAAACCATAAAAGAAAGTTCCAAGTTAAAAAAAAAAATGTTTTACTGTAAAAAACTTAAACAAAACGTTACAAGTTAAAAAAAAACTCAACAATTTCTCTATAAACACCATAAGAAAAAAGTTCCAAGTTAAGTAACTCAATAATTCACTTAAAAACCATAAATAAAAGATCAAAGTAAAAAAAACTCAACAATTTCACCATAAAAACTCTAAAAAAAGTTCCAAGTTAAAAAAAAACTCAAAACATTTACTATAAAAAGCATAGTAAAAGTTAAAAGTTAAAAAAAATCAACAATTTCACAATAAAAATCATAAGTAATAAGTTCCAATTTAAGAAACTCTACAATTAACTATATATACCATGTATAAAAGATCAAAGATAAAAAAAACACAACAATTTAACTATAAAAACTATACAAAAGTTCCACATTAAAAAAAAACTCAAAATTTTTACTAGAAAAAGAATTAAAAAAAAGTTACAATTTAAAACAACTCAATAATTTCACAATAAAAACAATAAGAAACTCAACAAATCACTATAAAGACCTTAAATAAAATATCAAAGTTAAATAAACTCAATAATGTCACTATAAAAACCATAAAAAAAATTCTTAGTTAAAAAACTCAAAATTTTTACTAAAAAAAGTTACTAGTTAAAACAACTTAACAATTTCACTCTAATAACCATAAGTAAAAAGTTTCAAGTTAAGAAACTCAACAGTTCACTATAAAGACCATAACTAAAATATCACAGTTAAAAAAAACTCATTAATTTCACTATAAAACCATAAAAAAAATTTCCAAGTTAAAAACTAAAATTTTTTAAAGTAAAAAGCATAAAAAAAGTTACAAGATAAAACAACTTAACAATTTCACTCTAATAAATAACCTTAGGAAAAAAGTTCCAAGTTAAGAAAACAACAGTTCACTATAAAGACCATAAATAAGTGTTCAAAGTTAAAATAAACTCAACAGTTTCACTATAAAAACCATAAAAGAAAGTTCCAAGTTAAAAAAAAAAAAACAAAATGTTTTACTGTAAAAAACTTAAACAAAACGTTACAAGTTAAAAAAAACTCAACAATTTCTCTATAAACACCATAAGAAAAAAGTTCCAAGTTAAGTAACTCAATAATTCACTTAAAAACCATAAATAAAAGATAAAAAAAAACTCAACAATTTCACCATAAAAACTATAAAAAAGTTCCAAGTTAAAAAAAACTCAAAACATTTACTATAAAAAGCATAATAAAAGTTAAAAGTTAAAAAAAAAAAAACTCAACAATTTCACAATAAAAATCATAAGTAATAAGTTCCAATTTAAGAAACTTCACAATTCACTATATATACCATTAATCAAAGATCAAAGATAAAAAAATTCAACAATTTCACTATAAAAACTATACAAAAGTTCCACATTAAAAAAAACTCAAAATTTTTACTATAAAAAGAATTAAAAAAAAGTTACAAGTTAAAACAACTCAATAATTTCACAATAAAAACAATAAGAAACTCAACAAATCACTATAAAGACCATAAATAAAATATCAAAGTTAAAAAAACTCAATAATGTCACTATAAAAACCATAAAAAAAATTCGTAGTTAAAAAACTCAAAATTTTTACTAAAAAAAGTTACTAGTTAAAACAACTTAACAATTTCACTCTAATAACCATAAGTAAAAAGTTTCAAGTTAAGAAACTCAACAGTTCACTATAAAGACCATAACTAAAATATCAAAGTTAAAAAAAAAAACTCATTAATTTCACTATAAAACCATAAAAAAATTTCCAAGTTAAAAACTAAAACTTTTTAAAGTAAAAAGCATAAAAAAAGTTACAAGATAAAACAACTTAACAATTTCACTCTAATAAATAACCTTAGGAAAAAAGTTCCAAGTTAAGAAAACAACAGTTCACTATAAAGACCATAAATAAGTGTTCAAAGTTAAAATAAACTCAACAGTTTCACTATAAAAACCATAAAAGAAAGTTCCAAGTTAAAAAAAAAAACCAAAATGTTTTACTGTAAAAAACTTAAACAAAACGTTACAAGTTCAAAAAAAACTCAACAATTTCTCTATAAACACCATAATAAAAAAGTTCCAAGTTAAGTAACTCAATAATTCACATAAAAACCATAAATAAAATATCAAAGTAAAAAAACTCAACAATTTCACCATAAAAACTCTAAAAAAAGTTCCAAGTTAAGAAAAACTCAAAACATTTACTATAAAAAGCATAATAAAAGTAAAAGTTAAAAAAACTCAACAATTTCACAATAAAAATCATAAGTAATAAGTTCCAATTTAAGAAACTCTACAATTCACTATATATACCATTAATCAAAGATCAAAGATAAAAAATTCAACAATTTCACTATAAAAACTATACAATAGTTCCACATTAAAAAAAAACTCAAAATTTTTTACTATAAAAAGAATTAAAAAAAAGTTACAAGTTAAATCAACTCAATAATTTCACAATAAAAACCATAAGAAACTCAACAATTCACTATAAAGAACATAAATAAAATATCAAAGTTAAAAAAACTCAATAATGTCACTATAAAAACCATAAAAAATTCCGAGTTAAAAAACTCAAACTTTTTACTAAAAAAAGTTACTAGTTAAAACAACTCAACAATTTCACTCTAATAACCATAAGTAAAAAGTTTCAAGTTAAGAAACTCAACAGTTCACTATAAAGACCATAACTAAAATATCAAAGTTAAAAAAAAAACTCATTAATTTCACTATAAAACCATAAAAAAAGTTCCAAGTTAAAAACTCAAAAATTTTAAAGTACAAAGCATAAAAAAAGTTACAAGATAAAACACTTAACAATTTCACTCTAATAAATAACCTTAGGAAAAAAGTTCCAAGTTAAGAAAACAACAGTTCACTATAAATATCATAAATAAGTGTTCAAAGTTAAAATAAATTCAACAATATGACTATAAAAACCATAAAAGAAAGTTCCACGTTAAAAAAAAAACAAAATGTTTTACTATAAAAAACTTAAACAAAACGTTACAAATTAAAAAAAAACTCAACAATTTTTCTATAAACACCATAAGAAAAAAGTTCCAAGTTAAGTAACTCAATAATTCACTTAAAAACCATAAATAAAAGATAAAAAAAACTCAACAATTTCACCATAAAAACTATAAAAAAGTTCCAAGTTAAAAAAAACTCAAAACATTTACTATAAAAAGCATAATAAAAGTTAAAAGTTAAAAAAAAAAACTCAACAATTTCACAATAAAAATCATAAGTAATAAGTTCCAATTTAAGAAACTTCACAATTCACTATATATACCATTAATCAAAGATCAAAGATAAAAAAATTCAACAATTTCACTATAAAAACTATACAAAAGTTCCACATTAAAAAAAAACTCAAAATTTTTACTATAAAAAGAATTAAAAAAAAGTTACAAGTTAAAACAACTCAATAATTTCACAATAAAAACAATAAGAAACTCAACAAATCACTATAAAGACCATAAATAAAATATCAAAGTTAAAAAAACTCAATAATGTCACTATAAAAACCATAAAAAAAATTCGTAGTTAAAAAACTCAAAATTTTTACTAAAAAAAGTTACTAGTTAAAACAACTTAACAATTTCACTCTAATAACCATAAGTAAAAAGTTTCAAGTTAAGAAACTCAACAGTTCACTATAAAGACCATAACTAAAATATCAAAGTTAAAAAAAAACTCATTAATTTCACTATAAAACCATAAAATAAATTTCCAAGTTAAAAACTAAAATTTTTTAAAGTAAAAAGCATAAAAAAAGTTACAAGATAAAACAACTTAACAATTTCACTCTAATAAATAACCTTAGGAAAAAAGTTCCAAGTTAAGAAAACAACAGTTCACTATAAAGACCATAAATAAGTGTTCAAAGTTAAAATAAACTCAACAGTTTCACTATAAAAACCATAAAAGAAAGTTCCAAGTTAAAAAAAAAAACAAAATGTTTTACTGTAAAAAACATAAACAAAACGTTACAAGTTAAAAAAAAACTCAACAATTACTCTATAAACACCATAAGAAAAAAGTTCCAAGTTAAGTAACTCAATAATTCACTTAAAAACCATAAATAAAAGATCAAAACAAAACTCAACAATTTCACCATAAAAACTATAAAAAAGTTCCAAGTTAAAAAAAACTCAAAACATTTACTATAAAAAGCATAATAAAAGTTAAAAGTTAAAAAAAACTCAACAATTTCACTATAAAAATCATAAGTAATAAGTACCAATTTAAGAAACTTAACAATTCACTATATATACCATTAATCAAAGATCAAAGATAAAAAATTCAACAATTTCACTATAAAAACTATACAAAAGTTCCACATTAAAAAAAAAACTCAAAATTTTTTACTATAAAAAGAATTAAAAAAAAGTTACAAGTTAAAACAACTCAATAATTTCACAATAAAAACCATAAGAAACTCAACAATTCACTATAAAGAACATAAATAAAATATCAAAGTTAAAAAAACTCAATAATGTCACTATAAAAACCATAAAAAATTCCGAGTTAAAAAACTCAAACTTTTTACTAAAAAAAGTTACTAGTTAAAACAACTCAACAATTTCACTCTAATAACCATAAGTAAAAAGTTTCAAGTTAAGAAACTCAACAGTTCACTATAAAGACCATAACTAAAATATCAAAGTTAAAAAAAAAACTCATTAATTTCACTATTAAACCATAAAAAAAAGTTCCAAGTTAAAAACTCAAAAATTTTAAAGTACAAAGCATAAAAAAAGTTACAAGATAAAACAACTTAACAATTTCACTCTAATAAATAACCTTAGGAAAAAAGTTCCAAGTTAAGAAAACAACAGTTCACTATAAAGACAATAAATAAGTGTTCAAAGTTAAAATAAATTCAACAATTTGACTATAAAAACCATAAAAGAAAGTTCCACGTTAAAAAAAAAACCAAAATGTTTTACTATAAAAAACTTAAACAAAACGTTACAAATTAAAAAAAAGTCAACAATTTTTCTATAAACATCATAAGAAAAAAGTTCCAAGTTAAGTAACTCAATAATTCACTTAAAAACCATAAATAAAAGATCAAAACAAAACTCAACAATTTCACCATAAAAACTATAAAAAAGTTCCAAGTTAAAAAAAAACTCAAAACATTTACTATAAAAAGCATAATAAAAGTTAAAAGTTAAAAAAAAACTCAACAATTTAACTATAAAAATCATAAGTAATAAGTTCCAATTTAAGAAACTCTACAATTCAATATATATACCATGAATGAAAGATCAAAGATAAAAAAATTCAACAATTTCACTATAAAAACTATACAAAAGTTCCACATTAAAAAAAACTCAAAATTTTTTACTATAAAAATAATTAAAAAAAAGTTACAAGTTAAAACAACTCAATAATTTCACGATAAAAACAATAAGAAACTCAACAATTCACTATAAAAAACATAAATAAAATATCAAAGTTAAAAAAAATCAATAATGTCACTATAAAAACCATAAAAAAATTCCAAGTTAAAAAACTCAAACTTTTTACTAAAAAAAGTTACTAGTTAAAACAACTCAACAATTTCACTCTAATAACCATAAGTAAAAAGTTTCAAGTTAAGAAACTCAACAGTTCACTATAAAGACCATAACTAAAATATCAAAGTTAAAAAAAAAACTCATTAATTTCACTATAAAACCATAAAAAAAAGTTCCAAGTTAAAAACTCAAAAATTTTAAAGTAAAAAGCATAAAAAAGTTACAAGATAAAACAACTTAACAATTTCACTCTAATAAATAACCTTAGGAAAAAAGTTCCAAGTTAAGAAAATAACAGTTCACTATAAAGACCATAAATAAGTGTTCAAAGTTAAAATAAACTCAATAATTTGACTATAAAAACCATAAAAGAAAGTTCCAAGTTTAAAAAAAAAATGTTTTACTATAAAAAACATAAACTAAACGTTACAAGTTAAAAAAAAACTCAACAATTTCTCTATAAACACCATAAGAAAAAAGTTCCAAGTTAAGTAACTCAATAATTCACATAAAAACCATAAATAAAAGATCAAAGTAAAAAAACTCAACAATTTCACCATAAAAACTCTAAAAAAAGTTCCAAGTTAAAAAAAACTCAAAACATTTACTATAAAAAGCATAATAAAAGTTAAAAGTTAAAAAAACTCAACAATTTCACAATAAAAATCATAAGTAATAAGTTCCAATTTAAGAAACTCTACAATTAACTATATATACCATGAATAAAAGATCAAAGATAAAAAAAACACAACAATTTCACTATAAAAACTATACAAAAGTTCCACATTAAAAAAAACTCAATATTTTTACTATAAAAAGAATTAAAAAAAAGTTACAAGTTAAAACAACTCAACAATTTCAAATAAAAACAATAAGAAAAAAGTTTCAAGTTAAGAAACTCAACAATTCACTATAAAGACCATAAATAAAATATCAATGTTAAAAAAACTCAATAATGTCACTATGAAAACCATAAAAAAAATTCCAAGTTAAAAAACTCAAACTTTTTACTAAAAAAAGTTACTTGTTAAAACAACTCAACAATTTCACTCTAATAACCATAAGAAAAAAATTTCAAGTTAAGAAACTCAACAGTTCACTATAAAGACCATAACTAATATATCAAAGTTAAAAAACAAAACTCAATAATTTCAATATAAAACCATAAAAAAAAGTTCCAAGTTAAAAACTCGAAAAGTTTACTATAAAAAGCATAAAAAAAGTTACAAGTTAAAACAACTAAACAATTTCACTCTAATAAACAACCTTAGGAAAAAAGTTCCAACTTAAGAAAACAACAGTTCACTATAAAGACCATAAACAAGTGTTCAAAGTTAAAAAAAAAACTCAAAAATCTCACTATAAAAACCATAAAAGAAAGTTCCAAGTTAAAAAAAAAACCAAAATGTTTTACTATAAAAAACATAAACAAAACGTTACAAGTTAAAAAAAACTCAAAAATTTCTCTATAAACACCATAAGAAAAAAGATCCAAGTTAAGTAACTCATTAATTCACATAAAAACCATAAATAAAAGATCAAAGTAAAAAAACTCAACAATTTCACCATAAAAACTCTAAAAAAAGTTCCAAGTTAAAAAAAACTCAACATTTACTATAAAAAGCATAATAAAAGTTAAAAGTTAAAAATACTCAACAATTTCACAATAAAAATCATAAGTAATAAGTTCCAATTTAAGAAACTCTACAATTAACTATATATACCATGTATAAAAGATCAAAGATAAAAAAAACACAACAATTTCACTATAAAAACTATACAAAAGTTCCACATTAAAAAAAAACTCAAAATTTTTACTATAAAAAGAATTAACAAAAAAGTTACAAGTTAAAACAACTCAATAATCTCACAATAAAAACAATAAGAAACTCAACAAATCACTATAAAGACCATAAATAAAATATCAAAGTTAAAAAAACTCAATAATGTCACTATAAAAACCATAAAAAAAAACTCGTAGTTAAAAAACTCAAAGTTTTTACTAAAAAAAGTTACTAGTTAAAACAACTTAACAATTTCACTCTAATAACCATAAGTAAAAAGTTTCAAGTTAAGAAACTCAACAGTTCACTATAAAGACCATAACTAAAATATCAAAGTTAAAAAAAAAAACTCATTAATTTCACTATAAAACCATAAAAAAAATTTCCAAGTTAAAAACTAAAATTTTTTAAAGTAAAAAGCATAAAAAAAGTTACAAGATAAAACAACTTAACAATTTCACTCTAATAAATAACATTAGGAAAAAAGTTCCAAGTTAAGAAAACAACAGTTCACTATAAAGACCATAAATATGTGTTCAAAGTTAAAATAAACTCAACAGTTTCACTATAAAAACCATAAAAGAAAGTTCCAAGTTAAAAAAAAACCAAAATGTTTTACTGTAAAAAACTTAAACAAAACGTTACAAGTTAAAAAAAACTCAACAATTTCTCTATAAACACCATAATAAAAAAGTTCCAAGTTAAGTAACTCAATAATTCACATAAAAACCATAAATAAAAGATCAAAGTAAAAAAACTCAACAATTTCACCATAAAAACTCTAAAAAAAGTTCCAAGTTAAAAAAAACTCAAAACATTTACTATAAAAAGCATAATAAAAGTAAAAGTTAAAAAAACTCAACAATTTCACAATAAAAATCATAAGTAATAAGTTCCAATTTAAGAAACTCTACAATTAACTATATATACCATGTATAAAAGATCAAAGATAAAAAAAAACACAACAATTTTACTATAAAAACTATACAAAAGTTCCACATTAAAAAAAACTCAAAATTTTTACTAAAAAAAGAATTAAAAAAAAGTTACAAGTTAAAACAACTCAATAATTTCACAATAAAAACAATAAGAAACTCAACATATCACTATAAAGACCATAAATAAAATATCAAAGTTAAAAAAACTCAATAATGTCACTATAAAAACCATAAAAAAAAATTCTTAGTTAAAAAAGTCAAAATTTTTACTAAAAAAAGTTACTAGTTAAAACAACTTAACAATTTCACTCTAATAACCATAAGTAAAAAGTTTCAAGTTAAGAAACTCAACAGTTCACTATAAAGACCATAACTAAAATATCAAAGTTAAAAAAAACTCATTAATTTCACTATAAAACCATAAAAAAAATTTCCAAGTTAAAAACTAAAATTTTTTAAAGTAAAAAGCATAAAAAAAGTTACAAGATAAAACAACTTAACAATTTCACTCTAATAAATAACCTTAGGAAAAAAGTTCCAAGTTAAGAAAACAACAGTTCACTATAAAGACCATAAATAAGTGTTCAAAGTTAAAATAAACTCAACAGTTTCACTATAAAAACCATAAAAGAAAGTTCCAAGTTAAAAAAAAAACAAAATGTTTTACTGTAAAAAACTTAAACAAAATGTTACAAGTTAAAAAAAACTCAACAATTTCTCTATAAACACCATAAGAAAAAAGTTCCAAGTTAAGTAACTCAATAATTCACTTAAAAACCATAAATAAAAGATAAAAAAAACTCAACAATTTCACCATAAAAACTATAAAAAAGTTCCAAGTTAAAAAAAAACTCAAAACATTTACTATAAAAAGCATAATAAAAGTTAAAAGTTAAAAAAAAAACTCAACAATTTCACAATAAAAATCATAAGTAATAAGTTCAAATTTAAGAAACTTCACAATTCACTATATATACCATTAATCAAAGATCAAAGATAAAAAAATTCAACAATTTCACTATAAAAACTATACAAAAGTTCCACATTAAAAAAAAACTCAATTTTTTACTATAAAAAGAATTAAAAAAATGTTACAAGTTAAAACAACTCAATAATTTCACAATAAAAACCATAAGAAACTCAACAATTCATATAAAGAACATAAATAAAATATCAAAGTTAAAAAAACTCAATAATGTCACTATAAAAACCATAAAAAAAACTCCAAGTTAAAAAACTCAAACTTTTTACTAAAAAAAGTTACTAGTTAAAACAACTCAACAATTTCACTCTAATAACCATAAGAAAAAAATTTCAAGTTAAGAAACTCAACAGTTCACTATAAAGACCATAACTAATATATCAAAGTTAAAAAACAAAACTCAATAATTTCAATATAAAACCATAAAAAAAAGTTCCAAGTTAAAAACTCGAAAAGTTTACTATAAAAAGCATAAAAAAAGTTACAAGTTAAAACAACTTAACAATTTCACTCTAATAAACAACCTTAGGAAAAAAGTTCCAACTTAAGAAAACAACAGTTCACTATAAAGACCATAAATAAGTGTTCAAAGTTAAAAACAAACTCAAAAATCTCACTATAAAAACCATAAAAGAAAGTTCCAAGTTAAAAAAAAAAACCAAAATGTTTTACTATAAAAAACATAAACAAAACGTTACAAGTTAAAAAAAACTCAAAAATTTCTCTATAAACACCATAAGAAAAAAGTTCCAAGTTAAGTAACTCAATAATTCACATAAAAACCATAAATAAAAGATCAAAGTAAAAAAACTCAACAATTTCACCATAAAAACTCTAAAAAAAGTTCCAAGTTAAAAAAAACTCAAAACATTTACTATAAAAAGCATAATAAAAGTTAAAAGTTAAAAATACTCAACAATTTCACAATAAAAATCATAAGCAATAAGTTCCAATTTAAGAAACTCTACAATTAACTATATATACCATGTATAAAAGATCAAAGATAAAAAAAACACAACAATTTCACTATAAAAACTATACAAAAGTTCCACATTAAAAAAAAAACTCAAAATTTTTACTATAAAAAGAATTAAAAAAAAGTTACAAGTTAAAACAACTCAATAATTTCACAATAAAAACAATAAGAAACTCAACAAATCACTATAAAGACCATAAATAAAATATCAAAGTTAAAAAAACTCAATAATGTCACTATAAAAACCATAAAAAAAAATTCGTAGTTAAAAAACTCAAAGTTTTTACTAAAAAAAGTTACTAGTTAAAACAACTTAACAATTTCACTCTAATAACCATAAGTAAAAAGTTTCAAGTTAAGAAACTCAACAGTTCACTATAAAGACCATAACTAAAATATCAAAGTTAAAAAAAACTCATTAATTTCACTATAAAACCATAAAAAAAATTTCCAAGTTAAAAACTAAAATTTTTTAAAGTAAAAAGCATAAAAAAAGTTACAAGATAAAACAACTTAACAATTTCACTCTAATAAATAACCTTAGGAAAAAAGTTCCAAGTTAAGAAAACAACAGTTCACTATAAAGACCATAAATAAGTGTTCAAAGTTAAAATAAACTCAACAGTTTCACTATAAAAACCATAAAAGAAAGTTCCAAGTTAAAAAAAAAACAAAATGTTTTACTGTAAAAAACTTAAACAAAATGTTACAAGTTAAAAAAAACTCAACAATTTCTCTATAAACACCATAAGAAAAAAGTTCCAAGTTAAGTAACTCAATAATTCACTTAAAAACCATAAATAAAAGATAAAAAAAACTCAACAATTTCACCATAAAAACTATAAAAAAGTTCCAAGTTAAAAAAAACTCAAAACATTTACTATAAAAAGCATAATAAAAGTTAAAAGTTAAAAAAAAAACTCAACAATTTCACAATAAAAATCATAAGTAATAAGTTCAAATTTAAGAAACTTCACAATTCACTATATATACCATTAATCAAAGATCAAAGATAAAAAAATTCAACAATTTCACTATAAAAACTATACAAAAGTTCCACATTAAAAAAAAACTCAATTTTTTACTATAAAAAGAATTAAAAAAATGTTACAAGTTAAAACAACTCAATAATTTCACAATAAAAACCATAAGAAACTCAACAATTCATATAAAGAACATAAATAAAATATCAAAGTTAAAAAAACTCAATAATGTCACTATAAAAACCATAAAAAAAACTCCAAGTTAAAAAACTCAAACTTTTTACTAAAAAAAGTTACTAGTTAAAACAACTCAACAATTTCACTCTAATAACCATAAGAAAAAAATTTCAAGTTAAGAAACTCAACAGTTCACTATAAAGACCATAACTAATATATCAAAGTTAAAAAACAAAACTCAATAATTTCAATATAAAACCATAAAAAAAAGTTCCAAGTTAAAAACTCGAAAAGTTTACTATAAAAAGCATAAAAAAAGTTACAAGTTAAAACAACTTAACAATTTCACTCTAATAAACAACCTTAGGAAAAAAGTTCCAACTTAAGAAAACAACAGTTCACTATAAAGACCATAAATAAGTGTTCAAAGTTAAAAACAAACTCAAAAATCTCACTATAAAAACCATAAAAGAAAGTTCCAAGTTAAAAAAAAAAACAAAATGTTTTACTATAAAAAACATAAACAAAACGTTACAAGTTAAAAAAAACTCAAAAATTTCTCTATAAACACCATAAGAAAAAAGTTCCAAGTTAAGTAACTCAATAATTCACATAAAAACCATAAATAAAAGATCAAAGTAAAAAAACTCAACAATTTCACCATAAAAACTCTAAAAAAAGTTCCAAGTTAAAAAAAACTCAAAACATTTACTATAAAAAGCATAATAAAAGTTAAAAGTTAAAAATACTCAACAATTTCACAATAAAAATCATAAGCAATAAGTTCCAATTTAAGAAACTCTACAATTAACTATATATACCATGTATAAAAGATCAAAGATAAAAAAAACACAACAATTTCACTATAAAAACTATACAAAAGTTCCACATTAAAAAAAAACTCAAAATTTTTACTATAAAAAGAATTAAAAAAAAGTTACAAGTTAAAACAACTCAATAATTTCACAATAAAAACAATAAGAAACTCAACAAATCACTATAAAGACCATAAATAAAATATCAAAGTTAAAAAAACTCAATAATGTCACTATAAAAACCATAAAAAAAACTCGTAGTTAAAAAACTCAAAGTTTTTACTAAAAAAAGTTACTAGTTAAAACAACTTAACAATTTCACTCTAATAACCATAAGTAAAAAGTTTCAAGTTAAGAAACTCAACAGTTCACTATAAAGACCATAACTAAAATATCAAAGTTAAAAAAAAAAACTCATTAATTTCACTATAAAACCATAAAAAAAATTTCCAAGTTAAAAACTAAAATTTTTTAAAGTAAAAAGCATAAAAAAAGTTACAAGATAAAACAACTTAACAATTTCACTCTAATAAATAACCTTAGGAAAAAAGTTCCAACTTAAGAAAACAACAGTTCACTATAAAGACCATAAATATGTGTTCAAAGTTAAAATAAACTCAACAGTTTCACTATAAAAACCATAAAAGAAAGTTCCAAGTTAAAAAAAAACCAAAATGTTTTACTGTAAAAAACTTAAACAAAACGTTACAAGTTAAAAAAAACTCAACAATTTCTCTATAAACACCATAATAAAAAAGTTCCAAGTTAAGTAACTCAATAATTCACATAAAAACCATAAATAAAAGATCAAAGTAAAAAAACTCAACAATTTCACCATAAAAACTCTAAAAAAAGTTCCAAGTTAAAAAAAACTCAAAACATTTACTATAAAAAGCATAATAAAAGTTAAAAGTTAAAAATACTCAACAATTTCACAATAAAAATCATAAGCAATAAGTTCCAATTTAAGAAACTCTACAATTAACTATATATACCATGTATAAAAGATCAAAGATAAAAAAAACACAACAATTTCACTATAAAAACTATACAAAAGTTCCACATTAAAAAAAAACTCAAAATTTTTACTATAAAAAGAATTAAAAAAAAGTTACAAGTTAAAACAACTCAATAATTTCACAATAAAAACAATAAGAAACTCAACAAATCACTATAAAGACCATAAATAAAATATCAAAGTTAAAAAAACTCAATAATGTCACTATAAAAACCATAAAAAAAAATTCGTAGTTAAAAAACTCAAAGTTTTTACTAAAAAAAGTTAC
The DNA here is from genome assembly GCA_963966055.1 of Lathyrus aphaca. NCBI lineage: Eukaryota > Viridiplantae > Streptophyta > Magnoliopsida > Fabales > Fabaceae > Lathyrus > Lathyrus aphaca. Next base: position 380,915,838 of record OZ014521.1, read on the forward strand.
TAGTTAAAACAACTTAACAATTTCACTCTAATAACCATAAGTAAAAAGTTTCAAGTTAAGAAACTCAACAGTTCACTATAAAGACCATAACTAAAATATCAAAGTTAAAAAAAACTCATTAATTTCACTATAAAACCATAAAAAAAATTTCCAAGTTAAAAACTAAAATTTTTTAAAGTAAAAAGCATAAAAAAAGTTACAAGATAAAACAACTTAACAATTTCACTCTAATAAATAACCTTAGGAAAAAAGTTCCAAGTTAAGAAAACAACAGTTCACTAAAAAGACCATAAATAAGTGTTCAAAGTTAAAATAAACTCAACAGTTTCACTATAAAAACCATAAAAGAAAGTTCCAAGTTAAAAAAAAAACAAAATGTTTTACTGTAAAAAACTTAAACAAAATGTTACAAGTTAAAAAAAACTCAACAATTTCTCTATAAACACCATAAGAAAAAAGTTCCAAGTTAAGTAACTCAATAATTCACTTAAAAACCATAAATAAAAGATAAAAAAAACTCAACAATTTCACCATAAAAACTATAAAAAAGTTCCAAGTTAAAAAAAACTCAAAACATTTACTATAAAAAGCATAATAAAAGTTAAAAGTTAAAAAAAAAACTCAACAATTTCACAATAAAAATCATAAGTAATAAGTTCAAATTTAAGAAACTTCACAATTCACTATATATACCATTAATCAAAGATCAAAGATAAAAAAATTCAACAATTTCACTATAAAAACTATACAAAAGTTCCACATTAAAAAAAAACTCAATTTTTTACTATAAAAAGAATTAAAAAAATGTTACAAGTTAAAACAACTCAATAATTTCACAATAAAAACCATAAGAAACTCAACAATTCATATAAAGAACATAAATAAAATATCAAAGTTAAAAAAACTCAATAATGTCACTATAAAAACCATAAAAAAAACTCCAAGTTAAAAAACTCAAACTTTTTACTAAAAAAAGTTACTAGTTAAAACAACTCAACAATTTCACTCTAATAACCATAAGAAAAAAATTTCAAGTTAAGAAACTCAACAGTTCACTATAAAGACCATAACTAATATATCAAAGTTAAAAAACAAAACTCAATAATTTCAATATAAAACCATAAAAAAAAGTTCCAAGTTAAAAACTCGAAAAGTTTACTATAAAAAGCATAAAAAAAGTTACAAGTTAAAACAACTTAACAATTTCACTCTAATAAACAACCTTAGGAAAAAAGTTCCAACTTAAGAAAACAACAGTTCACTATAAAGACCATAAATAAGTGTTCAAAGTTAAAAACAAACTCAAAAATCTCACTATAAAAACCATAAAAGAAAGTTCCAAGTTAAAAAAAAAAACCAAAATGTTTTACTATAAAAAACATAAACAAAACGTTACAAGTTAAAAAAAACTCAAAAATTTCTCTATAAACACCATAAGAAAAAAGTTCCAAGTTAAGTAACTCAATAATTCACATAAAAACCATAAATAAAAGATCAAAGTAAAAAAACTCAACAATTTCACCATAAAAACTCTAAAAAAAGTTCCAAGTTAAAAAAAACTCAAAACATTTACTATAAAAAGCATAATAAAAGTTAAAAGTTAAAAATACTCAACAATTTCACAATAAAAATCATAAGCAATAAGTTCCAATTTAAGAAACTCTACAATTAACTATATATACCATGTATAAAAGATCAAAGATAAAAAAAACACAACAATTTCACTATAAAAACTATACAAAAGTTCCACATTAAAAAAAAACTCAAAATTTTTACTATAAAAAGAATTAAAAAAAAGTTACAAGTTAAAACAACTCAATAATTTCACAATAAAAACAATAAGAAACTCAACAAATCACTATAAAGACCATAAATAAAATATCAAAGTTAAAAAAACTCAATAATGTCACTATAAAAACCATAAAAAAAAATTCGTAGTTAAAAAACTCAAAGTTTTTACTAAAAAAAGTTACTAGTTAAAACAACTTAACAATTTCACTCTAATAACCATAAGTAAAAAGTTTCAAGTTAAGAAACTCAACAGTTCACTATAAAGACCATAACTAAAATATCAAAGTTAAAAAAAAAACTCATTAATTTCACTATAAAACCATAAAAAAAATTTCCAAGTTAAAAACTAAAATTTTTTAAAGTAAAAAGCATAAAAAAAGTTACAAGATAAAACAACTTAACAATTTCACTCTAATAAATAACCTTAGGAAAAAAGTTCCAAGTTAAGAAAACAACAGTTCATTATAAAGACCATAAATAAGTGTTCAAAGTTAAAATAAACTCAACAGTTTCACTATAAAAACCATAAAAGAAAGTTCCAAGTTAAAAAAAAAAACCAAAATGTTTTACTGTAAAAAACTTAAACAAAACGTTACAAGTTAAAAAAAAACTCAACAATTTCTCTATAAACACCATAATAAAAAAGTTCCAAGTTAAGTAACTCAATAATTCACATAAAAACCATAAATAAAAGATCAAAGTAAAAAAACTCAACAATTTCACCATAAAAACTCTAAAAAAAGTTCCAAGTTAAAAAAAACTCAAAACATTTACTATAAAAAGCATAATAAAAGTAAAAGTTAAAAAAACTCAACAATTTCACAATAAAAATCATAAGTAATAAGTTCCAATTTTAGAAACTCTACAATTAACTATATATACCATGTATAAAAGATCAAAGATAAAAAAAAAACACAACAATTTTACTATAAAAACTATACAAAAGTTCCACATTAAAAAAAAACTCAAAATTTTTACTATAAAAAGAATTAAAAAAAAGTTACAAGTTAAAACAACTCAATAATTTCACAATAAAAACAATAAGAAACTCAACATATCACTATAAAGACCATAAATAAAATATCAAAGTTAAAAAAACTCAATAATGTCACTATAAAAACCATAAAAAAAATTCTTAGTTAAAAAAGTCAAAATTTTTACTAAAAAAAGTTACTAGTTAAAACAACTTAACAATTTCACTCTAATAACCATAAGTAAAAAGTTTCAAGTTAAGAAACTCAACAGTTCACTATAAAGACCATAACTAAAATATCAAAGTTAAAAAAAACTCATTAATTTCACTATAAAACCATAAAAAAAATTTCCAAGTTAAAAACTAAAATTTTTTAAAGTAAAAAGCATAAAAAAAGTTACAAGATAAAACAACTTAACAATTTCACTCTAATAAATAACCTTAGGAAAAAAGTTCCAAGTTAAGAAAACAACAGTTCACTATAAAGACCATAAATAAGTGTTCAAAGTTAAAATAAACTCAACAGTTTCACTATAAAAACCATAAAAGAAAGTTCCAAGTTAAAAAAAAAAACAAAATGTTTTACTGTAAAAAACTTAAACAAAACGTTACAAGTTAAAAAAAAAACTCAACAATTTCTCTATAAACACCATAAGAAAAAAGTTCCAAGTTAAGTAACTCAATAATTCACTTAAAAACCATAAATAAAAGATCAAAACAAAACTCAACAATTTCACCATAAAAACTATAAAAAAGTTCCAAGTTAAAAAAAACTCAAAACATTTACTATAAAAAGCATAATAAAAGTTAAAAGTTAAAAAAAAAAACTCAACAATTTCACTATAAAAATCATAAGTAATAAGTACCAATTTAAGAAACTTAACAATTCACTATATATACCATTAATCAAAGATCAAAGATAAAAAATTCAACAATTTCACTATAAAAACTATACAAAAGTTCCACATTAAAAAAAAACTCAAAATTTTTAACTATAAAAAGAATTAAAAAAAAGTTACAAGTTAAATCAACTCAATAATTTCACAATAAAAACCATAAGAAACTCAACAATTCACTATAAAGAACATAAATAAAATATCAAAGTTAAAAAAACTCAATAATGTCACTATAAAAACCATAAAAAATTCCGAGTTAAAAAACTCAAACTTTTTACTAAAAAAAGTTACTAGTTAAAACAACTCAACAATTTCACTCTAATAACCATAAGTAAAAAGTTTCAAGTTAAGAAACTCAACAGTTCACTATAAAGACCATAACTAAAATATCAAAGTTAAAAAAAAACTCATTAATTTCACTATTAAACCATAAAAAAAAGTTCCAAGTTAAAAACTCAAAAATTTTAAAGTACAAAGCATAAAAAAAGTTACAAGATAAAACAACTTAACAATTTCACTCTAATAAATAACCTTAGGAAAAAAGTTCCAAGTTAAGAAAACAACAGTTCACTATAAAGACCATAAATAAGTGTTCAAAGTTAAAATAAATTCAACAATTTGACTATAAAAACCATAAAAGAAAGTTCCACGTTAAAAAAAAAACCAAAATGTTTTACTATAAAAAACTTAAACAAAACGTTACAAATTAAAAAAAACTCAACAATTTTTCTATAAACACCATAAGAAAAAAGTTCCAAGTTAAGTAACTCAATAATTCACTTAAAAACCATAAATAAAAGATCAAAACAAAACTCAATAATTTCACCATAAAAACTATAAAAAAGGTCCAAGTTAAAAAAAACTCAAAACATTTACTATAAAAAGCATAATAAAAGTTAAAAGTTAAAAAAAAACTCAACAATTTAACTATAAAAATCATAAGTAATAAGTTCCAATTTAAGAAACTCTACAATTCAATATATATACCATGAATGAAAGATCAAAGATAAAAAAATTCAACAATTTCACTATAAAAACTATACAAAAGTTCCACATTAAAAAAAACTCAAAATTTTTTACTATAAAAATAATTAAAAAAAAGTTACAAGTTAAAACAACTCAATAATTTCACGATAAAAACAATAAGAAACTCAACAATTCACTATAAAAAACATAAATAAAATATCAAAGTTAAAAAAACTCAATAATGTCACTATAAAAACCATAAAAAAATTCCAAGTTAAAAAACTCAAACTTTTTACTAAAAAAAGTTACTAGTTAAAACAACTCAACAATTTCACTCTAATAACCATAAGTAAAAAGTTTCAAGTTAAGAAACTCAACAGTTCACTATAAAGACCATAACTAAAATATCAAAGTTAAAAAAAAAAAACTCATTAATTTCACTATAAAACCATAAAAAAAAGTTCCAAGTTAAAAACTCAAAAATTTTAAAGTAAAAAGCATAAAAAAGTTACAAGATAAAACAACTTAACAATTTCACTCTAATAAATAACCTTAGGAAAAAAGTTCCAAGTTAAGAAAACAACAGTTCACTATAAAGACCATAAATAAGTGTTCAAAGTTAAAATAAACTCAATAATTTGACTATAAAAACCATAAAAGAAAGTTCCAAGTTTAAAAAAAAAAATGTTTTACTATAAAAAACATAAACTAAACGTTACAAGTTAAAAAAAAACTCAACAATTTCTCTATAAACACCATAAGAAAAAAGTTCCAAGTTAAGTAACTCAATAATTCACATAAAAACCATAAATAAAAGATCAAAGTAAAAAAACTCAACAATTTCACCATAAAAACTCTAAAAAAAGTTCCAAGTTAAAAAAAACTCAAAACATTTACTATAAAAAGCATAATAAAAGTTAAAAGTTAAAAAAACTCAACAATTTCACAATAAAAATCATAAGTAATAAGTTCCAATTTAAGAAACTCTACAATTAACTATATATACCATGAATAAAAGATCAAAGATAAAAAAAACACAACAATTTCACTATAAAAACTATACAAAAGTTCCACATTAAAAAAAACTCAATATTTTTACTATAAAAAGAATTAAAAAAAAGTTACAAGTTAAAACAACTCAACAATTTCAAATAAAAACAATAAGAAAAAAGTTTCAAGTTAAGAAACTCAACAATTCACTATAAAGACCATAAATAAAATATCAATGTTAAAAAAACTCAATAATGTCACTATGAAAACCATAAAAAAAATTCCAAGTTAAAAAACTCAAACTTTTTACTAAAAAAAGTTACTTGTTAAAACAACTCAACAATTTCACTCTAATAACCATAAGAAAAAAATTTCAAGTTAAGAAACTCAACAGTTCACTATAAAGACCATAACTAATATATCAAAGTTAAAAAACAAAACTCAATAATTTCAATATAAAACAATAAAAAAAAAGTTCCAAGTTAAAAACTCGAAAAGTTTACTATAAAAAGCATAAAAAAAGTTACAAGTTAAAACAACTTAACAATTTCACTCTAATAAACAACCTTAGGAAAAAAGTTCCAACTTAAGAAAACAACAGTTCACTATAAAGACCATAAATAAGTGTTCAAAGTTAAAAAAAAACTCAAAAATCTCACTATAAAAACCATAAAAGAAAGTTCCAAGTTAAAAAAAAAAACAAAATGTTTTACTATAAAAAACATAAACAAAACGTTACAAGTTAAAAAAAACTCAAAAATTTCTCTATAAACACCATAAGAAAAAAGTTCCAAGTTAAGTAACTCAATAATTCACATAAAAACCATAAATAAAAGATCAAAGTAAAAAAACTCAACAATTTCACCATAAAAACTATAAAAAAGTTCCAAGTTAAAAAAAACTCAACATTTACTATAAAAAGCATAATAAAAGTTAAAAGTTAAAAAAACTCAACAATTTCACAATAAAAATCATAAGTAATAAGTTCCAATTTAAGAAACTCTACAATTAACTATATATACCATGTATAAAAGATCAAAGATAAAAAAAACACAACAATTTCACTATAAAAACTATACAAAAGTTCCACATTAAAAAAAAACTCAAAATTTTTACTATAAAAAGAATTAAAAAAAAGTTACAAGTTAAAACAACTCAATAATCTCACAATAAAAACAATAAGAAACTCAACAAATCACTATAAAGACCATAAATAAAATATCAAAGTTAAAAAAACTCAATAATGTCACTATAAAAACCATAAAAAAAAACTCGTAGTTAAAAAACTCAAAGTTTTTACTAAAAAAAGTTACTAGTTAAAACAACTTAACAATTTCACTCTAATAACCATAAGTAAAAAGTTTCAAGTTAAGAAACTCAACAGTTCACTATAAAGACCATAACTAAAATATCAAAGTTAAAAAAAAAACTCATTAATTTCACTATAAAACCATAAAAATAATTTCCAAGTTAAAAACTAAAATTTTTTAAAGTAAAAAGCATAAAAAAAGTTACAAGATAAAACAACTTAACAATTTCACTCTAATAAATAACCTTAGGAAAAAAGTTCCAAGTTAAGAAAACAACAGTTCACTATAAAGACCATAAATATGTGTTCAAAGTTAAAATAAACTCAACAGTTTCACTATAAAAACCATAAAAGAAAGTTCCAAGTTAAAAAAAAACCAAAATGTTTTACTGTAAAAAACTTAAACAAAACGTTACAAGTTAAAAAAAACTCAACAATTTCTCTATAAACACCATAATAAAAAAGTTCCAAGTTAAGTAACTCAATAATTCACATAAAAACCATAAATAAAAGATCAAAGTAAAAAAACTCAACAATTTCACCATAAAAACTCTAAAAAAAGTTCCAAGTTAAAAAAAACTCAAAACATTTACTATAAAAAGCATAATAAAAGTAAAAGTTAAAAAAACTCAACAATTTCACAATAAAAATCATAAGTAATAAGTTCCAATTTAAGAAACTCTACAATTAACTATATATACCATGTATAAAAGATCAAAGATAAAAAAAACACAACAATTTTACTATAAAAACTATACAAAAGTTCCACATTAAAAAAAACTCAAAATTTTTACTAAAAAAAGAATTAAAAAAAAGTTACAAGTTAAAACAACTCAATAATTTCACAATAAAAACAATAAGAAACTCAACATATCACTATAAAGACCATAAATAAAATATCAAAGTTAAAAAAACTCAATAATGTCACTATAAAAACCATAAAAAAAATTCTTAGTTAAAAAAGTCAAAATTTTTACTAAAAAAAGTTACTAGTTAAAACAACTTAACAATTTCACTCTAATAACCATAAGTAAAAAGTTTCAAGTTAAGAAACTCAACAGTTCACTATAAAGACCATAACTAAAATATCAAAGTTAAAAAAAACTCATTAATTTCACTATAAAACCATAAAAAAAATTTCCAAGTTAAAAACTAAAATTTTTTAAAGTAAAAAGCATAAAAAAAGTTACAAGATAAAACAACTTAACAATTTCACTCTAATAAATAACCTTAGGAAAAAAGTTCCAAGTTAAGAAAACAACAGTTCACTATAAAGACCATAAATAAGTGTTCAAAGTTAAAATAAACTCAACAGTTTCACTATAAAAACCATAAAAGAAAGTTCCAAGTTAAAAAAAAAAAAAAATGTTTTACTGTAAAAAACTTAAACAAAATGTTACAAGTTAAAAAAAACTCAACAATTTCTCTATAAACACCATAAGAAAAAAGTTCCAAGTTAAGTAACTCAATAATTCACTTAAAAACCATAAATAAAAGATAAAAAAAACTCAACAATTTCACCATAAAAACTATAAAAAAGTTCCAAGTTAAAAAAAACTCAAAACATTTACTATAAAAAGCATAATAAAAGTTAAAAGTTAAAAAAAAAACTCAACAATTTCACAATAAAAATCATAAGTAATAAGTTCAAATTTAAGAAACTTCACAATTCACTATATATACCATTAATCAAAGATCAAAGATAAAAAAATTCAACAATTTCACTATAAAAACTATACAAAAGTTCCACATTAAAAAAAAACTCAATTTTTTACTATAAAAAGAATTAAAAAAATGTTACAAGTTAAAACAACTCAATAATTTCACAATAAAAACCATAAGAAACTCAACAATTCATATAAAGAACATAAATAAAATATCAAAGTTAAAAAAACTCAATAATGTCACTATAAAAACCATAAAAAAAACTCCAAGTTAAAAAACTCAAACTTTTTACTAAAAAAAGTTACTAGTTAAAACAACTCAACAATTTCACTCTAATAACCATAAGAAAAAAATTTCAAGTTAAGAAACTCAACAGTTCACTATAAAGACCATAACTAATATATCAAAGTTAAAAAACAAAACTCAATAATTTCAATATAAAACCATAAAAAAAAGTTCCAAGTTAAAAACTCGAAAAGTTTACTATAAAAAGCATAAAAAAAGTTACAAGTTAAAACAACTTAACAATTTCACTCTAATAAACAACCTTAGGAAAAAAGTTCCAACTTAAGAAAACAACAGTTCACTATAAAGACCATAAATAAGTGTTCAAAGTTAAAAACAAACTCAAAAATCTCACTATAAAAACCATAAAAGAAAGTTCCAAGTTAAAAAAAAAAACCAAAATGTTTTACTATAAAAAACATAAACAAAACGTTACAAGTTAAAAAAAACTCAAAAATTTCTCTATAAACACCATAAGAAAAAAGTTCCAAGTTAAGTAACTCAATAATTCACATAAAAACCATAAATAAAAGATCAAAGTAAAAAAACTCAACAATTTCACCATAAAAACTCTAAAAAAAGTTCCAAGTTAAAAAAAACTCAAAACATTTACTATAAAAAGCATAATAAAAGTTAAAAGTTAAAAATACTCAACAATTTCACAATAAAAATCATAAGCAATAAGTTCCAATTTAAGAAACTCTACAATTAACTATATATACCATGTATAAAAGATCAAAGATAAAAAAAACACAACAATTTCACTATAAAAACTATACAAAAGTTCCACATTAAAAAAAACTCAAAATTTTTACTATAAAAAGAATTAAAAAAAAGTTACAAGTTAAAACAACTCAATAATTTCACAATAAAAACAATAAGAAACTCAACAAATCACTATAAAGACCATAAATAAAATATCAAAGTTAAAAAAACTCAATAATGTCACTATAAAAACCATACAAAAAAATTCGTAGTTAAAAAACTCAAAGTTTTTACTAAAAAAAGTTACTAGTTAAAACAACTTAACAATTTCACTCTAATAACCATAAGTAAAAAGTTTCAAGTTAAGAAACTCAACAGTTCACTATAAAGACCATAACTAAAATATCAAAGTTAAAAAAAAAAACTCATTAATTTCACTATAAAACCATAAAAAAAATTTCCAAGTTAAAAACTAAAATTTTTTAAAGTAAAAAGAATAAAAAAAGTTACAAGATAAAACAACTTAACAATTTCACTCTAATAAATAACCTTAGGAAAAAAGTTCCAAGTTAAGAAAACAACAGTTCACTATAAAGACCATAAATAAATGTTCAAAGTTAAAATAAACTCAACAGTTTCACTATAAAAACCATAAAAGAAAGTTCCAAGTTAAAAAAAAAAACCAAAATGTTTTACTGTAAAAAACTTAAACAAAACGTTACAAGTTAAAAAAAAACTCAACAATTTCTCTATAAACACCATAATAAAAAAGTTCCAAGTTAAGTAACTCAATAATTCACATAAAAACCATAAATAAAAGATCAAAGTAAAAAAACTCAACAATTTCACCATAAAAACTCTAAAAAAAGTTCCAAGTTAAAAAAAACTCAAAACATTTACTATAAAAAGCATAATAAAAGTTAAAAGTTAAAAAAACTCAACAATTTCACAATAAAAATCATAAGTAATAAGTTCCAATTTAAGAAACTCTACAATTAACTATATATACCATGAATAAAAGATCAAAGATAAAAAAAACACAACAATTTCACTATAAAAACTATACAAAAGTTCCACATTAAAAAAAACTCAATATTTTTACTATAAAAAGAATTAAAAAAAAGTTACAAGTTAAAACAACTCAACAATTTCAAATAAAAACAATAAGAAAAAAGTTTCAAGTTAAGAAACTCAACAATTCACTATAAAGACCATAAATAAAATATCAATGTTAAAAAAACTCAATAATGTCACTATGAAAACCATAAAAAAAATTCCAAGTTAAAAAACTCAAACTTTTTACTAAAAAAAGTTACTTGTTAAAACAACTCAACAATTTCACTCTAATAACCATAAGAAAAAAATTTCAAGTTAAGAAACTCAACAGTTCACTATAAAGACCATAACTAATATATCAAAGTTAAAAAACAAAACTCAATAATTTCAATATAAAACAATAAAAAAAAAGTTCCAAGTTAAAAACTCGAAAAGTTTACTATAAAAAGCATAAAAAAAGTTACAAGTTAAAACAACTTAACAATTTCACTCTAATAAACAACCTTAGGAAAAAAGTTCCAACTTAAGAAAACAACAGTTCACTATAAAGACCATAAATAAGTGTTCAAAGTTAAAAAAAAACTCAAAAATCTCACTATAAAAACCATAAAAGAAAGTTCCAAGTTAAAAAAAAAAACAAAATGTTTTACTATAAAAAACATAAACAAAACGTTACAAGTTAAAAAAAACTCAAAAATTTCTCTATAAACACCATAAGAAAAAAGTTCCAAGTTAAGTAACTCAATAATTCACATAAAAACCATAAATAAAAGATCAAAGTAAAAAAACTCAACAATTTCACCATAAAAACTATAAAAAAGTTCCAAGTTAAAAAAAACTCAACATTTACTATAAAAAGCATAATAAAAGTTAAAAGTTAAAAAAACTCAACAATTTCACAATAAAAATCATAAGTAATAAGTTCCAATTTAAGAAACTCTACAATTAACTATATATACCATGTATAAAAGATCAAAGATAAAAAAAACACAACAATTTCACTATAAAAACTATACAAAAGTTCCACATTAAAAAAAAACTCAAAATTTTTACTATAAAAAGAATTAAAAAAAAGTTACAAGTTAAAACAACTCAATAATCTCACAATAAAAACAATAAGAAACTCAACAAATCACTATAAAGACCATAAATAAAATATCAAAGTTAAAAAAACTCAATAATGTCACTATAAAAACCATAAAAAAAAACTCGTAGTTAAAAAACTCAAAGTTTTTACTAAAAAAAGTTACTAGTTAAAACAACTTAACAATTTCACTCTAATAACCATAAGTAAAAAGTTTCAAGTTAAGAAACTCAACAGTTCACTATAAAGACCATAACTAAAATATCAAAGTTAAAAAAAAAACTCATTAATTTCACTATAAAACCATAAAAATAATTTCCAAGTTAAAAACTAAAATTTTTTAAAGTAAAAAGCATAAAAAAAGTTACAAGATAAAACAACTTAACAATTTCACTCTAATAAATAACCTTAGGAAAAAAGTTCCAAGTTAAGAAAACAACAGTTCACTATAAAGACCATAAATATGTGTTCAAAGTTAAAATAAACTCAACAGTTTCACTATAAAAACCATAAAAGAAAGTTCCAAGTTAAAAAAAAACCAAAATGTTTTACTGTAAAAAACTTAAACAAAACGTTACAAGTTAAAAAAAACTCAACAATTTCTCTATAAACACCATAATAAAAAAGTTCCAAGTTAAGTAACTCAATAATTCACATAAAAACCATAAATAAAAGATCAAAGTAAAAAAACTCAACAATTTCACCATAAAAACTCTAAAAAAAGTTCCAAGTTAAAAAAAACTCAAAACATTTACTATAAAAAGCATAATAAAAGTAAAAGTTAAAAAAACTCAACAATTTCACAATAAAAATCATAAGTAATAAGTTCCAATTTAAGAAACTCTACAATTAACTATATATACCATGTATAAAAGATCAAAGATAAAAAAAACACAACAATTTTACTATAAAAACTATACAAAAGTTCCACATTAAAAAAAACTCAAAATTTTTACTAAAAAAAGAATTAAAAAAAAGTTACAAGTTAAAACAACTCAATAATTTCACAATAAAAACAATAAGAAACTCAACATATCACTATAAAGACCATAAATAAAATATCAAAGTTAAAAAAACTCAATAATGTCACTATAAAAACCATAAAAAAAATTCTTAGTTAAAAAAGTCAAAATTTTTACTAAAAAAAGTTACTAGTTAAAACAACTTAACAATTTCACTCTAATAACCATAAGTAAAAAGTTTCAAGTTAAGAAACTCAACAGTTCACTATAAAGACCATAACTAAAATATCAAAGTTAAAAAAAACTCATTAATTTCACTATAAAACCATAAAAAAAATTTCCAAGTTAAAAACTAAAATTTTTTAAAGTAAAAAGCATAAAAAAAGTTACAAGATAAAACAACTTAACAATTTCACTCTAATAAATAACCTTAGGAAAAAAGTTCCAAGTTAAGAAAACAACAGTTCACTATAAAGACCATAAATAAGTGTTCAAAGTTAAAATAAACTCAACAGTTTCACTATAAAAACCATAAAAGAAAGTTCCAAGTTAAAAAAAAAAAAAATGTTTTAATGTAAAAAACTTAAACAAAATGTTACAAGTTAAAAAAAACTCAACAATTTCTCTATAAACACCATAAGAAAAAAGTTCCAAGTTAAGTAACTCAATAATTCACTTAAAAACCATAAATAAAAGATAAAAAAAACTCAACAATTTCACCATAAAAACTATAAAAAAGTTCCAAGTTAAAAAAAACTCAAAACATTTACTATAAAAAGCATAATAAAAGTTAAAAGTTAAAAAAAAAACTCAACAATTTCACAATAAAAATCATAAGTAATAAGTTCAAATTTAAGAAACTTCACAATTCACTATATATACCATTAATCAAAGATCAAAGATAAAAAAATTCAACAATTTCACTATAAAAACTATACAAAAGTTCCACATTAAAAAAAAACTCAATTTTTTACTATAAAAAGAATTAAAAAAATGTTACAAGTTAAAACAACTCAATAATTTCACAATAAAAACCATAAGAAACTCAACAATTCATATAAAGAACATAAATAAAATATCAAAGTTAAAAAAACTCAATAATGTCACTATAAAAACCATAAAAAAAACTCCAAGTTAAAAAACTCAAACTTTTTACTAAAAAAAGTTACTAGTTAAAACAACTCAACAATTTCACTCTAATAACCATAAGAAAAAAATTTCAAGTTAAGAAACTCAACAGTTCACTATAAAGACCATAACTAATATATCAAAGTTAAAAAACAAAACTCAATAATTTCAATATAAAACCATAAAAAAAAGTTCCAAGTTAAAAACTCGAAAAGTTTACTATAAAAAGCATAAAAAAAGTTACAAGTTAAAACAACTTAACAATTTCACTCTAATAAACAACCTTAGGAAAAAAGTTCCAACTTAAGAAAACAACAGTTCACTATAAAGACCATAAATAAGTGTTCAAAGTTAAAAACAAACTCAAAAATCTCACTATAAAAACCATAAAAGAAAGTTCCAAGTTAAAAAAAAAAACCAAAATGTTTTACTATAAAAAACATAAACAAAACGTTACAAGTTAAAAAAAACTCAAAAATTTCTCTATAAACACCATAAGAAAAAAGTTCCAAGTTAAGTAACTCAATAATTCACATAAAAACCATAAATAAAAGATCAAAGTAAAAAAACTCAACAATTTCACCATAAAAACTCTAAAAAAAGTTCCAAGTTAAAAAAAACTCAAAACATTTACTATAAAAAGCATAATAAAAGTTAAAAGTTAAAAATACTCAACAATTTCACAATAAAAATCATAAGCAATAAGTTCCAATTTAAGAAACTCTACAATTAACTATATATACCATGTATAAAAGATCAAAGATAAAAAAAACACAACAATTTCACTATAAAAACTATACAAAAGTTCCACATTAAAAAAAACTCAAAATTTTTACTATAAAAAGAATTAAAAAAAAGTTACAAGTTAAAACAACTCAATAATTTCACAATAAAAACAATAAGAAACTCAACAAATCACTATAAAGACCATAAATAAAATATCAAAGTTAAAAAAACTCAATAATGTCACTATAAAAACCATACAAAAAAATTCGTAGTTAAAAAACTCAAAGTTTTTACTAAAAAAAGTTACTAGTTAAAACAACTTAACAATTTCACTCTAATAACCATAAGTAAAAAGTTTCAAGTTAAGAAACTCAACAGTTCACTATAAAGACCATAACTAAAATATCAAAGTTAAAAAAAAAAACTCATTAATTTCACTATAAAACCATAAAAAAAATTTCCAAGTTAAAAACTAAAATTTTTTAAAGTAAAAAGAATAAAAAAAGTTACAAGATAAAACAACTTAACAATTTCACTCTAATAAATAACCTTAGGAAAAAAGTTCCAAGTTAAGAAAACAACAGTTCACTATAAAGACCATAAATAAATGTTCAAAGTTAAAATAAACTCAACAGTTTCACTATAAAAACCATAAAAGAAAGTTCCAAGTTAAAAAAAAAAACCAAAATGTTTTACTGTAAAAAACTTAAACAAAACGTTACAAGTTAAAAAAAAACTCAACAATTTCTCTATAAACACCATAATAAAAAAGTTCCAAGTTAAGTAACTCAATAATTCACATAAAAACCATAAATAAAAGATCAAAGTAAAAAAACTCAACAATTTCACCATAAAAACTCTAAAAAAAGTTCCAAGTTAAAAAAAACTCAAAACATTTACTATAAAAAGCATAATAAAAGTAAAAGTTAAAAAAACTCAACAATTTCACAATAAAAATCATAAGTAATAAGTTCCAATTTAAGAAACTCTACAATTAACTATATATACCATGTATAAAAGATCAAAGATAAAAAAAAACACAACAATTTTACTATAAAAACTATACAAAAGTCCACATTAAAAAAAAACTCAAAATTTTTACTATAAAAAGAATTAAAAAAAAGTTACAAGTTAAAACAACTCAATAATTTCACAATAAAAACAATAAGAAACTCAACATATCACTATAAAGACCATAAATAAAATATCAAAGTTAAAAAAACTCAATAATGTCACTATAAAAACCATAAAAAAAATTCATAGTTAAAAAAGTCAAAATTTTTACTAAAAAAAGTTACTAGTTAAAACAACTTAACAATTTCACTCTAATAACCATAAGTAAAAAGTTTCAAGTTAAGAAACTCAACAGTTCACTATAAAGACCATAACTAAAATATCAAAGTTAAAAAAAACTCATTAATTTCACTATAAAACCATAAAAAAAATTTCCAAGTTAAAAACTAAAATTTTTTAAAGTAAAAAGCATAAAAAAAGTTACAAGATAAAACAACTTAACAATTTCACTCTAATAAATAACCTTAGGAAAAAAGTTCCAAGTTAAGAAAACAACAGTTCACTATAAAGACCATAAATAAGTGTTCAAAGTTAAAATAAACTCAACAGTTTCACTATAAAAACCATAAAAGAAAGTTCCAAGTTAAAAAAAAAAACAAAATGTTTTACTGTAAAAAACTTAAACAAAATGTTACAAGTTAAAAAAAACTCAACAATTTCTCTATAAACACCATAAGAAAAAAGTTCCAAGTTAAGTAACTCAATAATTCACTTAAAAACCATAAATAAAAGATAAAAAAAACTCAACAATTTCACCATAAAAACTATAAAAAAGTTCCAAGTTAAAAAAAACTCAAAACATTTACTATAAAAAGCATAATAAAAGTTAAAAGTTAAAAAAAAAACTCAACAATTTCACAATAAAAATCATAAGTAATAAGTTCAAATTTAAGAAACTTCACAATTCACTATATATACCATTAATCAAAGATCAAAGATAAAAAAATTCAACAATTTCACTATAAAAACTATACAAAAGTTCCACATTAAAAAAAAAACTCAATTTTTTACTATAAAAAGAATTAAAAAAATGTTACAAGTTAAAACAACTCAATAATTTCACAATAAAAACCATAAGAAACTCAACAATTCATATAAAGAACATAAATAAAATATCAAAGTTAAAAAAACTCAATAATGTCACTATAAAAACCATAAAAAAAACTCCAAGTTAAAAAACTCAAACTTTTTACTAAAAAAAGTTACTAGTTAAAACAACTCAACAATTTCACTCTAATAACCATAAGAAAAAAATTTCAAGTTAAGAAACTCAACAGTTCACTATAAAGACCATAACTAATATATCAAAGTTAAAAAACAAAACTCAATAATTTCAATATAAAACCATAAAAAAAAGTTCCAAGTTAAAAACTCGAAAAGTTTACTATAAAAAGCATAAAAAAAGTTACAAGTTAAAACAACTTAACAATTTCACTCTAATAAACAACCTTAGGAAAAAAGTTCCAACTTAAGAAAACAACAGTTCACTATAAAGACCATAAATAAGTGTTCAAAGTTAAAAAAAAACTCAAAAATCTCACTATAAAAACCATAAAAGAAAGTTCCAAGTTAAAAAAAAAAGACCAAAATGTTTTACTATAAAAAACATAAACAAAACGTTACAAGTTAAAAAAAACTCAAAAATTTCTCTATAAACACCATAAGAAAAAAGTTCCAAGTTAAGTAACTCAATAATTCACATAAAAACCATAAATAAAAGATCAAAGTAAAAAAACTCAACAATTTCACCATAAAAACTCTAAAAAAAGTTCCAAGTTAAAAAAAACTCAAAACATTTACTATAAAAAGCATAATAAAAGTTAAAAGTTAAAAATACTCAACAATTTCACAATAAAAATCATAAGTAATAAGTTCCAATTTAAGAAACTCTACAATTAACTATATATACCATGTATAAAAGATCAAAGATAAAAAAAACACAACAATTTCACTATAAAAACTATACAAAAGTTCCACATTAAAAAAAAACTCAAAATTTTTACTATAAAAAGAATTAAAAAAAAGTTACAAGTTAAAACAACTCAATAATTTCACAATAAAAACAATAAGAAACTCAACAAATCACTATAAAGACCATAAATAAAATATCAAAGTTAAAAAAACTCAATAATGTCACTATAAAAACCATAAAAAAAAATTCGTAGTTAAAAAACTCAAAGTTTTTACTAAAAAAAGTTACTAGTTAAAACAACTTAACAATTTCACTCTAATAACCATAAGTAAAAAGTTTCAAGTTAAGAAACTCAACAGTTCACTATAAAGACCATAACTAAAATATCAAAGTTAAAAAAAAAAACTCATTAATTTCACTATAAAACCATAAAAAAAATTTCCAAGTTAAAAACTAAAATTTTTTAAAGTAAAAAGCATAAAAAAAGTTACAAGATAAAACAACTTAACAATTTCACTCTAATAAATAACCTTAGGAAAAAAGTTCCAAGTTAAGAAAACAACAGTTCACTATAAAGACCATAAATAAGTGTTCAAAGTTAAAATAAACTCAACAGTTTCACTATAAAAACCATAAAAGAAAGTTCCAAGTTAAAAAAAAAAACAAAATGTTTTACTGTAAAAAACTTAAACAAAATGTTACAAGTTAAAAAAAACTCAACAATTTCTCTATAAACACCATAAGAAAAAAGTTCCAAGTTAAGTAACTCAATAATTCACTTAAAAACCATAAATAAAAGATAAAAAAAACTCAACAATTTCACCATAAAAACTATAAAAAAGTTCCAAGTTAAAAAAAACTCAAAACATTTACTATAAAAAGCATAATAAAAGTTAAAAGTTAAAAAAAAAACTCAACAATTTCACAATAAAAATCATAAGTAATAAGTTCAAATTTAAGAAACTTCACAATTCACTATATATACCATTAATCAAAGATCAAAGATAAAAAAATTCAACAATTTCACTATAAAAACTATACAAAAGTTCCACATTAAAAAAAAAAACTCAATTTTTTACTATAAAAAGAATTAAAAAAATGTTACAAGTTAAAACAACTCAATAATTTCACAATAAAAACCATAAGAAACTCAACAATTCATATAAAGAACATAAATAAAATATCAAAGTTAAAAAAACTCAATAATGTCACTATAAAAACCATAAAAAAAACTCCAAGTTAAAAAACTCAAACTTTTTACTAAAAAAAGTTACTAGTTAAAACAACTCAACAATTTCACTCTAATAACCATAAGAAAAAAATTTCAAGTTAAGAAACTCAACAGTTCACTATAAAGACCATAACTAATATATCAAAGTTAAAAAACAAAACTCAATAATTTCAATATAAAACCATAAAAAAAAGTTCCAAGTTAAAAACTCGAAAAGTTTACTATAAAAAGCATAAAAAAAGTTACAAGTTAAAACAACTTAACAATTTCACTCTAATAAACAACCTTAGGAAAAAAGTTCCAACTTAAGAAAACAACAGTTCACTATAAAGACCATAAATAAGTGTTCAAAGTTAAAAAAAAACTCAAAAATCTCACTATAAAAACCATAAAAGAAAGTTCCAAGTTAAAAAAAAAAGACCAAAATGTTTTACTATAAAAAACATAAACAAAACGTTACAAGTTAAAAAAAACTCAAAAATTTCTCTATAAACACCATAAGAAAAAAGTTCCAAGTTAAGTAACTCAATAATTCACATAAAAACCATAAATAAAAGATCAAAGTAAAAAAACTCAACAATTTCACCATAAAAACTCTAAAAAAAGTTCCAAGTTAAAAAAAACTCAAAACATTTACTATAAAAAGCATAATAAAAGTTAAAAGTTAAAAATACTCAACAATTTCACAATAAAAATCATAAGTAATAAGTTCCAATTTAAGAAACTCTACAATTAACTATATATACCATGTATAAAAGATCAAAGATAAAAAAAACACAACAATTTCACTATAAAAACTATACAAAAGTTCCACATTAAAAAAAAACTCAAAATTTTTACTATAAAAAGAATTAAAAAAAAGTTACAAGTTAAAACAACTCAATAATTTCACAATAAAAACAATAAGAAACTCAACAAATCACTATAAAGACCATAAATAAAATATCAAAGTTAAAAAAACTCAATAATGTCACTATAAAAACCATAAAAAAAAATTCGTAGTTAAAAAACTCAAAGTTTTTACTAAAAAAAGTTACTAGTTAAAACAACTTAACAATTTCACTCTAATAACCATAAGTAAAAAGTTTCAAGTTAAGAAACTCAACAGTTCACTATAAAGACCATAACTAAAATATCAAAGTTAAAAAAAAAAACTCATTAATTTCACTATAAAACCATAAAAAAAATTTCCAAGTTAAAAACTAAAATTTTTTAAAGTAAAAAGCATAAAAAAAGTTACAAGATAAAACAACTTAACAATTTCACTCTAATAAATAACCTTAGGAAAAAAGTTCCAAGTTAAGAAAACAACAGTTCACTATAAAGACCATAAATAAGTGTTCAAAGTTAAAATAAACTCAACAGTTTCACTATAAAAACCATAAAAGAAAGTTCCAAGTTAAAAAAAAAAACAAAATGTTTTACTGTAAAAAACTTAAACAAAACGTTACAAGTTAAAAAAAAACTCAACAATTTCTCTATAAACACCATAATAAAAAAGTTCCAAGTTAAGTAACTCAATAATTCACATAAAAACCATAAATAAAAGATCAAAGTAAAAAAACTCAACAATTTCACCATAAAAACTCTAAAAAAAGTTCCAAGTTAAAAAAAACTCAAAACATTTACTATAAAAAGCATAATAAAAGTAAAAGTTAAAAAAACTCAACAATTTCACAATAAAAATCATAAGTAATAAGTTCCAATTTAAGAAACTCTACAATTAACTATATATACCATGTATAAAAGATCAAAGATAAAAAAAAACACAACAATTTTACTATAAAAACTATACAAAAGTCCACATTAAAAAAAAACTCAAAATTTTTACTATAAAAAGAATTAAAAAAAAGTTACAAGTTAAAACAACTCAATAATTTCACAATAAAAACAATAAGAAACTCAACATATCACTATAAAGACCATAAATAAAATATCAAAGTTAAAAAAACTCAATAATGTCACTATAAAAACCATAAAAAAAATTCTTAGTTAAAAAAGTCAAAATTTTTACTAAAAAAAGTTACTAGTTAAAACAACTTAACAATTTCACTCTAATAACCATAAGTAAAAAGTTTCAAGTTAAGAAACTCAACAGTTCACTATAAAGACCATAACTAAAATATCAAAGTTAAAAAAAACTCATTAATTTCACTATAAAACCATAAAAAAAATTTCCAAGTTAAAAACTAAAATTTTTTAAAGTAAAAAGCATAAAAAAAGTTACAAGATAAAACAACTTAACAATTTCACTCTAATAAATAACCTTAGGAAAAAAGTTCCAAGTTAAGAAAACAACAGTTCACTATAAAGACCATAAATAAGTGTTCAAAGTTAAAATAAACTCAACAGTTTCACTATAAAAACCATAAAAGAAAGTTCCAAGTTAAAAAAAAAAACAAAATGTTTTACTGTAAAAAACTTAAACAAAATGTTACAAAGTTAAAAAAAACTCAACAATTTCTCTATAAACACCATAAGAAAAAAGTTCCAAGTTAAGTAACTCAATAATTCACTTAAAAACCATAAATAAAAGATAAAAAAAACTCAACAATTTCACCATAAAAACTATAAAAAAGTTCCAAGTTAAAAAAAACTCAAAACATTTACTATAAAAAGCATAATAAAAGTTAAAAGTTAAAAAAAAAACTCAACAATTTCACAATAAAAATCATAAGTAATAAGTTCAAATTTAAGAAACTTCACAATTCACTATATATACCATTAATCAAAGATCAAAGATAAAAAAATTCAACAATTTCACTATAAAAACTATACAAAAGTTCCACATTAAAAAAAAAACTCAATTTTTTACTATAAAAAGAATTAAAAAAATGTTACAAGTTAAAACAACTCAATAATTTCACAATAAAAACCATAAGAAACTCAACAATTCATATAAAGAACATAAATAAAATATCAAAGTTAAAAAAACTCAATAATGTCACTATAAAAACCATAAAAAAAACTCCAAGTTAAAAAACTCAAACTTTTTACTAAAAAAAGTTACTAGTTAAAACAACTCAACAATTTCACTCTAATAACCATAAGAAAAAAATTTCAAGTTAAGAAACTCAACAGTTCACTATAAAGACCATAACTAATATATCAAAGTTAAAAAACAAAACTCAATAATTTCAATATAAAACCATAAAAAAAAGTTCCAAGTTAAAAACTCGAAAAGTTTACTATAAAAAGCATAAAAAAAGTTACAAGTTAAAACAACTTAACAATTTCACTCTAATAAACAACCTTAGGAAAAAAGTTCCAACTTAAGAAAACAACAGTTCACTATAAAGACCATAAATAAGTGTTCAAAGTTAAAAAAAAACTCAAAAATCTCACTATAAAAACCATAAAAGAAAGTTCCAAGTTAAAAAAAAAAGACCAAAATGTTTTACTATAAAAAACATAAACAAAACGTTACAAGTTAAAAAAAACTCAAAAATTTCTCTATAAACACCATAAGAAAAAAGTTCCAAGTTAAGTAACTCAATAATTCACATAAAAACCATAAATAAAAGATCAAAGTAAAAAAACTCAACAATTTCACCATAAAAACTCTAAAAAAAGTTCCAAGTTAAAAAAAACTCAAAACATTTACTATAAAAAGCATAATAAAAGTTAAAAGTTAAAAATACTCAACAATTTCACAATAAAAATCATAAGTAATAAGTTCCAATTTAAGAAACTCTACAATTAACTATATATACCATGTATAAAAGATCAAAGATAAAAAAAACACAACAATTTCACTATAAAAACTATACAAAAGTTCCACATTAAAAAAAAACTCAAAATTTTTACTATAAAAAGAATTAAAAAAAAGTTACAAGTTAAAACAACTCAATAATTTCACAATAAAAACAATAAGAAACTCAACAAATCACTATAAAGACCATAAATAAAATATCAAAGTTAAAAAAACTCAATAATGTCACTATAAAAACCATAAAAAAAAATTCGTAGTTAAAAAACTCAAAGTTTTTACTAAAAAAAGTTACTAGTTAAAACAACTTAACAATTTCACTCTAATAACCATAAGTAAAAAGTTTCAAGTTAAGAAACTCAACAGTTCACTATAAAGACCATAACTAAAATATCAAAGTTAAAAAAAAAAAACTCATTAATTTCACTATAAAACCATAAAAAAAATTTCCAAGTTAAAAACTAAAATTTTTTAAAGTAAAAAGCATAAAAAAAGTTACAAGATAAAACAACTTAACAATTTCACTCTAATAAATAACCTTAGGAAAAAAGTTCCAAGTTAAGAAAACAACAGTTCACTATAAAGACCATAAATAAGTGTTCAAAGTTAAAATAAACTCAACAGTTTCACTATAAAAACCATAAAAGAAAGTTCCAAGTTAAAAAAAAAAACAAAATGTTTTACTGTAAAAAACTTAAACAAAACGTTACAAGTTAAAAAAAAACTCAACAATTTCTCTATAAACACCATAATAAAAAAGTTCCAAGTTAAGTAACTCAATAATTCACATAAAAACCATAAATAAAAGATCAAAGTAAAAAAACTCAACAATTTCACCATAAAAACTCTAAAAAAAGTTCCAAGTTAAAAAAAACTCAAAACATTTACTATAAAAAGCATAATAAAAGTAAAAGTTAAAAAAACTCAACAATTTCACAATAAAAATCATAAGTAATAAGTTCCAATTTAAGAAACTCTACAATTAACTATATATACCATGTATAAAAGATCAAAGATAAAAAAAAACACAACAATTTTACTATAAAAACTATACAAAAGTCCACATTAAAAAAAAACTCAAAATTTTTACTATAAAAAGAATTAAAAAAAAGTTACAAGTTAAAACAACTCAATAATTTCACAATAAAAACAATAAGAAACTCAACATATCACTATAAAGACCATAAATAAAATATCAAAGTTAAAAAAACTCAATAATGTCACTATAAAAACCATAAAAAAAATTCTTAGTTAAAAAAGTCAAAATTTTTACTAAAAAAAGTTACTAGTTAAAACAACTTAACAATTTCACTCTAATAACCATAAGTAAAAAGTTTCAAGTTAAGAAACTCAACTGTTCACTATAAAGACCATAACTAAAATATCAAAGTTAAAAAAAACTCATTAATTTCACTATAAAACCATAAAAAAAATTTCCAAGTTAAAAACTAAAATTTTTTAAAGTAAAAAGCATAAAAAAAGTTACAAGATAAAACAACTTAACAATTTCACTCTAATAAATAACCTTAGGAAAAAAGTTCCAAGTTAAGAAAACAACAGTTCACTATAAAGACCATAAATAAGTGTTCAAAGTTAAAATAAACTCAACAGTTTCACTATAAAAACCATAAAAGAAAGTTCCAAGTTAAAAAAAAAAACAAAATGTTTTACTGTAAAAAACTTAAACAAAATGTTACAAGTTAAAAAAAACTCAACAATTTCTCTATAAACACCATAAGAAAAAAGTTCCAAGTTAAGTAACTCAATAATTCACTTAAAAACCATAAATAAAAGATAAAAAAAACTCAACAATTTCACCATAAAAACTATAAAAAAGTTCCAAGTTAAAAAAAACTCAAAACATTTACTATAAAAAGCATAATAAAAGTTAAAAGTTAAAAAAAAAACTCAACAATTTCACAATAAAAATCATAAGTAATAAGTTCAAATTTAAGAAACTTCACAATTCACTATATATACCATTAATCAAAGATCAAAGATAAAAAAATTCAACAATTTCACTATAAAAACTATACAAAAGTTCCACATTAAAAAAAAAACTCAATTTTTTACTATAAAAAGAATTAAAAAAATGTTACAAGTTAAAACAACTCAATAATTTCACAATAAAAACCATAAGAAACTCAACAATTCATATAAAGAACATAAATAAAATATCAAAGTTAAAAAAACTCAATAATGTCACTATAAAAACCATAAAAAAAACTCCAAGTTAAAAAACTCAAACTTTTTACTAAAAAAAGTTACTAGTTAAAACAACTCAACAATTTCACTCTAATAACCATAAGAAAAAAATTTCAAGTTAAGAAACTCAACAGTTCACTATAAAGACCATAACTAATATATCAAAGTTAAAAAACAAAACTCAATAATTTCAATATAAAACCATAAAAAAAAGTTCCAAGTTAAAAACTCGAAAAGTTTACTATAAAAAGCATAAAAAAAGTTACAAGTTAAAACAACTTAACAATTTCACTCTAATAAACAACCTTAGGAAAAAAGTTCCAACTTAAGAAAACAACAGTTCACTATAAAGACCATAAATAAGTGTTCAAAGTTAAAAAAAAAAACTCAAAAATCTCACTATAAAAACCATAAAAGAAAGTTCCAAGTTAAAAAAAAAAGACCAAAATGTTTTACTATAAAAAACATAAACAAAACGTTACAAGTTAAAAAAAACTCAAAAATTTCTCTATAAACACCATAAGAAAAAAGTTCCAAGTTAAGTAACTCAATAATTCACATAAAAACCATAAATAAAAGATCAAAGTAAAAAAACTCAACAATTTCACCATAAAAACTCTAAAAAAAGTTCCAAGTTAAAAAAAACTCAAAACATTTACTATAAAAAGCATAATAAAAGTTAAAAGTTAAAAATACTCAACAATTTCACAATAAAAATCATAAGTAATAAGTTCCAATTTAAGAAACTCTACAATTAACTATATATACCATGTATAAAAGATCAAAGATAAAAAAAACACAACAATTTCACTATAAAAACTATACAAAAGTTCCACATTAAAAAAAAACTCAAAATTTTTACTATAAAAAGAATTAAAAAAAAGTTACAAGTTAAAACAACTCAATAATTTCACAATAAAAACAATAAGAAACTCAACAAATCACTATAAAGACCATAAATAAAATATCAAAGTTAAAAAAACTCAATAATGTCACTATAAAAACCATAAAAAAAAATTCGTAGTTAAAAAACTCAAAGTTTTTACTAAAAAAAGTTACTAGTTAAAACAACTTAACAATTTCACTCTAATAACCATAAGTAAAAAGTTTCAAGTTAAGAAACTCAACAGTTCACTATAAAGACCATAACTAAAATATCAAAGTTAAAAAAAAAACTCATTAATTTCACTATAAAACCATAAAAAAAATTTCCAAGTTAAAAACTAAAATTTTTTAAAGTAAAAAGCATAAAAAAAGTTACAAGATAAAACAACTTAACAATTTCACTCTAATAAATAACCTTAGGAAAAAAGTTCCAAGTTAAGAAAACAACAGTTCACTATAAAGACCATAAATAAGTGTTCAAAGTTAAAATAAACTCAACAGTTTCACTATAAAAACCATAAAAGAAAGTTCCAAGTTAAAAAAAAAAACAAAATGTTTTACTGTAAAAAACTTAAACAAAACGTTACAAGTTAAAAAAAAACTCAACAATTTCTCTATAAACACCATAATAAAAAAGTTCCAAGTTATGTAACTCAATAATTCACATAAAAACCATAAATAAAAGATCAAAGTAAAAAAACTCAACAATTTCACCATAAAAACTCTAAAAAAAGTTCCAAGTTAAAAAAAACTCAAAACATTTACTATAAAAAGCATAATAAAAGTAAAAGTTAAAAAAACTCAACAATTTCACAATAAAAATCATAAGTAATAAGTTCCAATTTAAGAAACTCTACAATTAACTATATATACCATGTATAAAAGATCAAAGATAAAAAAAAACACAACAATTTTACTATAAAAACTATACAAAAGTTCCACATTAAAAAAAAACTCAAAATTTTTACTATAAAAAGAATTAAAAAAAAGTTACAAGTTAAAACAACTCAATAATTTCACAATAAAAACAATAAGAAACTCAACATATCACTATAAAGACCATAAATAAAATATCAAAGTTAAAAAAACTCAATAATGTCACTATAAAAACCATAAAAAAAATTCTTAGTTAAAAAAGTCAAAATTTTTACTAAAAAAAGTTACTAGTTAAAACAACTTAACAATTTCACTCTAATAACCATAAGTAAAAAGTTTCAAGTTAAGAAACTCAACTGTTCACTATAAAGACCATAACTAAAATATCAAAGTTAAAAAAAACTCATTAATTTCACTATAAAACCATAAAAAAAATTTCCAAGTTAAAAACTAAAATTTTTTAAAGTAAAAAGCATAAAAAAAGTTACAAGATAAAACAACTTAACAATTTCACTCTAATAAATAACCTTAGGAAAAAAGTTCCAAGTTAAGAAAACAACAGTTCACTATAAAGACCATAAATAAGTGTTCAAAGTTAAAATAAACTCAACAGTTTCACTATAAAAACCATAAAAGAAAGTTCCAAGTTAAAAAAAAAAACAAAATGTTTTACTGTAAAAAACTTAAACAAAATGTTACAAGTTAAAAAAAACTCAACAATTTCTCTATAAACACCATAAGAAAAAAGTTCCAAGTTAAGTAACTCAATAATTCACTTAAAAACCATAAATAAAAGATAAAAAAAACTCAACAATTTCACCATAAAAACTATAAAAAAGTTCCAAGTTAAAAAAAACTCAAAACATTTACTATAAAAAGCATAATAAAAGTTAAAAGTTAAAAAAAAACTCAACAATTTCACAATAAAAATCATAAGTAATAAGTTCAAATTTAAGAAACTTCACAATTCACTATATATACCATTAATCAAAGATCAAAGATAAAAAAATTCAACAATTTCACTATAAAAACTATACAAAAGTTCCACATTAAAAAAAAAACTCAATTTTTTACTATAAAAAGAATTAAAAAAATGTTACAAGTTAAAACAACTCAATAATTTCACAATAAAAACCATAAGAAACTCAACAATTCATATAAAGAACATAAATAAAATATCAAAGTTAAAAAAACTCAATAATGTCACTATAAAAACCATAAAAAAAACTCCAAGTTAAAAAACTCAAACTTTTTACTAAAAAAAGTTACTAGTTAAAACAACTCAACAGTTTCACTCTAATAACCATAAGAAAAAAATTTCAAGTTAAGAAACTCAACAGTTCACTATAAAGACCATAACTAATATATCAAAGTTAAAAAACAAAACTCAATAATTTCAATATAAAACCATAAAAAAAAGTTCCAAGTTAAAAACTCGAAAAGTTTACTATAAAAAGCATAAAAAAAGTTACAAGTTAAAACAACTTAACAATTTCACTCTAATAAACAACCTTAGGAAAAAAGTTCCAACTTAAGAAAACAACAGTTCACTATAAAGACCATAAATAAGTGTTCAAAGTTAAAAAAAAACTCAAAAATCTCACTATAAAAACCATAAAAGAAAGTTCCAAGTTAAAAAAAAAAACCAAAATGTTTTACTATAAAAAACATAAACAAAACGTTACAAGTTAAAAAAAACTCAAAAATTTCTCTATAAACACCATAAGAAAAAAGTTCCAAGTTAAGTAACTCAATAATTCACATAAAAACCATAAATAAAAGATCAAAGTAAAAAAACTTAACAATTTCACCATAAAAATTCTAAAAAAAGTTCCAAGTTAAAAAAAACTCAAAACATTTACTATAAAAAGCATAATAAAAGTTAAAAGTTAAAAATACTCAACAATTTCACAATAAAAATCATAAGTAATAAGTTCCAATTTAAGAAACTCTACAATTAACTATATATACCATGTATAAAAGATCAAAGATAAAAAAAACACAACAATTTCACTATAAAAACTATACAAAAGTTCCACATTAAAAAAAAACTCAAAATTTTTACTATAAAAAGAATTTAAAAAAAGTTACAAGTTAAAACAACTCAATAATTTCACAATAAAAACAATAAGAAACTCAACAAATCACTATAAAGACCATAAATAAAATATCAAAGTTAAAAAAACTCAATAATGTCACTATAAAAACCATAAAAAAAAATTCGTAGTTAAAAAACTCAAAGTTTTTACTAAAAAAAGTTACTAGTTAAAACAACTTAACAATTTCACTCTAATAACCATAAGTAAAAAGTTTCAAGTTAAGAAACTCAACAGTTCACTATAAAGACCATAACTAAAATATCAAAGTTAAAAAAAAAAAACTCATTAATTTCACTATAAAACCATAAAAAAAATTTCCAAGTTAAAAACTAAAATTTTTTAAAGTAAAAAGCATAAAAAAAGTTACAAGATAAAACAACTTAACAATTTCACTCTAATAAATAACCTTAGGAAAAAAGTTCCAAGTTAAGAAAACAACAGTTCACTATAAAGACCATAAATAAGTGTTCAAAGTTAAAATAAACTCAACAGTTTCACTATAAAAACCATAAAAGAAAGTTCCAAGTTAAAAAAAAAAACAAAATGTTTTACTGTAAAAAACTTAAACAAAACGTTACAAGTTAAAAAAAAACTCAACAATTTCTCTATAAACACCATAATAAAAAAGTTCCAAGTTAAGTAACTCAATAATTCACATAAAAACCATAAATAAAAGATCAAAGTAAAAAAACTCAACAATTTCACCATAAAAACTCTAAAAAAAGTTCCAAGTTAAAAAAAACTCAAAACATTTACTATAAAAAGCATAATAAAAGTAAAAGTTAAAAAAACTCAACAATTTCACAATAAAAATCATAAGTAATAAGTTCCAATTTAAGAAACTCTACAATTAACTATATATACCATGTATAAAAGATCAAAGATAAAAAAAAACACAACAATTTTACTATAAAAACTATACAAAAGTTCCACATTAAAAAAAAAACTCAAAATTTTTACTATAAAAAGAATTAAAAAAAAGTTACAAGTTAAAACAACTCAATAATTTCACAATAAAAACAATAAGAAACTCAACATATCACTATAAAGACCATAAATAAAATATCAAAGTTAAAAAAACTCAATAATGTCACTATAAAAACCATAAAAAAAATTCTTAGTTAAAAAAGTCAAAATTTTTACTAAAAAAAGTTACTAGTTAAAACAACTTAACAATTTCACTCTAATAACCATAAGTAAAAAGTTTCAAGTTAAGAAACTCAACAGTTCACTATAAAGACCATAACTAAAATATCAAAGTTAAAAAAAACTCATTAATTTCACTATAAAACCATAAAAAAAATTTCCAAGTTAAAAACTAAAATTTTTTAAAGTAAAAAGCATAAAAAAAGTTACAAGATAAAACAACTTAACAATTTCACTCTAATAAATAACCTTAGGAAAAAAGTTCCAAGTTAAGAAAACAACAGTTCACTATAAAGACCATAAATAAGTGTTCAAAGTTAAAATAAACTCAACAGTTTCACTATAAAAACCATAAAAGAAAGTTCCAAGTTAAAAAAAAAACAAAATGTTTTACTGTAAAAAACTTAAACAAAATGTTACAAGTTAAAAAAAACTCAACAATTTCTCTATAAACACCATAAGAAAAAAGTTCCAAGTTAAGTAACTCAATAATTCACTTAAAAACCATAAATAAAAGATTAAAAAAACTCAACAATTTCACCATAAAAACTATAAAAAAGTTCCAAGTTAAAAAAAACTCAAAACATTTACTATAAAAAGCATAATAAAAGTTAAAAGTTAAAAAAAAAACTCAACAATTTCACAATAAAAATCATAAGTAATAAGTTCAAATTTAAGAAACTTCACAATTCACTATATATACCATTAATCAAAGATCAAAGATAAAAAAATTCAACAATTTCACTATAAAAACTATACAAAAGTTCCACATTAAAAAAAAACTCAATTTTTTACTATAAAAAGAATTAAAAAAATGTTACAAGTTAAAACAACTCAATAATTTCACAATAAAAACCATAAGAAACTCAACAATTCATATAAAGAACATAAATAAAATATCAAAGTTAAAAAAACTCAATAATGTCACTATAAAAACCATAAAAAAAACTCCAAGTTAAAAAACTTAAACTTTTTACTAAAAAAAGTTACTAGTTAAAACAACTCAACAATTTCACTCTAATAACCATAAGTAAAAAGTTTCAAGTTAAGAAACTCAACAGTTCACTATAAAGACCATAACTAAAATATCAAAGTTAAAAAAAAACTCATTAATTTCACTATAAAACCATAAAAAAAAGTTCCAAGTTAAAAACTCAAAAATTTTAAAGTAAAAAGCATAAAAAAAGTTACAAGATAAAACAACTTAACAATTTCACTCTAATAAATAACCTTAGGAAAAAAGTTCCAAGTTAAGAAAACAACAGTTCACTATAAAGAACATAAATAAGTGTTCAAAGTTAAAATAAACTCAATAATTTGACTATAAAAACCATAAAAGAAAGTTCCAAGTTAAAAAAAAAAACCAAAATGTTTTACTATAAAAAACATAAAGAAAACGTTACAAGTTTAAAAAAAACTCAACAATTTCTCTATAAACACCATAAGAAAAAAGTTCCAAGTTAAGTAACTCAATAATTCACATAAAAACCATAAATAAAAGATCAAAGAAAAAAAAACTCAACAATTTTACCATAAAAACCATAAAAAAA
Organism: Lathyrus aphaca; assembly: GCA_963966055.1. Lineage (NCBI taxonomy): Eukaryota > Viridiplantae > Streptophyta > Magnoliopsida > Fabales > Fabaceae > Lathyrus > Lathyrus aphaca. The sequence continues at coordinate 380,947,061 of OZ014521.1, forward strand.
GTTGCAAGTTAAAAAAAAACTCAAAACATTTACTATAAAAAGCGTAATAAAAGTTAAAAGTTAAAAAAACTCAACAATTTCACAATAAAAATCATAAGTAATAAGTTCCAATTTAAGAAACTCTACAATTAACTATATATACCATGAATAAAAGATCAAAGATAAAAAAAACACAACAATTTCACTATAAAAACTATACAAAAGTTCCACATTAAAAAAAACTCAATATTTTTACTATAAAAAGAATTAAAAAAAAGTTACAAGTTAAAACAACTCAACAATTTCAAATAAAAATAATAAGAAAAAAGTTTCAAGTTAAGAAACTCAACAATTCACTATAAAGACCATAAATAAAATATCAAAGTTAAAAAAACTCAATAATGTCACTATAAAAACCATAAAAAAATTCCAAGTTAAAAAACTCAAAATTTTTACTAAAAAAAGTTACTTGTTAAAACAACTCAACAATTTCACTCTAATAACCATAAGAAAAAAATTTCAAGTTAAGAAACTCAACTGTTCACTATAAAGACCATAACTAATATATCAAAGTTAAAAAAAAAACTCAATAATTTCATTATAAAACCATAAAAAAAAGGTCCAAGTTAAAAACTCGAAAAGTTTATTATAAAAAGCATAAAAAAGTTACAAGTTAAAACAACTTAACAATTTCACTCTAAAAAACAACCTTAGGAAAAAAGTTCCAACTTAAGAAAACAACAGTTCACTATAAAGACCATAAATAAGTGTTCAAAGTTAAAAAAAAAAAAAAAATGTTTTACTTTAAAAAACATTAACAAAACGTTACAAGTTAAAAAAAACTCAAAAATTTCTCTATAAACACCATAAGAAAAAAGTTCCAAGTTAAGTAACTCAATAATTCACATAAAAACCATAAATAAAAGATCAAAGTAAAAAAACTCAACAATTTCACCATAAAAACTCTAAAAAAAAGTTCCAAGTTAAAAAAAACTCAAAACATTTACTATAAAAAGCATAATAAAAGTTAAAAGTTAAAAAAACTCAACAATTTCACAATAAAAATCATAAGTAATAAGTTCCAATTTAAGAAACTCTACAATTAACTATATATACCATGTATAAAAGATCAAAGATAAAAAAAAACACAACAATTTCACTATAAAAACTATACAAAAGTTCCACATTAAAAAAAAACTCAAAATTTTTACTATAAAAAGAATTAAAAAAAAGTTACAAGTTAAAACAACTCAATAATTTCACAATAAAAACAATAAGAAACTCAACAAATCACTATAAAGACCATAAATAAAATATTAAAGTTAAAAAAACTCAATAATGTCACTATAAAAACCATAAAAAAAATCTTAGTTAAAAAACTCAAAATTTTTACTAAAAAAAGTTACTAGTTAAAAAAACTTAACAATTTCACTCTAATAACCATAAGTAAAAAGTTTCAAGTTAAGAAACTCATCAGTTCACTATAAAGACCATAACTAAAATATCAAAGTTAAAAAAAAACTCATTAAAATTTCACTATAAAACCATAAAAAAAATTCCAAGTTAAAAACTAAAATTTTTTAAAGTAAAAAGCATAAAAAAAGTTACAAGATAAAACAACTTAACAATTTCACTCTAATAAATAACCTTAGGAAAAAAGTTCCAAGTTAAGAAAACAACAGTTCACTATAAAGACCATAAATAAGTGTTCAAAGTTAAAATAAACTCAACAGTTTCACTATAAAAACCATAAAAGAAAGTTCCAAGTGAAAAAAAAAACCAAAATGTTTTACTGTAAAAAAACTTAAACAAAACGTTACAAGTTAAAAAAAACTCAACAATTTCTCTATAAACACCATAAGAAAAAAGTTCCAAGTTAAGTAACTCAATAATTCACTTAAAAACCATAAATAAAAGATTAAAAAAAACTCAACAATTTCACCATAAAAACTATAAAAAAGTTCCAAGTTAAAAAAAACTCAAAACATTTATTATAAAAAGCATAATAAAAGTTAAAATTTAAAAAAAACTCAACAATTTCACTATAAAAATCATAAGTAATAAGTTCCAATTTAAGAAACTTAACAATTCACTATATATACCATTAATCAAAGATCAAAGATAAAAAAATTCAACAATTTCACTATAAAAACTATACAAAAGTTCCACATTAAAAAAAAAACTCAAAATTTTTTACTATAAAAAGAACAAAAAAAAGTTACAAGTTAAAACAACTCAATAATTTCACAATAAAAACCATAAGAAACTCAACAATTCACTATAAAGAACATAAATAAAATATCAAAGTTAAAAAAACTCAATAATGTCACTATAAAAACCATTAAAAATTCCAAGTTAAAAAACTCAAACTTTTTACTAAAAAAAGTTACTAGTTAAAACAACACAACAATTTCACTCTAATAACCATAAGTAAAAAGTTTCAAGTTAAGAAACTCAACAGTTCACTATAAAGACCATAACTAAAATATCAAAGTTAAAAAAAAAACTCATTAATTTCACTATAAAACCATAAAAAAAAGTTCCAAGTTAAAAACTCAAAAATTTTAAAGTAAAAAGCATAAAAAAAGTTACAAGATAAAACAACTTAACAATTTCACTCTAATAAATAACCTTAGGAAAAAAGTTCCAAGTTAAGAAAACAACAGTTCACTATAAAGAACATAAATAAGTGTTCAAAGTTAAAATAAACTCAATAATTTGACTATAAAAACCATAAAAGAAAGTTCCAAGTTAAAAAAAAAAAAATGTTTTACTATAAAAAACATAAAGAAAACGTTACAAGTTTAAAAAAAACTCAACAATTTCTCTATAAACACCATAAGAAAAAAGTTCCAAGTTAAGTAACTCAATAATTCACATAAAAACCATAAATAAAAGATCAAAGAAAAAAAAACTCAACAATTTTACCATAAAAACCATAAAAAAAGTTGCAAGTTAAAAAAAAACTCAAAACATTTACTATAAAAAGCGTAATAAAAGTTAAAAGTTAAAAAAACTCAACAATTTCACAATAAAAATCATAAGTAATAAGTTCCAATTTAAGAAACTCTACAATTAACTATATATACCATGAATAAAAGATCAAAGATAAAAAAAACACAACAATTTCACTATAAAAACTATACAAAAGTTCCACATTAAAAAAAACTCAATATTTTTACTATAAAAAGAATTAAAAAAAAGTTACAAGTTAAAACAACTCAACAATTTCAAATAAAAATAATAAGAAAAAAGTTTCAAGTTAAGAAACTCAACAATTCACTATAAAGACCATAAATAAAATATCAAAGTTAAAAAAACTCAATAATGTCACTATAAAAACCATAAAAAAATTCCAAGTTAAAAAACTCAAAATTTTTACTAAAAAAAGTTACTTGTTAAAACAACTCAACAATTTCACTCTAATAACCATAAGAAAAAAATTTCAAGTTAAGAAACTCAACTGTTCACTATAAAGACCATAACTAATATATCAAAGTTAAAAAAAAAACTCAATAATTTCATTATAAAACCATAAAAAAAAGGTCCAAGTTAAAAACTCGAAAAGTTTACTATAAAAAGCATAAAAAAGTTACAAGTTAAAACAACTTAACAATTTCACTCTAAAAAACAACCTTAGGAAAAAAGTTCCAACTTAAGAAAACAACAGTTCACTATAAAGACCATAAATAAGTGTTCAAAGTTAAAAAAAAAACAAAATGTTTTACTTTAAAAAACATTAACAAAACGTTACAAGTTAAAAAAAACTCAAAAATTTCCCTATAAACAACATAAGAAAAAAGTTCCAAGTTAAGTAACTCAATAATTCACATAAAAACCATAAATAAAAGATCAAAGTAAAAAAACTCAACAATTTCACCATAAAAACTCTAAAAATAAGTTCCAAGTAAAAAAAAACTCAAAACATTTACTATAAAAAGCATAATAAAAGTTAAAAGTTAAAAAAACTCAACAATTTCACAATAAAAATCATAAGTAATAAGTTCCAATTTAAGAAACTCTACAATTAACTATATATACCATGTATAAAAGATCAAAGATAAAAAAAAACACAACAATTTCACTATAAAAACTATACAAAAGTTCCACATTAAAAAAAAAACTCAAAATTTTTACTATAAAAAGAATTAAAAAAAAGTTACAAGTTAAAACAACTCAATAATTTCACAATAAAAACAATAAGAAACTCAACAAATCACTATAAAGACCATAAATAAAATATTAAAGTTAAAAAAACTCAATAATGTCACTATAAAAACCATAAAAAAAATCTTAGTTAAAAAACTCAAAATTTTTACTAAAAAAAGTTACTAGTTAAAACAACTTAACAATTTCACTCTAATAACCATAAGTAAAAAGTTTCAAGTTAAGAAACTCATCAGTTCACTATAAAGACCATAACTAAAATATCAAAGTTAAAAAAAAACTCATTAAAATTTCACTATAAAACCATAAAAAAAATTCCAAGTTAAAAACTAAAATTTTTTAAAGTAAAAAGCATAAAAAAAGTTACAAGATAAAACAACTTAACAATTTCACTCTAATAAATAACCTTAGGAAAAAAGTTCCAAGTTAAGAAAACAACAGTTCACTATAAAGACCATAAATAAGTGTTCAAAGTTAAAATAAACTCAACAGTTTCACTATAAAAACCATAAAAGAAAGTTCCAAGTGAAAAAAAAAACCAAAATGTTTTACTGTAAAAAAACTTAAACAAAACGTTACAAGTTAAAAAAAACTCAACAATTTCTCTATAAACACCATAAGAAAAAAGTTCCAAGTTAAGTAACTCAATAATTCACTTAAAAACCATAAATAAAAGATTAAAAAAAACTCAACAATTTCACCATAAAAACTATAAAAAAGTTCCAAGTTAAAAAAAACTCAAAACATTTATTATAAAAAGCATAATAAAAGTTAAAATTTAAAAAAAACTCAACAATTTCACTATAAAAATCATAAGTAATAAGTTCCAATTTAAGAAACTTAACAATTCACTATATATACCATTAATCAAAGATCAAAGATAAAAAAATTCAACAATTTCACTATAAAAACTATACAAAAGTTCCACATTAAAAAAAAACTCAAAATTTTTTACTATAAAAAGAACAAAAAAAAGTTACAAGTTAAAACAACTCAATAATTTCACAATAAAAACCATAAGAAACTCAACAATTCACTATAAAGAACATAAATAAAATATCAAAGTTAAAAAAACTCAATAATGTCACTATAAAAACCATTAAAAATTCCAAGTTAAAAAACTCAAACTTTTTACTAAAAAAAGTTACTATTTAAAACAACACAACAATTTCACTCTAATAACCATAAGTAAAAAGTTTCAAGTTAAGAAACTCAACAGTTCACTATAAAGACCATAACTAAAATATCAAAGTTAAAAAAAAAAACTCATTAATTTCACTATAAAACCATAAAAAAAAGTTCCAAGTTAAAAACTAAAAAATTTTAAAGTAAAAAGCATAAAAAAAGTTACAAGATAAAACAACTTAACAATTTCACTCTAATAAATAACATTAGGAAAAAAGTTCCAAGTTAATAAAACAACAGTTCACAATAAAGACCATAAATAAGTGTTCAAAGTTAAAATAAATTCAACAATATGACTATAAAAACCATAAAAGAAAGTTCCAAGTTAAAAAAAAAACCAAAATGTTTTAATATAAAAAACTTAAACAAAACGTTACAAGTTAAAAAAAACTCAACAATTTCTCTATAAACACCATAAGAAAAAAGTTCCAAGTTAAGTAACTCAATAATTCACTTAAAAACCATAAATAAAAGATCAAAACAAAACTCAACAATTTCACCATAAAAACTATAAAAAAGTTCCAAGTTAAAAAAAACTCAAAACATTTACTATAAAAAGCATAATAAAAGTTAAAAGTTAAAAAAAAACTCAACAATTTCACTATAAAAATCATAAGTAATAAGTTCCAATTTAAGAAACTCTACAATTCACTATATATACCATGAATAAAAGATCAAAGATAAAAAAATTAAACAATTTCACTATAAAAACTATACAAAAGTTCCACATTAAAAAAAACTCAAAATTTTTTACTATAAAAATAATTTAAAAAAAGTTACAAGTTAAAACAACTCAATAATTTCACGATAAAAACAATAAGAAACTCAACAATTCACTATAAAGAACATAAATAAAATATCAAAGTTAAAAAAACTCAATAATGTCACTATAAAAACCATAAAAAAATTCCAAGTTAAAAAACTCAAACATTTTACTAAAAAAAGTTACTAGTTAAAACAACTCAACAATTTCACTCTAATAACCATAAGTAAAAAGTTTCAAGTTAAGAAACTCAACAGTTCACTATAAAGACCATAACTAAAATATCAAACTTAAAAAAAACTCATTAATTTCACTATAAAACCATAAAAAAAAGTTCCAAGTTAAAAACTAAAAAATTTTAAAGTAAAAAGCATAAAAAAAGTTACAAGATAAAACAACTTAACAATTTCACTCTAATAAATAACCTTAGGAAAAAAGTTCCAAGTTAAGAAAACAACAGTTCACTATAAAGACCATAAATAAGTGTTCAAAGTTAAAATAAACTCAACAATTTCACTACAAAAACCATAAAAGAAAGTTCCAAGTTAAAAAAAAAAACAAAATGTTTTACTATAAAAAACATAAACAAAACGTTACATGTTAAAAAAAAAAACTCAACAATTTCTCTATAAACACCATAAGAAAAAAGTTCCAAGTTAAGTAACTCAATAATTCACATAAAAACCATAAATAAAAGATCAAAGAATAAAAAACTCAACAATTTTACCATAAAAACCATAAAAAAAGTTCCAAGTTAAAAAAAACTCAAAACCTTTACTATAAAAAGCATAATAAAAGTTAAAAGTTAAAAAAACTCAACAATTTCACAATAAAAATCATAAGTAATAAGTTCCAGTTTAAGAAACTATACAATTCACTATATATACCATGAATAAAAGATCCAAGATAAAAAAAAAACACAACAATTTCACTATAAGAACTATACAAAAGTTCCACATTAAAAAAACTCAAAATATTTACTATAAAAATAATTTAAAAGAAATTACAAGTTAAAACAACTCAATAATTTCAAATAAAAACCATAAGAAAAATGTTTCAAGTTAAGAAACTCAATAATTCACTATAAAGACCATAAATAAAATATGAAAGTTAAAAAAACTCAATAATGTCACTATAAAAACCATAAACAAATTCCAAGTTAAAAAACTCCAACTTTTTACTAAAAAAAGTTACTTGTTAAAACAACTCAACAATTTCACTCTAATAACCATAAGAAAAAATTTTCAAGTTAAGAAACTCAACAGTTCACTATAAAGACCATAACTAATATATCAAAGTTAAAAAAAAAAACTCAATAATTTCACTATAAAACCATAAAAAAAAGTTCCAAGTTAAAAACTCGAAAAGTTTACTATAAAAAGCATAAAAAAAGTTACAAGTTAAAACAACTTAACAATTTCACTCTAATAAACAACCTTAGGAAAAAAGTTCCAACTTAAGAAAACAACAGTTCACTATAAAGACCATAAATAAGTGTTCAAAGTTAAAAAAAAACTCAAAAATCTCACTATAAAAACCATAAAAGAAAGTTCCAAGTTAAAAAAAAAAATGTTTTACTATAAAAAACATAAACAAAACGTTACAAGTTAAAAAAAACTCAACAATTTCTCTATAAACACCATAAGAAAAAAGTTCCAAGTTAAGTAACTCAATAATTCACTTAAAAATCATAAATAAAAGATAAAAAAACTCAACAATTTCACCATAAAAACTCTAAAAAAGTTCCAAGTTAAAAAAAACTCAAAACATTTATTATAAAAAGCATAATAAAAGTTAAAAGTTAAAAAAAAAACTCAACAATTTCACTATAAAAATCATAAGTAATAAGTTCCAATTTAAGAAACTTAACAATTCACTATATATACCATTAATCAAAGATCAAAGATAAAAAATTCAACAATTTCACTATAAAAACTATACAAAAGTTCCACATTAAAAAAAACTCAAAATTTTTTACTATAAAAAGAATTAAAAAAAAGTTACAAGTTAAAACAACTCAATAATTTCACAATAAAAACCATAAGAAACTCAACAATTCACTATAAAGAACATAAATAAAATATCAAAGTTAAAAAAACTCAATAATGTCACTATAAAAACCATAAAAAATTCCAAGTTAAAAAACTCAAACTTTTTACTAAAAACAGTTACTAGTTAAAACAACTCAACAATTTCACTCTAATAACCATAAGTAAAAAGTTTCAAGTTAAGAAACTCAACAGTTCACTATAAAGACCATAACTAAAATATCAAAGTGAAAAAAAAAACTCATTAATTTCACTATAAAACCATAAAAAAAAGTTCCAAGTTAAAAACTCAAAAATTTTAAAGTACAAAGCTTAAAAAAAGTTACAAGATAAAACAACTTAACAATTTCACTCTAATAAATAACCTTAGGAAAAAAGTTCCAAGTTAAGAAAACAACAGTTCACTATAAAGACCATAAATAAGTGTTCAAAGTTAAAATAAATTCAACAATTTGACTATAAAAACCATAAAAGAAAGTTCCAGGTTAAAAAAAAAAATGTTTTACTATAAAAAACTTAAACAAAACGTTACAAGTTAAAAAAAACTCAACAATTTTTCTAAAAACACCATAAGAAAAAAGTTCCAAGTTAAGTAACTCAATAATTCACTTAAAAACCATAAATAAAAGATCAAAACAAAACTCAACAATTTCACCATAAAAACTATAAAAAAGTTCCAAGTTAAAAAAAATTCAAAACATTTACTATAAAAAGCATAATAAAAGTTAAAAGTTAAAAAAAAAACTCAACAATTTCACTATAAAAATCATAAGTAATAAGTTCCAATTTAAGAAACTCTACAATTCACTATATATACCATGAATAAAAGATCAAAGATAAAAAAATTCAACAATTTCACTATAAAAACTATACAAAAGTTCCACATTAAAAAAAACTCAAAAATTTTTACTATAAAAAGAATTAAAAAAAAGTTACAAGTTAAAACAACTCAATAATTTCACAATAAAAACCATAAGAAACTCAACAATTCACTATAAAGAACATAAATAAAATATCAAAGTTAAAAAAACTCAATAATGTCACTATAAAAACCATAAAAAATTCCAAGTTAAAAAACTCAAACATTTTACTAAAAAAAGTTACTAGTTAAAACAACTCAACAATTTCACTCTAATAACCATAAGTAAAAAGTTTCAAGTTAAGAAACTCAACAGTTCACTATAAAGACCATAACTAAAATATCAAAGTTAAAAAAAAAACTCATTAATTTCACTATAAAACCATAAAAAAAAGCTCCAAGTTAAAAACTGAAATATTTTAAAGTAAAAAGCATAAAAAAAGTTACAAGATAAAACAACTTAACAATTTCACTCTAATAAATAACCTTAGGAAAAAAGTTCCAAGTTAAGAAAACAACAGTTCACTATAAAGACCATAAATAAGTGTTCAAAGTTAAAATAAACTCAACAATTTCACTACAAAAACCATAAAAGAAAGTTCCAAGTTAAAAAAAAAACAAAATGTTTTACTATAAAAAACATAAACAAAACGTTACAAGTTAAAAAAAAACTCAACAATTTCTCTATAAACACCGTAAGAAAAAAGTTCCAAGTTAAGTAACTCAATAATTCACATAAAAACCATAAATAAAATATCAAAGAATAAAAAACTCAACAATTTTACCATAAAAACCATAAAAAAAGTTCCAAGTTAAAAAAAACTCAAAACCTTTATTATAAAAAGCATAATAAAAGTTAAAAGTTAAAAAAACTCAACAATTTCACAATAAAAATCATAAGTAATAAGTTCCAATTTAAGAAACTATACAATTCACTATATATACCATGAATAAAAGATCAAAGATAAAAAAAAACACAACAATTTCACTATAAAAACTATACAAAAGTTCCACATTAAAAAAAACTCCAAATTTTTACTATAAAAAGAATTTAAAAAACGTTACAAGTTAAAACAACTCAATAATTTCAAATAAAAACCATAAGAAAAATGTTTAAAGTTAAGAAACTCAACAATTCACTATAAAGACCATAAATAAAATATCAAAGTTAAAAAAACTCAATAATGTCACTATAAAAACCATAAACAAATTCCAAGTTAAAAAACTCAAACTTTTTACTAAAAAAAGTTACTTGTTAAATCAACTCAACAATTTCACTCTAATAACCATAAGAAAAAATTTTCAAGTTAAGAAACTCAACAGTTCACTATAAAGACCATAACTAATATATCAAAGTTAAAAAAAAAACTCAATAATTTCACTATAAAACCATAAAAAAAAAGTTCCAAGTTAAAAACTCAAAAAGTTTACTATAAAAAGCATAAAAAAAGTTACAAGTTAAAACAACTTAACAATTTCACTCTAATAAACAACCTTAGGAAAAAAGTTCCAACTTAAGAAAACAACTGTTCACTATAAAGACCATAAATAAGTGTTCAAAGTTAAAAAAAAACTCAAAAATCTCACTATAAAAACCATAAAAGAAAGTTCCAAGTTAAAAAAAAAACAAAATGTTTTACTATAAAAAACATAAACAAATCGTTACAAGTTAAAAAAAACTCAACAATTTCTCTATAAACACCATAAGAAAAAAGTTCCAAGTTAAGTAACTCAATAATTCACATAAAAACCATAAATAAAAATTCAAAGTAAAAAAACTCAACAATTTCACCATAAAAACTATAAAAAAAGTTCCAAGTTAAAAAAACTCAAAACATTTACTATAAAAGCATAATAAAAGTTAAAAGTTAAAAAAACTCAACTATTTCACAATAAAAATCATAAGTAATAAATTCCAATTTAAGAAACTCTACAATTAACTATATATACCATGAATAAAAGATCAAAGATAAAAAAAACACAACAATGTCACTATAAAAACTATACAAAATTCCACATTAAAAAAAACTCAATATTTTTACTATAAAAAGAATTTAAAAAAAGTTACAAGTTAAAACAACTCAACAATTTCAAATAAAAACCATAAGAAAAAAGTTTCAAGTTAAGAAACTCAACAATTCACTATAAAGACCGTAAATAAAATATCAAAGTTAAAAAAATTCAATAATGTAACTATAAAAACCATAAAAAAATTCCAAGTTAAAAAACTCAAACTTTTTACTAAAAAAAGTTACTTGTTAAAACAACTCAACAATTTCACTCTAATAACCATAAGAACAAAATTTCAAGTTAAGAAACTCAACAGTTCACTATAAAACCATAACTAAATTATCAAAGTTAAAAAAAAACTCATTAATTTCACTATAAAACCATAAAAAAAAGTTCCAAGTTAAAAACTCAAATTTTACAGTAAAAAGCATAAAATAAGTTACAACTAAAAACAACTTAACAATTTCACTCTAATAAATAACCTTAGGAAAAAAGTTCCAAGCTAAGAAAACAACAGTTTACTATAAAGACCATAAATAAGTGTTTAAAGTTAAAATAAACTCAATTATTTCACTATAAAAACCATAAAAGAAAGTTCCAAGTTAATAAAAAAAAAAAAATGTTTTACTATAAAAAACATAAACAAAACTTTACAACTTAAAAAATAACTCAACAATTTCTCTATAAACACCATAAGAAAAAAGTTTCAAGTTAAGTAACTCAATAATTCACATAAAAACCATAAATAAAAGATCAAAGAAAAAAGACTCAACAATTTCACCATAAAAACCCTAAAAAAAGTTCCAAGTTAAAAAAAACTCAAAACATTTACTATAAAAAGCATAAAAAAAGTTAAAAGTTAAAAAAACTCAACAATTTCACTATAAAAATCATAAGTAATAAGTTCCAAGTTAAGAAACTCAACAATTTACTATAAATACCATGAATAAAAGATCAAAGATAAAAAAAAACTCAACAATTTCACTATAAAAATTATACAAATGTTCCACATTTAAAAAAAAACTCAAAGTTTTTCTATAAAAAAGAATAAAAAAAAAGTTAAAAGGTAATACAACTCAACAATTTCACAATAAAAACCATAAGAAAAAAGATTCAAGTTAAGAAACTCAACAATTCACTATAAAGAATAAAAATAAAATATCAAAGTTAAAAAAAAACTCAATAATGTCACTATAAAAAGCATTAAAAAAATTCCAAGTTAAAAAACTCAAACTTTTTACTAAAAAATGTTACTAGTTATAACAACTCAACAATTTCACTCTAATAACCATAAGTAAAAAGTTTCAAGTTAAGAAACTCAACAGTTCACTATAAAGACCATAACTAAAATATCAAAGTTAAAAAAAAAAACTCATTAATTTCACTATAAAACCATAAAAAAAAGTTCCAAGTTAAAAACTAAAAAAATTTAAAGTAAAAAGCATAAAAAAAGTTACAAGATAAAACAACTTAACAATTTCACTCTAATAAATAACCTTAGAAAAAAAGTTCCAAGTTAAGAAAACAACAGTTCACTATAAAGACCATAAATAAGTGTTCAAAGTTAAAAAGAACTCAACAATTTCAATATAAAAACCATAAAAGAAAGTTCCATGTTAAAAAAATAACAAAATGTTTTACTATAAAAAACTTAAAAAAACGTTACAAGTTAAAAAAAACAATTTCTCTATAAACACCATAAGAAATTTTTTTCAAGTTAAGTAACTTAATAATTCACATAAAAACCATAAATAAAATATCAAAGTTAAAAAAACTCAACAATTTCACCATAAAAACCCTAAAAAAAATTCCAAGTTAAAAAAACTAAAAATATTAACTATAAAAAGCATAAAAAAAGTTAAAAGTTAAAAAAACTCAACAATTTCACTATAAAAATCATAAGTAAAAAGGTTCCAAGTTAAGAAACTCAACAATACACTAAAAATACCATGAATAAAAGATCAATGATAAAAAAACTCAACAATTTCACTATAAAAACTATTCAAAAGTTTCACATTAAAAAAACTCAAAATTTTTACTATAAAAAGAATAAAAAAAAAGTTAAAAGTTAAAACAACTCAACATTTTCACAATAAAAACCATAAGAAAAAAGTTTAAAGTTAAGAAACTCAACAATTCACTATAAAGACTAAAAATAAAATATCAAAGTTAAAAAAACTCAATAATGTCACTATAAAAACCATCAAAAAAATTCCAAGTTGAAAAACTCAAACTTTTTACTAAAAAAATTTACATGTTAAAAGAACTCAACAATTTCACTCTAATAACCATAAGAAAAAAATTTCAAGTTAAGAAACTCAACAGTTAACTATAAAGACCGTAAATAAAATATCAAAGTTAAAAAAACTCAATAATGTCACTATAAAAACAATAAATAAAAAATTCCAAGTTAAAAAACTCAAACTTTTTACTAGAAAAAGTTACATGTTAAAACAGCGCAATAATTTTACTCTAATAACCATAAGAAAAATGTTTCAAGTTAAGAAACTCAACAGATCACTATAAAGACCTTAACTAAAATATCAAATTTAAAAAAAAACACATCAATTTCACTATAAAACCATAACAAAAGTTCTAAGTTAAAAACTCAAAAATTTTACTATAAAAAGCATAAAAAAAGTTACAAGTTAAAACAACGTAACAATTTCACTCTAATAACCTTAGGAAAAAAGTTCCAAGTTAAGAAAACAACAGTTCACTATAAAGACCATAAATAAGTGTTCAAAGTTAAAAAGAACTCAAAAAATTCACTATAAAAACCATAAAAGAAAGTTCCATGATAAAAAAAAAAAATGTTTTACTATAAAAAACATAAAAAAACGTTACAAGTTAAAAACAAAAACAATTTCTCTATAAACACCATAAGAAAAAAGTTCCAAGTTAAGTAACTCAATAATTCATATAAAAACCATAAATAAAATATCAAAGTTATAAAAACTCAACAATTTCACCATAAAAACCCTAAAAAAAGTTCCAAGTTAAAAAAAACTCAACATTTACTATAAAAAGCATAAAAAAAAGTTAAAAGTTAAAAAATCTCAACAATTTCACTATAAAAATCATAAGTAAAAAGTTCCAAGTTAAGAAACTCAACAATTCACTAAAAATACCATGAATAAAAGATCAATGATAAAAAAAACTCAACAATTTCACTATAAAAACTATACAAAAATTTAACATTAAAAATAACTCAAAATCTTTACTATAAAAAGAATAAAAAAAAAGTTAAAAGTTTAAACAACTCAACAATTTCACAATAAAAACCATAAGAAAAAAGTTTCAAGTTAAGAAACTCAACAATTCACTATAAAGACTAAAAATAAAATATCAACGTTAAAAAAACTCAATAATGTCACTATAAAAACCATCAAAAAAAATCCAAGTTAAAAAACTCAAACTTTTTACTAAAAAAATTTACGTGTTAAAATAACTCAACAATTTCACTCTAATAACCATAAGAAAAAAATTTCAAGTTAAGAAACCCAACAGTTCACCATAAAGACCATAAATAAAATATCAAAGTTAAAAAAACTCAATAATGTCACTATAAAAACACTAAATAAAAAATTCCAAGTTAAAAAACTCAAACTTTTTACTAGAAAAAGTTACATGTTAAAACAACGCAAAAATTTCACTCTAATAACCATAAGAAAAAAGTTTCAAGTTTAGAAACTCAACAGTTCACTATAAAGACCTTAACTAAAATATCAAATTTTTTTTTAAAAAAAAGTCAACAATTTCACTATAAAACCATAAAAAAAAGTTCCAAGTTAAAAACTAAATTTTTTTACTATAAAAAGCATAAAAAAAGTTACAAGTTAAAACAACTTAACAATTTCACTTTAATAACCTTAGGAAAAAAGTTCCAAATTAAGAAAACAACAGTTCACTATAAAGACCATAAATAAGTGTTCAAAGTTAAAAAGAACTCAACAATTTCACTATAAAAACCATAAAAGCAAGTTCCAAGTTTAAAAAAAAAACAATGTTTTACTATAAAAAACATAAAAAAAATGTTAAAAGTTAAAAAAAACTCAACAATTTCTCTATAAACACCATAAGAAAAAAGTACAAAGTTAAGTAATTCAATAATTCACATAAAAACCATAAATAAAATATCAAAGTTAAAAAAACTCAACAATTTCACCATAAAAACCTAAAAAAAGTTCCAAGTTAAAAAACTCAACATTTTCTATAAAAAGCTTAAAAAAAGCTAAATATTAAAAAAAAAACTCAACAATTTTACTATAAAAATCATAAGTAATAAGTTCCAAGTTAAGAAACTCAACAATTCACTAAAAATACCATGAATAAAAGATCAAAGATAAAAAAAAAAATCAACAATTTCACTATAAAAACTATACAAAAGTTCCACATTAAAAAAAAACTCAAAATATATACTATAATAAGAAACTCAACAATTCACTATAAAGACTAAAAATAAAATATCAAAGTTAAAAAAAACTTAAAATTGTCAATATAAAAACCATCAAAAAAATTCCAAGTTAAAAAACTCAAACATTTTACTAAAAAAATTTACATGCTAAAACAACTCAATAATTTCACTCTAATAACCATAAGAATAAAATTTCAAGTTAAGAAACTCAACAGTTCACTATAAAGACCATAAATAAAATATCAAAGTTAAAAAAACTCAATAATGTCACTATAAAAACAATAAACAAAAAATTCCAAGTTAAAAAACTCAAACTTTTTCCTAGAAAACGTTACATTTTAAAACAACGCAACAATTTCACTCTAATAACCATAAGAAAAATGTTTCAAGTTAAGAAACTCAACAGTTCACTATAAAGACCTTAACTAAAATATCACATTTAAAAAAAAACACATCAATTTCACTATAAAACCATAACAAAAGTTCCAAGTTAAAAACTCAAAAATTTTACTATAAAAAGCATAAAAAAATTTACAACTTAAAACAACGTAACAATTTCACTCTAATAACCTTAGGAAAAAAGTTCCAAATTAAGAAAACAACAGTTCACTATAAAGACCATAAATAAGTGTTCAAAGTTAAAAAGAACTCAACAATTTCACTATAAAAACCATAAAAGAAAGATCCATGATAAAAAAAAAACCAAAATGTTTTACTATAAAAAACATAAAAAAACGTTACAAGTTAAAAACAAAAACAATTTCTCTATAAACACCATAAGAAAAAAGTTCCAAGTTAAGTAACTCAATAATTCATATAAAAACCATAAATAAAATATCAAAGTTAAAAAAACTCAACAATTTCACCATAAAAACCCTAAAAAAAGTTCCAAGTTAAAAAAAACTCAACATTTACTATAAAAAGCATAAAAAAAAGTTAAAAGTTAAAAAATCTCAACAATTTCACTATAAAAATCATAAGTAAAAAGTTCCAAGTTAAGAAACTAACCAATTCACTAAAAATACCATGAATAAAAGATCAATGATAAAAAAAACTCAACAATTTCACTATAAAAACTATACAAAAATTTCACATTAAAAATAACTCAAAATCTTTACTATAAAAAGAATAAAAAAAAAGTTAAAAGTTTAAACAACTCAACAATTTCACAATAAAAACCATAAGAAAAAAGTTTCAAGTTAAGAAACTCAACAATTCACTATAAAGACTAAAAATAAAATATCAACGTTAAAAAAACTCAATAATGTCACTATAAAAACCATCAAAAAAAATCCAAGTTAAAAAACTCAAACTTTTTACTAAAAAAATTTACGTGTTAAAATAACTCAACAATTTCACTCTAATAACCATAAGAAAAAAATTTCAAGTTAAGAAACCCAACAGTTCACCATAAAGACCATAAATAAAATATCAAAGTTAAAAAAACTCAATAATGTCACTATAAAAACAATAAATAAAAAATTCCAAGTTAAAAAACTCAAACTTTTTACTAGAAAAAGTTACATGTTAAAACAACGCAAAAATTTCACTCTAATAACCATAAGAAAAAAGTTTCAAGTTTAGAAACTCAACAGTTCACTATAAAGACCTTAACTAAAATATCAAATTTTTTTTTAAAAAAAAGTCAACAATTTCACTATAAAACCATAAAAAAAAGTTCCAAGTTAAAAACTAAATTTTTTTACTATAAAAAGCATAAAAAAAGTTACAAGTTAAAACAACTTAACAATTTCACTTTAATAACCTTAGGAAAAAAGTTCCAAGTTAAGAAAACAACAGTTCACTATAAAGACCATAAATAAGTGTTCAAAGTTAAAAAGAACTTAACAATTTAACTATAAAAACCATAAAAGCAAGTTCCAAGTTTAAAAAAAAAACAATGTTTTACTATAAAAAACATAAAAAAAATGTTACAAGTTAAAAAAAACTCAACAATTTCTCTATAAACACCATAAGAAAAAAGTACAAAGTTAAGTAATTCAATAATTCACATAAAAACCATAAATAAAATATCAAAGTTAAAAAAACTCAACAATTTCACCATAAAAACCTAAAAAAAGTTCCAAGTTAAAAAACTCAACATTTTCTATAAAAAGCTTAAAAAAAGCTAAATATTAAAAAAAAAACTCAACAATTTCACTATAAAAATCATAAGTAATAAGTTCCAAGTTAAGAAACTCAACAATTCACTAAAAATACCATGAATAAAAGATCAAAGATAAAAAAAAAATCAACAATTTCACTATAAAAACTATACAAAAGTTCCACATTAAAAAAAACTCAAAATATATACTATAATAAGAAACTCAACAATTCACTATAAAGACTAAAAATAAAATATCAAAGTTAAAAAAAACTCAAAATTGTCAATATAAAAACCATCAAAAAAATCCCAAGTTAAAAAACTCAAACATTTTACTAAAAAAATTTACATGCTAAAACAACTCAATAATTTCACTCTAATAACCATAAGAAAAAAATTTCAAGTTAAGAAACTCAACAGTTCACTATAAAGACCATAAATAAAATATCAAAGTTAAAAAAACTCAATAATGTCACTATAAAATCAATAAACAAAAAATTCCAAGTTAAAAAACTCAAACTTTTTCCTAGAAAACGTTACATTTTAAAACAACGCAACAATTTCACTCTAATAACCATAAGAAAAATGTTTCAAGTTAAGAAACTCAACAGTTCACTATAAAGACCTTAACTAAAATATCACATTTAAAAAAAACACATCAATTTCATTATAAAACCATAACAAAAGTTCCAAGTTAAAAACTTAAAAATTTTACTATAAAAAGCAAAAAAAAATTTACAAGTTAAAACAACGTAACAATTTCACTCTAATAACCTTAGGAAAAAAGTTCCAAATTAAGAAAACAACAGTTCACTATAAAGACCATAAATAAGTGTTCAAAGTTAAAAAGAACTCAGCAATTTCACTATAAAAACCATAAAAGAAAGTTCCATGATAAAAAAAAAACAAAATGTTTTACTATAAAAAACATAAAAAAACGTTACAAGTTAAAAACAAAAACAATTTCTCTATAAACACCATAAGAAAAAAGTTCCAAGTTAAGTAACTCAATAATTCATATAAAAACCATAAATAAAATATCAAAGTTAAAAAAACTCAACAATTTCACTATAAAAACCCTAAAAAAAGTTCCAAGTTAAAAAAAACTCAACATTTACTATAAAAAGCATAAAAAAAAGTTAAAAGTTAAAAAATCTCAACAATTTCACTATAAAAATCATAAGTAAAAAGTTCCAAGTTAAGAAACTCAACAATTCACTAAAAATACCATGAATAAAAGATCAATGATAAAAAAAACTCAACAATTTCACTATAAAAACTATACAAAAATTTCACATTAAAAATAACTCAAAATCTTTACTATAAAAAGAATAAAAAAAAAGTTAAAAGTTTAAACAACTCAACAATTTCACAATAAAAACCATAAGAAAAAAGTTTCAAGTTAAGAAACTCAACAATTCACTATAAAGACTAAAAATAAAATATCAACGTTAAAAAAACTCAATAATGTCACTATAAAAACCATCAAAAAAAATCCAAGTTAAAAACTCAAACTTTTTACTAAAAAAATTTACGTGTTAAAATAACTCAACAATTTCACTCTAATAACCATAAGAAAAAAATTTCAAGTTAAGAAACCCAACAGTTCACCATAAAGACCATAAATAAAATATCAAAGTTAAAAAAACTCAATAATGTCACTATAAAAACAATAAATAAAAAATTCCAAGTTAAAAAACTCAAACTTTTTACTAGAAAAAGTTACATGTTAAAACAACGCAAAAATTTCACTCTAATAACCATAAGAAAAAAGTTTCAAGTTTAGAAACTCAACAGTTCACTATAAAGAACTTAACTAAAATATCAAATTTTTTTTAAAAAAAAAGTCAACAATTTCACTATAAAACCATAAAAAAAAGTTCCAAGTTAAAAACTAAATTTTTTTACTATAAAAAGCATAAAAAAAGTTACAAGTTAAAACAACTTAACAATTTCACTTTAATAACCTTAGGAAAAAAGTTCCAAGTTAAGAAAACAACAGTTCACTATAAAGACCATAAATAAGTGTTCAAAGTTAAAAAGAACTCAACAATTTCACTATAAAAACCATAAAAGCAAGTTCCAAGTTTAAAAAAAAAAACAATGTTTTACTATAAAAAACATAAAAAAAATGTTACAAGTTAAAAAAAACTCAACAATTTCTCTATAAACACCATAAGAAAAAAGTACAAAGTTAAGTAATTCAATAATTCACATAAAAACCATAAATAAAATATCAAAGTTAAAAAAACTCAACAATTTCACCATAAAAACCTAAAAAAAGTTCCAAGTTAAAAAACTCAACATTTTCTATAAAAAGCTTAAAAAAAGCTAAATATTAAAAAAAAAAACTCAACAAGTTCACTATAAAAATCATAAGTAATAAGTTCCAAGTTAAGAAACTCAACAATTCACTAAAAATACCATGAATAAAAGATCAAAGATAAAAAAAAATCAACAATTTCACTATAAAAACTATACAAAAGTTCCACATTAAAAAAAAACTCAAAATATATACTATAATAAGAAACTCAACAATTCACTATAAAGACTAAAAATAAAATATTAAAGTTAAAAAAACCTCAAAATTGTCAATATAAAAACCATCAAAAAAATCCCAAGTTAAAAAACTCAAACATTTTACTAAAAAAATTTACATGCTAAAACAACTCAATAATTTCACTCTAATAACCATAAGAAAAAAATTTCAAGTTAAGAAACTCAACAGTTCACTATAAAGACCATAAATAAAATATCAAAGTTAAAAAAACACAATAATGTCACTATAAAAACAATAAACAAAAAATTCCAAGTTAAAAAACTCAAACTTTTTCCTAGAAAACGTTACATTTTAAAACAACGCAACAATTTCACTCTAATAACCATAAGAAAAATGTTTCAAGTTAAGAAACTCAACAGTTCACTATAAAGACCTTAACTAAAATATCACATTTAAAAAAAAACACATCAATTTCACTATAAAACCATAACAAAAGTTCCAAGTTAAAAACTCAAAAATTTTACTATAAAAAGCAAAAAAAAATTTACAAGTTAAAACAACGTAACAATTTCACTCTAATAACCTTAGGAAAAAAGTTCCAAATTAAGAAAACAACAGTTCA
This sequence comes from Lathyrus aphaca, assembly GCA_963966055.1. Taxonomy (NCBI): domain Eukaryota; kingdom Viridiplantae; phylum Streptophyta; class Magnoliopsida; order Fabales; family Fabaceae; genus Lathyrus; species Lathyrus aphaca. The sequence continues at coordinate 380,967,715 of OZ014521.1, forward strand.
CTATAAAGACCATAAATAAGTGTTCAAAGTTAAAAAGAACTCAACAATTTCACTATAAAAACCATAAAAGAAAGTTCCATGATAAAAAAAAAAAAATGTTTTACTATAAAAAACATAAAAAAACGTTACAAGTTAAAAAAAACAATTTCTCTATAAACACCATAAGAAAAAAGTTCCAAGTTAAGTAACTCAATAATTCATATAAAAATCATAAATAAAATGTTAAAGTTAAAAAAACTCAACAATTTCACCATAAAAACCCTAAAAAAAGTTCCAAGTTAAAAAAAACTCAACATTTACTATAAAAAGCATAAAAAAAGCTAAAAGTTAAAAAATCTCAACAATTTCACTATAAAAATCATAAGTAAAAAGTTCCAAGTTAAGAAACTCAACAATTCACTAAAAATACCATGAATAAAAGATCAATGATAAAAAAAACTCAACAATTTCACTATAAAAACTATACAAAAGTTTCACATTAAAAATAACTCAAAATCTTTACTATAAAAAGGATTAAAAAAAAAGTTAAAAGTTTAAACAACTCAACAATTTCACAATAAAAACCATAAGAAAAAAGTTTCAAGTTAAGAAACTCAACAATTCACTATAAAGACTAAAAATAAAATATCAACGTTAAAAAAACTCAATAATGTCACTATAAAAACCATCAAAAAAATTCCAAGTTAAAAAACTCAAACTTTTTACTAAAAAAAATTACATTTTAAAATAACTCTACAATTTCACTCTAATAACCATAAGAAAAAAATTTCAAGTTAAGAAACTCAACAATTCACCATAAAGACCATAAATAAAATATCAAAGTTAAAAAAACTCAATGTCATTATAAAAACAATAAATAAAAAATTCCAAGTTAAAAACTCAAACTTTTTACTAGAAAAAGTTACTTGTTAAAACAACGCAACAATTTCACTCTAATAACCATAAGAAAAAAGTTTCAATTTTAGAAACTCAACAGTTCACTATAAAGACCTTAACTAAAATATCACATTTAAAAAAAAACTCAACAATTTCACTATAAAATCATAAAATAAGGTTCCATGTTAAAAATTCAAAAATTTTACTATAAAAAGCATAAAAAAAGTTACAAGTTAAAACAACGTAACAATTTCACTCTAATAACCTTAGGAAAAAAGTTCCAAGTCAAGAAAACAACAGATCACTATAAAGACCATAAATAAGTGTTCAAAGTTAAAAAGAACTCAACAATTTCACTAAAAAAACCATAAAAGCAAGTTCCAAGTTTAAAAAAAAAACAAAATGTTTTACTATAAAAAACATAAAAAAAAACGTCAAAAGTTAAAAAAAAACTCAACAATTTCTCTATAAACACCATAAGAAAAAAGATCCAAGTTAAGTAACTCAATAATTCACATAAAAACCATAAATAAAATATCAAAGTTAAAAAACTCAACAATTTCACCATAAAAACCCTAAAAAAAGTTACAGGTTAAAAAAACTCAAAACATTTACTATAAAAAGCATAAAAAAAGTTAAAAGTTAAAAAATCTCAACAATTTCACTATAAAAATCATAAGTAATAAGTTACAAGTTAAGAAACTCAAGAATTCACTATAAATACCATGAATAAAAGATCAAAGATAAAAAAAAACTCAACAATTTCACTATAAAAACTATACAAAAGTACCACATTAAAAAAAACTCAAAATTTTTACTATAAAAAGAAAATTAACAATTCACTATAAAGACTAAAAATAAAATATCAAAGTTAAAAAAAAACTCAAAATTGTCAATATAAAAACCATCAAAAATATTCCAAGTTAAAAAACTCAAATTTTTACTAAAAAAATTTACATGTTAAAACAACTCAACAATTTCACTCTAATAACCATAAAAAAAAATTTCAAGTTAAGAAACTCAACAGTTCACTATAAAGACCATAAATAAAACATCAAAGTTAAAAAAATTCAATAATGTCACTATAAAAACAATAAATAAAAAATTGCAAGTTAAAAAACTCAAACTTTTACTAGAAAAAGTTACATATTAAAACAACGCAACAATTTCACTCTAATAACCATAAGAAAAATGTTTCAAGTTAAGAAACTCAACAATTTCACTATAAAACCATTAAAAAAAAGTTCAAGTTAAAAACTCAAAAAATTTACTGTAAAAAGCATAAAAAAGTTACAAGTTAAAACAACGTAACAATTTCACTCTAATACCCTTAGGAAAAAATTTCCAAGTTAAGAAAAGAACAGATAACTATAAAGACCATAAATAAGTGTACAAAGTTAAAAAGAACTCAACAATTTCACTATAAAAACCATAAAAACAAGTTCCAAGTTTAAAAAAAAAACAAAATGTTTTACTATAAAAAACATAAGAAAAACGTTACAAGTTAAAAAAAAACTCAATAATTTCTCTATAAACACCATAAGAAAAAAGTTCAAGTTAAGTAACTCAATAATTCAAATAAAAACCATAAATAAAATATCAAAGTTAAAAAAAACTCCACAATTTCACCATAAAAACCATAAAAAAAAGTTCCAAGTTAAAAAAACTCAAAACATTTACTATATAAAGAATAAAAAAATTTAAAAGTTAAAAAAACTTAACAATTTCACTATAAAAATCATAAGTAATAAGTTCCAAGTTTAGAAACTCAATAATTCACTATAAATTCCATGAATAAAAGATCAAAGAGAAAAAAAACTCAACAATTTTACTATAAAAACTATACAAAAGTTCCACATTAAAAAAAACTCAAAATATTTACCATAAAAAGAGTAAAAAAATGTTAAAAGTTAAAACAACTCAACAATTTCACAAAAAAAACCATAAGAAAAAAGTTTCAAGTTAAGAAACTCAACAATGCACTATAAAGACTAAAAATAAAATATCAAAGTTAAAAAAAACTCAAAATTGTCAAAATAAAAACCATCAAAAAAATTCCAAGTTAAAAAACTCAAACTTTTTACTAAAAAAATTTACATGTTAAAACAACTCAACAATTTCACTCTAATAACCATAAGAAATAAGTTTCAAGTTAAGAAACCCAACAATTCACTATAAAGACCATAAATAAAATATCTAAGTTAAAAAAACTCAATAATGTCACTTTAAAAACAATAAATAAAAAATTCCAAGTTAAAAAACTCAAACTTTTTACTAGAAAAAGTTACATGTTAAAACAACGCAACAATTTCACTCTAATAACCATAAGAAAAAAGTTTCATGTTAAGAAACTCAACAGTTCACTATAAAGACCATAAATAAAATATCAAAGTTAAAAAAACTCAATAATCTCACTATAAAAACAATAAATAAAAAATTCCAAGTTAAAAAACTCAAACTTTTTACTAGAAAAAGTTACATGTTAAAACAACGCAACAATTTCACTCTAATAACCATAAGAAATTAGTTTCACGTTAAGAAACTCAACAGTTCACTATAAAGACCTTAACTCTAATATCAAAGTTAAAAAAAACTCAACAATATCACTATAAAACCATAAAAAAAAGTTCTAATTAAAAACTTAAAAATTTTACTATAAAAATGCTTAAAAAAAGTTACAACTTAAAACAACGTAACAATTTCACTCTAACAACCTTAGGAAAAAAGTTCCAAGTTAAGAAAACAACAGTTCACTATAAAGACCATAAATAAGTGTTTAAAGTTAAAAAGAACTCAACAATTTCACTATAAAAACCATAAAAGAAAGTTCCATGTTAAAAAAAAACCAAAATGATTTACTATAAAAAACATAAAAAAACGTTACAAGTTAAAAATAAACCAATTTCTATATAAACACCATAAGAAAAAAGTTCCAAGTTAAGTAACTCAATAATTCACATAAAAACCATAAATAAAATATCAAAGTTAAAATAACTCAACAATTTCACCATAAGAACTCTAAAAAAAAGTTCCAAGTTAAAAAAACTCAACATTTACTATAAAAAGCATAAAAAAGTTAAAACTTAAAAAATCTCAACAATTTCACTATAAAAATCATAAGTAAAAAGTTCCAAGTTAAGAAACTCAACAATTCACTAAAAATACCCTGAATAAAAGATCAATGATAAAAAAAAACTCAACAATTTCACTATAAAAACTATACAAAAGTTTCACATTAAAAATAACTCAAAATCTTTACTATAAAAAGAATAAAAAAAAAGATAAAGGTTAAAACAACTCAACAATTTCACAATAAAAACCATAAGAAAAAAGTTTCAAGTTAAGAAACTCCACAATTCACTATAAAGACTAAAAATAAAATATCAAAGTTAAAAAAACTCAATAATGTCACTATAAAAACCATCAAAAAAAATTCCAAGTTAAAAAACTCAAACTTTTTACTAAAAAAACTTACATGTTAAAATAACTCAACAATTTCACTCTAATAACCATAAGAAAAAAATTTCAAGTTAAGAAACTCAACAGTTCACTATAAAGACCATAAATAAAATATCAAAGTTAAAAAAACTCAATAATGTCACTATAAAAACAATAAATAAAAAATTCCAAGTTAAAAAACTCAAACTTTTTACTAGAAAAACTTACATGTTAAAACAACGCAACAATTTCACTCTAATAACCATAAGAAAAAAGTTTCAAGTTAAGAAACTCAACAATTCACTAAAACGACCTTAACTAAAATATCAAATTTTTTTTTAAAAAAAGTCAACAATTTCACTATAAAATCATAAAAAAAAAGTTCCAAGTTAAAAACTAAAAAATGTTACTATAAAAAGCATAAAAAAAGTTACAAGTTAAAACAACTTAACAATTTCACTCTAATAACCTAAGGAAAAAAGTTCCAAGTTAAGAAAACAACAGTTCACTATAAAGACCATAAATAAGTGTTCAAAGTTAAAAAGAACTCAAAAATTTCACTATAAAAACCACAAAAGCAAGTTCCAAGTTTAAAAAAAAAACCAAAATGTTTTACTATAAAAAACATTAAAAAAAATAATGTTACAAGTTATTTACAAAACTCAATAATTTCTCTATAAAACATCATAAGAAAAAAGTTCCAAGTTAAGTAACTCAATAATTCACATAAAAACCATAAATAAAATATGAAAGTTAAAAAAACTCAACAATTACACCATAAAAACCTAAAAAAAGATCCAAGTTAAAAAAACTCAACATTTTCTATAAAAAGCATAAAAAAAAGTTAAAAGTTAAAAAAAAAAACTCAACAATTTCACTATAAAAACTATACAAAAGTTCCACATTAATAAAAAACTCAAAATTTTTACTATAAAATGAATTTTAAAAAAAAGTTAAAAGTTAAAACAACTCAACAATTTCACAATAATAACCATAAGAAAAACGTTTCAAGATAATAAACTCAACAATTCACTATAAAGACTAAAAATAAAATATCAAAGTCAAAAAAACTCAATAATGTCACTATAAAAACCATAAAAAAAATCCCAAGTTAAAAAACTCAAACTTTTTACTAAAAAAATTTACATGTTAAAACAACTCAACAATTTCACTCTAATATCCATAAGAAAAAAATTTCAAGTTAATTAACTCAACAGTTCACTATAAAGACCATAAATAAAATATCAAAGTTAAAAAAACTCAATAATGTCACTATAAAAACAATAAATAAAAAATTCCAAGTTAAAAAACTCAAACTTTTTACTAGAAAAAGTTACATGTTAAAACAACGCAACAATTTCACTCTAATAACCATAAGAAAAAAGTTTCACGTTAAGAAACTCAACAGTTCACTATAAAGACAATAAATAAAATATCAAAGTTAAAAAAACTCAATAATGTCACTATAAAAACAATAAATAAAAAATTCCAAGTTAAAAAACTCAAACTTTTTACTAGAAAAAGTTACATGTTAAAACAACGCAACAATTTCAGTCTAATAACCATAAGAAAAAAGTTTCACGTTAAGAAACTCAACAGTTCACTATAAAGACCTTAACTAAAATATCAAAGTTAAAAAAAATCCACAATTTCACTATAAAACCATAAAAAAAAGTTCCAAGTTAAAAACTTCAAAAATTTACTATAAAAAGCGTAAAAAAAGTTACAAGTTAAAACAACGTAACAATTTCACTCTAACAACCTTAGGAAAAAGGTTCCTAGTTAAGAAAACAACAGTTCACTATAAAGACCATAAATAAGTGTTCAAAGTTAAATGAACTCAACAATTTCACTATAAAAACCATAAAAGAAAGTTCCATGTTAAAAAAAAAAACAAAATGTTTTACTATAAAAAACATAAAAAAAAACGTTACAAGTTAAAAAAAAACAATTTTTCTATAAACACCATAAGAAAAAAGTTCCAAGTTAAGTAACTCACTAATTCACATAAAAACCATAAATAAAATATCAAAGTTAAAAAAACTAAACAATTTCACCATAAAAACCCTAAAAATAGTTTCTAGTTAAAAAAACTAAAAACATGTACTATAAAAAGCATAAATACAAAAAGTTAAAAAATCTCAATAATTTCACTATAAAAATCATAAGTAAAAAGTTCCAAGTTAAGAAACTCAACAATTCACTAAAAATACAATGAATAAAAGATCAATGATAAAAAAACTCAACAATTTCACTATAAAAACTATACAAAAGTTTCACATTAAAAAAAAACTCAAAATTTTTACTATAAAAAGAATAAAAAAAAAGTTAAAAGTTAAAACAACTCAACAATTTCACAATAAAAACCATAAGAAAAAAGTTTCAGGTTAAGAAACTCAACAATTCACTATAAAGACTAAAAATAAAATATCAAAGTTAAAAAAAACTCAATAATGTCACTATAAAAACCATCAAAAAAATTCCAAGTTAAAAAACTCAAACTTTTTACTAATAAAATTTACATGTTAAAACAACTCAACAATTTCACTCAAATAACCATAAGAAAAAAATTTCAAGTTAAGAAACTCAACAATTCACTATAAAGACCATAAATAAAATATCAAAGTTAAAAAAACTCAATAATGTCACTATAAAAAAAATAAATAAAAAATTCCAAATTAAAAAACTCAAACTTTTTACTAGAAAAAGTTACATGTTAAATCAACGCAACAATTTCACTCTAATAACCATAAGAAAAAAGTTTCAAGTTAAGAAACTCAACAGTTCACTATAAAGACCTTAACTAAAATATCACATTTAAAAGAAACTCAACAATTTCACTATAAAACCATTAAAAAAATTCCAAGTTAAAAACTAAAAAATTTTACTATAAAAAACATAAAAAAATCGTTACAAGTTAAAAAAAAACTAAACAATTTCTCTATAAACACCATAAGAAAAAAGTTTAAGTTAAGTAACTCAATAATTCACATAAAAACCATAAATAAAATATCAAAGTTAAATAAACTCAACAATTTCACCATAAAAACCCTAAAAAAAGTTCCAAGTTAAAAAAATTAAAAACATTTACTATATAAAGAATAAAAAAAGTTAAAACTTAAAAAAAAAAACCAACAATTTCACTATAAAAATCATAAGTAATAAGTTCCAAGTTAAGAAACTCAACAATTCACTATAAATACCATGAATAAAAGATCAAAGATAAAATAAAACTCAACAATTTCACTATAAAAACTATACAAAAGTTCCACATTAAAAAATACTCAAAATATTTACTATAAAAAGAGTAAAAAAATGTTAAAAGTTAAAACAACTCAACAATTTCACAATAAAAACCATAAGAAAAAAGTTTCAAGTTAAGAAACTCAACAATGCACTATAAAGACTAAAAATAAAATATCAAAGTTAAAAAAAACTCAAAATTGTCAATATAAAAACCATCAAAAAAATTCCAAGTTAAAAAACTCAAACTTTTTACAAGAAAAAGTTACATGTTAAAACAACGCAACAATTTCACTCTAATAACCATAAGAAAAAAGTTTCAAGTTAAGAAACTCAACAGTTCACTATAAAGACCTTAACTAAAATATCACATTTAAAAAAAACTCAACAATTTCACTATAAAACCATAAAAAAAAGTTCCAAGTTAAAAACTCAAAAATAACCTTAGGAAAAAAGTTCCAAGTTAAGAAAACAACAGATCACTATAAAGACCATAAAAAAAGTGTTCAAAGTTAAAAAGAACTCAACAATTTCACTATAAAAACCATAAAAGCAAGTTCCAAGTTTAAAAAAAAAAAACAAAATGTTTTACTATAAAAAACATAAAAAAAACGTTACAAGTTAAAAAAAAACTCAACAATTTCTCTATAAATACCATAAGAAAAAAGTTCTAAGTTAAGTAACTCAATAATTCACTTAAAAACAATAAATAAAATATCAAAGTTAAAAAAACTCAACAATTTCACCATAAAAATCTAAAAAAAGTTTCAAGTTAAAAAAACAACATTTTCTATAAAAAGTATAAAAAAAGTTAAAAGTTAAAAAAAAAAACTCTACAATCTCACTGTAAAAATCATAAGTAATAAGTTCCAAGTTAAGAAACTCAACAATTCACTAAAAATACCATGAATAAAAGATCAAAGATAAAAAAAAAACTCAATAATTTCACTATAAAAACTATACAAAAGTTCCACATTAAAAAAAACTCCAAATTTTTACTATAAAATGAATTTAAAATAAAAGTTAAAAGCTAAAACAACTCATCAATTTCACAATAAAAACCTTAAGAAAAACGTTTCAAGTTAATAACCTCAACAATTCACTATAAAGACTAAAAATTAAATATCAAAGTTAAAAAAACTCAATAATGTCACTATAAAAACCATCAAAAATATTCCAAGTTAAAAAACTCAAACTTTTTACTAAAAAAATTTACATGTTAAAACAACTCAACAATTTCACTCTAATAACCATAAGAAAAAAATTCAAGTTAAGAAACTAAATAATTCACTATAAAGACCATAAATAAAATATCAAAGTTAAAAAAACTCAATAATGTCACTATAAAAACAATAAATAAAAAATTTCAAGTTGAAAAACTCAAACTTTTTACTAGAAAAAATAACATGTTAAAACAACAAAACAATTTCACTCTAATAACCATAAGAAAAAAGTTTCAAGTTAAGAAACTCAACAGTTCACTATAAAGACCTTAACTAAATTATCACATTTAAAAAAAAACTCAAAAATTTCACTATAAAACCATAAAAAAACGTTCCAAGTTAAAAACTAAATTTTTTTACTATAAAAAGCATAAAAATAGTTACATGTTAAAACAACGTAACAATTTCACTCTAATAACCTTAGGAAAAAAGTTCCAAGTTAAGAAAACAACATATCACTATAAAGACAATAAATAAGTGTTCAAAGTTAAAAAGAACTCAACAATTTCACTAAAAAAACCATAAAAGCAAGTTCCAAGTTAAAAAAAAACAAAAAACAAAATGTTTTACTATAAAAAACATTAAAAAAACGTTACAAGTTAAAAAACAAACTCAACAATTTCTCTATAAACACCATAAGAAAAAAGTTTCATGTTAAGTAACTCAATAATTCACATAAAAACCATAAATAAAATATCAAAGTTAAAAAAAACTCAACAATTTCACCATAAAAACCTAAAAAAAAGTTCCAAGTTAAAAAAACTCAAAACATTTTCTTTAAAAACATACAAAAAGTTAAAAGGTAAAAAAACTCAACAATTTCACTATACAAATCATAAGTAATAAGTTCCAAGTTAAGAAACTCAATAATTCACTAAAAATACCATGAATAAAAGATCAAAGATAAAACAAAACTCAACAATTTCACTATAAAAACTATACAAAAGTTCCACATTAAAAAAAACTCTAAATTTTTACTATAAAATAAATTAAAAAAAAAAGTTAAAAGTTAAAACAACTCAACAATTTCACAATAAAAACCACAAGAAAAACGTTTCAAGTTTAGAAACTCAACAATTCACTATAAAGACTAAAAATAAAATATAAAAGTAAAAAAAAAACTATATAATGTCACTATAAAAACCATCAAAAAAATTCCAAGTTAAAAACTCAAACGTTTTACTAGAAAAAGTTACATGTTAAAACAACGCAACAATTTCACTCTAATAACAATAAGAAAAAAGTTTCAAGTTAAGAAACGTAACAGTTCACTATAAAGACCTTAACTAAAATATCAAAGTTAAATAAAACTCAACAATTTCACTATAAAACCATAAAAAAAAGTTACAAGTTAAAAACTCAAAAATTTTACTATAAAAAGCATAAAAAAAAAGTTACAAGTTAAAACAATGTAACAATTTCACTCTAATAACCTTAGGAAAAAAGTTTAAAGTTAAGAAAAGAACAGTTCATTATAAAGACCATAAATAAGTGTTCAAAGTTAAAAAGAACTTAACAATTTCACTATAAAAACCATAAAAGAAAGTTCCAAGTTAAAAAAAATGTTTTAATATAAAAAATATAAAAACACGTTACAAGTTAAAAAAACTCAACAATTTCACTATAAAAAAACTTAACAATTTAAATAATTCACATAAATAACATAAATAAAAGATCAAAGTTAAAAAAACTCAACAATTTCACTATAAAACCATAAAAAAAAGTTCAAAGTTAAAAACTCAAAAAGTTTACTATAAAAAGCAAAAAAAAAAGTTACAAGTTAAAACAACTTAACAATTTCACTCTAATAAATGACCTTAGGAAAAAAGTTCCAAGTTAAGAAAACAACAGTTCACTATAAAGACCATAAATAAGTGTTCAAAGTTATAAAAAAAAAACTCAACCGTTTCACTATAAAAACCATAAAAGAAAGTTCCAAGTTAAAAAAAAAAAACAAAATGTTTTACTATAAAAAACATATAAAAACGTTACAAGTTAAAAAAAAACTCAACAATTTCTCTATAAACACCATAAGAAAAAATTTCCAAGTTAAGTAACTCAATAATTCACATAAAAACCATAAATAAGAGATCAAAGATAAAAAAACTCAACAATTTCACCATAAAAACCCTTTAAAAAGTTCCAAGTTAAAAAAACTCAACACATTTACTATAAAAGCATAAAAAATGTTAAAACTTAAAAAAAAACTCAACAATTTCACTATAAAAATCATAAGTAATAAGTTCCAAGTTAAGAAACTCAACAATTCACTATAAATACCATGAATAAAAGATCAAAGATAAAAAAAACCTCAACAATTTCACTATAAAAACTATACAAAAGTTCCACATTAAAAAAAAACTCAAAATGTTTACTATAAAAAGAATTAAAAAAAGTTACAAGTTAAATAACTCAACAATTTCACAATAAAAACCATAAGAAAAAACTTTCAAGTTAAGAAACTCAACAATTCACTATAAAGACCATAAATAAAATATCAAAGTTACAAAAACTCAATAATATCACTATAAAACCATAAAAAAAATTCCAAGTTAAAAAACTCAAACTTTTTACTAAAAAAAGTTACATGTTAAAACAACTCAACAATTTCACTCTAATAACCATAAGAAAAAAATTTCAAGTTAATAAACTCAACAGTTCACTATAAAGACAATAACTAAAATATCAAAGTTAAAAAAAACTCATTAATTTCACTATAAAACCATAAAAGAAAGTTCCAAGTTAAAAACTAAAATTTTTTACTATAAAAAACATAAAAAAAGTTACAAGTTAAAACAACTTAATAATTTCAATCTAATAAATAACCTTAGGAAAAAAGTTCTAAGTTAAGAAAACTAACAATTCACTATAAAGATCATAAATAAGTGTTCAAAGTTAAAAAAAACTCAACAATTTCACTATAAAAACCATAAAAGAAAGTTCAAGTTAAAAAAAAAAAATGTTTTACTATAAAAAACATATAAAAACGTTACAAGTTAAAAAAAAACTTAACAATTTCTTATAAGTGTCCATAACAAAAAAGTTCCAAGTTAAGTAACTCAATAATTCACATAAAAAACATAAATAAAAGATCAAAGATAAAAAAACTCAACAATTTCACCATAAAAACCCTAAAAAAAGTTCCAAGTTAAAAAAAACAAAACATTTACTATAAAAAGCATAAAAAAAGTTAAAAGTTAAAAAAACTCAACAATTTCACTATAAAAATCATAGGTAATATGTTCCAAGTTAAGATACTCAACAATTAACTATAAATACCATTAATAAAAGATCAAAGATAAAAAAACTCAACAATTTCACTATAAATACTCTACAAAAGTTCCACATTAAAAAAAAACTCAAATTTTTTTACTATAAAATGAATTAAAAAAAAGTTACAAGTTAAAACAACTCAACAATTTCACAATAAAAACCATAAGAAAAAATTTTCAAGTTAAGAAATTCAACAATTCACTATAAAGACCATGAATAAAATATCAAAGTTAAAAAAACTCAATAATATTGTAGCGGTAAAAACATGAGTGTAAGTTATTAGTTAACTTAACTCAAAGTAAACAGTGTCGCCACCGCGCTTTTATTTTATTCCAAATGGAAAAGGGAAAAAGAGCGAATAAAACCTAATGAATCTAAAAGCAAAAAGCTAAAAGAATCGAACAGAGAACGAGTAAGGGGATAGGTTACAAGTTGGGAAGGTTTTACGCACCCAAAATGTCTGTGGTACTCCACGGGAGCCCTTTGAAAAATTTACTACTTTTGGTTTGAGAATGGTTTGTAAACATGAGAGTGGGGAGGTGAGAGAAATAATTTTTTTTTAATATTTTTGTGTTTGGAGAGGTTTACCACCTCATGCCTACATACCCACAAAGTGTAATGCAAGATCAAAACCCCGTAGTTCGTGGTACAAATAGTGAAAAGGGTGGGTTATGATTCATTTTATTAAGTGAAGAGAATTTGTCATCTTCAAGTGGATAGCCAAACAAATCTACCATGAGAATGAAGGCATGGACTCATACATCATTATGGGGAGGGCGCCAACTCGGATAAAATCAACGAGTATGCCACTAAACCCCCACAAATGACAAGAGACTCAATTACATCAAACTAAAACCATGGAGATTGAGAGACTTACACCCGACTAAAGAATAATGACTTATAATCGGCACTCTTTAAAAGAAAATAAACAAAAGTGCACAAAGGCACAAAACAACATGAATGAGTTTGATTCTTTTTATTTTTTGAATTAAGGTCAACATGATTAAATTCATTGATTTTAAAAGAAAATAAAAAAGTAAAAGGCACTTCACAAAAGTCAAGGTTTTTGTTTATTAAGGAGGTGATGATTTAAAAAGAAGGAATCCTTTGAAAAAGGGAGAAGATTTTGAAAATTAAAGAATGGGAGGAGATGAAGGGATTATCCTAAAAAAAGAAAATAAGGAGATAAGGGAAGAAAGATATAACCAAACTTGATGGCATTCCAAATTATAAGTAAAAGAGTTCCATCCTTATGAGCTAGCAAATGGCCAAATAAAAGCTAAATCCAACTTCATGAAGATCAAAGCAAGGGGAAGGGATCCTAAAATCTAAGTCCAAAATCTCCATTCCAATGCCAAGGATAGTAACCAAAAGTCCTCAAATTAAAGTCACAAGTTTTTTAGAGGTTTAATCCTTTGTTAATGTTTTGTGTCCAAATGGACAAAAGGGAAATCAACAATTAAAATAATAAGAACAAATAATAAACATGATATGGATGAATAAGGAAAAATAAAATAAAAGCAATAAAAGTGCAAGAAATTAAATATTAGTAACAAAAAGGAATTAAAGTGCAAGAATCTAAATATTAACAAAAAAAGTATAATAATATTCACATAATAATGGTATGGTGAACTTAATCAACCACAAACAAAAAGAAAGAGTAACCAAAATCGAAGGCAACCGGATCCGCTTAGCATCTTACACTATAACGATTAATCAAAGCAAACCAAACCGAATTCAATAAAATTTGAAAGGCGATTGGGAAACCCAAAGCACCTACGCATCAAACATTCATAAGTCTCGATTTTTGATGCAATATGATTAACCACTTTGGGATTACGCGATCAACAAGAGATCCGGTCCACGAAAGTGCAAGTTCCCAATTAGATTTTTATTCTGAAGTCGGGACACATTTAGGTCTATGTTAAGCAATCGCCGAGTAATTTGCGAAGTAATTACCCTACAAATGAGGTCGGTCACCACCAATTAAGGTGCATAATGTTAATGCTAATGCATGCGAGATAAACGATATATAAATCGTTATCCGGATGCGATACCGCACAAAACTAAAGGTGAATACCAAATTGAGCCTCACTTATGGTATTCTTCCATCCTTAAGTTCAATCACTCATCTTGGTGGATTCAAGCATGAAAATGTATCACTAATGCAAAGTACCTTAAATGAATTGAATAATCCACTTAAAGGTAGTTTTGAATTAATGAACATTAACTACTCTAATCTACACCCAAAGTTCATTGAAATTAAGGAGAAATCACTCCCAAAAATGCTTCCCAAGGTAAAAATTAAAAGGAAGAAGAAGAAGGAGAAAGAGGAACCAAAAAGGGCTTGAAACAAGCCAAGAATTCAATTCTGACTTGCGTTAACCGGTTAACGCATATGGTTAACCGGTTAACGCTGAAGCAGCAGCAGAAAATATGCAGAAATTCAGCATTGATCCATTTTCAAAACTCTTTCAAAACATTTTAATGGTCGTGATCTGAATTTGCACGAATTTTAAAACCAAAATACAGTGGAATCCCTACAATCAAACAACAAATAAAGATCCAAAGGATCTAGAATCAAAGGAACCAAAGATCTACATCTTGAATGGTTGATGGTAAGTATGGGTTTGTGGAAGGAGAGGAATTACCAAAAGCTCTTCTTCAAATTGAACCAAGCCAAGCTAGATCTACAGCAATTGATGATCAAAAGAATGAAAGGATGAAGGTTTAGCTCAAGTTAATCAAGAATTCAATGTGAATTCTTGATAACTTCAAAAGAAAGAAAGTGAGCTTTTGAGAATTTTGGTGTTGGGGGAGTAATTTGCAAGAGGTTTTGTGGCTATCAAAAGCTTGTAGAAATTTTTGCAAGGTGAATTTGGCTCTCTAAAGCTTGTTCAATGAATGAAATTGTGGTCCTATTTAAAGCCCTTAGGTATGGAAATTTGGTGGAATGGAGCTTGCTTTGGTAATTTGAATTTAGGTTTGGTAATTGAAAATTTGGTGGGAAATGGAAAAGAGTGGTGATTAATGAGGGTTTATGGTAGGAAATGATCAAAGTGATGTAGAGAAATCAGAAACCAATGGATCTAGAATATTCCAATTAAATCAATGATCTAAGGGTGCTGAATTTGAATAAAAAATTCAAATTTCGCACTGGTTAACCGGTTAACGCATATGGTTAACCGGTTAACCAAGCTGAAATTTGAATTTTTTATTCAAACATGGTTGCTTGGTTGTTTCGGCCCGATTCTTTTTATGCGTTGAAGAAATTAACACATGAACCTTGGAAATCCTTTAAATGAATCAATTAACTTGGGAAATCCTTGATCAGATAAAAATTTGAATTATTTGCGGATCAACTTCGACTTGTTTCTGTGAAATTTTGCTCGAGCTGCAGGACTCCTATTTTTGGTATTTTCAATGGTTCCTCTTCCTGAAAAAAAGGTTAGCAAAAGAAAACAAAATATTTTTTTTATTAATGATTAATGGTTAGTAAACATAAACAAATAAAGTAATTAAAGACAACGGTGATCCCCTGCGAGGCATAAACCTAAACCGAGAAGAATCGTGCAACCAGTGCGATCTTGTTTGTATGCAAGATGCAGATGAAAATGCAAAGAACACTTAGGGAAAAAATTAGGGTGCAACAACTGCCCCTATTTAAGTTTCTTCAATCTGAAGATATGAAGATTGACACCTTCGTCTCTGCAAGATGGGAGAGACTTAAATACAAAAAACCCAAATTTTTGTCCTAAGAGAAGATGATATGATATGAATATGATATGCAAACCCAAGATCTTTGTGGGGAAAACACGACCACCAGAGGAAAGCAAAAGCTTGGGGACGCAGAAGAAATATCCCGCCAGGGAAAACAAAAGACACCAAAAATGGAGGAATACCGAGTCAGAACAGAATCATCAACTACCGATTTACTAGGTAGGAAAACAAGGGACTCGACTATCAATTTACTAGATAGGAGCAAAACAAAGAGGGATAACTTCCACTACCTTTTTACTGGGTAGAAAAATTCTCAACTACTTGATTTACTGGGTAGGAGCTCGAGCAAAGGGAAACAACTTCTATTACCTTTTTACTGGGTAGAAAGAAGAACTCTCAACTACCAGATTTACTGGGTAGGAGTACAAGCAAAAGAGCTTGATCAATTTGGTCATATTACCCACTATCGAAAAATTGATAGCTTAATTCCAAAGTAATATTACTCACAAAAGGGGACCAAAGTTCAATCCAAGAACAAATTGGAGAGAAACAGTCAAACAAGACTCATCCCGAGGAGGAAATATCTCAATTGGGAAATTCCATCCAGATAATAAACTGGGGAGGAAACTGAATCAAAATCATCCACGAGAAATATACTCAGTGGGGAAATAGAAAGGATAAACATTTTTTGCTTAAGGGTTGACACTCTAAACTTTAGAAGAAAACCACACACACACTCTGTGGGGAAAAACACACCAAAGAGCGGGGAACAAAGATAAATGCAAGAATGCAAGCAAAAGATGTTATGCTCATGCGTATGAATATGCTGGCAAAACAGACATAAAGATAAGCAAAGGGTGATGTAAACACCACAACAACCAGATACTCAGCTAACCAGGGCAATAAAGTCGGGGACCATGCTGGAGATTCGATTCGAAATCCTGCATGGGAACACCAAAAGCCATCAAAGGAATAAAATCCTACTACAAGGCATAACGCATACTGGGGAAAACAAATGCTAGGGATCTAATCCACAAAGCATTCTTTCAGAATCCATAAAAGGATAACATCAGAAAATTTCAATCTAAGAGGATAACATGTCGGAGATATCTCAACAACTCAAAATCTTCCATACTCTGGGGGAAAAGGGAAATGTCCCTGTTAAACTCTAATGGGGATGAATATCTTCATAAATCTGGATGAGAAAACGAAATAAAGATCTACCAATGATGCAAATAAAGCAAATCCTGCTGGAGTATCAAACATCAATCATCAACTCTGCATAGGGATACCACCTTGCTGATGAGAGGTAAAAATATGTCGGGGATGAGGAATACTTCCACGATCCATGCTGGGGACAAAAATGTTCTTAAACAAACTTCTGCAGGAACAACCATCATATTATTTCTGCTCCATTCGGGGAAAGAGTTATACCACTATCACTCTGCTTGGGAAAGGAGTTACGCCACTCCTGCTCTGTTTAGGGAAAGAGTGCAAAACTTGCCAAAGATCAAAAATAGAGATCTGCTGGAAACCATCACACATAGACTTACTGGGGGTCTATGAAGATCTTTCATCACTGAACGTTTTGACTTTTCGATCCACGAGGGGATACCAGAAGTTAACATCGTAGCAAATCACAGTCACGAGGGATTTTAAATCAATAATCACCAACAAGTGAAAGAAAACCTCTAAACTGATTGATATACTAATACTTCTACTGAGGGATGCAAACAACCTATGCTGAGGAGCAAAGACTTGGTCGGGAGCTTCCAAAACCTTTCAAGTCAAGGGTAAACTGCTGAGGAAGAGATCAAAACTCAGCTGGGGATTTTCTAGGATATACCTTCCAACAACTCTTCTGGGGGAAAGGAACAAAATTAAGAGTATTTACAATCCTTCCTCATGCTGATTGCTGGGGAACAAAACATCATTAACATCGACATCCCAGGACCAATCAGGAACTTCATAAGGACACAAACGGATCAAACCCTTCTCTGGGAGAGACAAGTTACACACATCCGGACTTTACCATCCCTGGAATCACTATTAATATCCTTTCTTTGTTCACAAATCAAGAGAAAATGTTTTTATAATCTTCAAAGATTAAATTTATTAAATTTGTTTCAAAAATCATCATCAACAATAAATTGAAATTTTTTAAACATAAACAATATAAAGAGTTTCAAACAATTAGATAAAAGCTCAAATTTATTGATAGAATGGTAGTCAGCAAATGGCGTGACTCCATGGATCATTACAAGTTTGAAAAATGGTAAATACATGGAAAAGGGCTACATTGAAATACAATGATCACTATTCTCTCTATCAACTTTGAACTCCACTGTGCCCGAAACTTCAGTCAAGGATGAGTGAATAAGAATCTTTGATGGAAAATTCTTTTGAGGGATAGAATCTGAAATCCTCGGTCGCTACAAGTGATCCAATCTGTCGATGCAGTTACTTGCCATGATCCCTAACTTTTGCCTAGATTGTCCTTTCGGATTTTCAATCTACCGGGATAATTATTTCTGTTTTTGTCTCTAATTTTTGCCTGGACCGCCCTTTCGGGTTTTCAATCCACCGAGACGCTCATTTTTGCCTAAGCCGCCCTTTCGGGTTTTCAATTTAGCAAGCTGTTCTTTTATTTTTTAGGCGAAGTATTTCTTGATTGCATCCACATTCACAGGACGAGTGATTTCCTCACCATCCATAGTTGCAAGAATTAATGAACCGCCAGAGAAGGCTTTCTTGACAACATATGGGCCATCATAGTTCGGAGTCCACTTGCCCTGAGAATCTGTAATGAAAGACTGAATCTTTTTTAGCACGAGTTCGCCTTCTCTGAATACACGAGGTTTGACCTTCTTGTCAAAAGCTTTCTTCATTCTTTGTTGGTACAACCGACCATGACACAAAGCTGTTATTCTCTTTTCCTCAATCAAATTCAACTGATCAAATCTACTCTGACACCATTCAGCCTCAGTCAACTTGGCTTCCATCAGAAATCTCATTGATGGGATCTCAACCTCGACGGGGAGCACTGCTTCTGTACCATAAACAAGTGAGAAAGGGGTTGCCCCTATTGAAATGCGGACAAATGTACGATACCCATGCAAAGCAAAAGGGAGCATCTCATGCTAGTACTTGTATGTTACAACCATCTTCTGAATGATCTTCTTAATGTTCTTATTCGCAACTTCAACAGCCTCATTCATCTTCGGTCTATAAGGAGAAGAATTATGGTGTTGAATCTTGAATTCTTCACAAAGCTCTTTCATCATCTTATTATTCAAGTTCGAACCATTATCAGTAATGATTCTATCCGGAACACCATATCTGCAGATAATGTTATTCTTGATAAACCGAACCACAACTTGCTTGGTCACATTAGCATACGACGCCACTTCCACCCACTTAGTGAAGTAGTCAATTTCCATAAGAATAAAACGATGTCCATTCGAAGCCTTGGGTTCAATCATACCAATCATGTCAATTCCCCACATAGAGAAAGGCCACTGGGAAGAAATCACATTGAGATGAGTTGGTGGCACATGAATCTTATCAGCATACACTTGGCACTTATGGCACTTTATCACATACTTGCAATAATCAGATTCCATTGTCAGCCAATAGTAACATGCTCTCAACATCTTTTTAGCCATTGCATGCCCATTAGCATGAGTACCAAAAGATCCTTCATGAATTTCTTTCATTAACATGTCTGCTTCGTGTCTATCCACGCATTTGAGCAAGACCATGTCAAAATTCCTCTTATAAAACACATTTCCATTAAATTGCCTGCCAATCTCCTCAAAGTCCTCTTGTCTTTATCGGATGCCCCAAGTGGGTATTCCTGACTCTGGAGAAAACATTTAATATCATGGTACCAAGGCTTGTCATCATGGACCTCTTCAACTGCAAACACATGAGCTGGTCTTTCAAGCCGCATCACTCTGATCATGGGAACATTATTCCACTGGTGTACCTTTATCATAGAAGCTATAGTTGCTAAAGCATCTACCATCTGATTCTCATCATGAGGAACATAATGAAACTCAACTTTAGTGAAGAAAGTTGATATCCTCCTAGCATAATCTCTATAAGGGATCAAGTGGGGTTGATGAGTTACCCATTTTCCCTTGATCTGATTGACTACCAAAGCAGAATCTCCATACATATCAAGATGTTTAATCCTCTGATCAATAGCTTCCTTAAGACCTATAATACAGGCTTCATACTCAGCTTAATTATTGGTACAAGGAAAAGTCAACCTCGCAGCAAAAGGAATATGCGAACCATGGGGAGTAATGATCATTGCCCCAATTCCTCTTCCGCGTGCATTCACAGCACCATCAAAAACTAAACCCCATCGAGATCCAGGCTCCGGCCCTTCCTCAATCAAAGGTTCATCACAATCTTTCATTTTCAAGTACATCACATCCTCATCTGGAAAATCAAACTTGATAGGCTGGTAATCATCAATCGGTTGATGTGCCAAATGGTCAGCCAAGATACTACCTTTTATAGCTTTTTGAACTCGATACTCGATATCATATTCTGACAACAACATTTGCCAACGAGCAATCCTCCCAATCAAAGCAGGCTTTTCAAATATATACTTGATCGGATCCATTTTAGAGATCAACCAAGTTGTATGATTCAACATATACTGGCGAAGACGCTTTGGAGCCCAAGCTAAGGCACAACAAGTTTTTTCAAGCATGGAGTACCGAGACTCACAATCAGTGAATTTCTTACTCAAGTAGTAAATTTCATATTCTTTTCTTCCAAATTCATCTTGCTGACCAAGCACACAACCCGTGGAATCTTCCAACACAGTCAAGTACATGATCATCAGTCTACCTTCCATCGGAGGAGACAATATATGAGGTTCAAGCAGATATTCTTTGATACTTTCAAACACCTTCTGACAATCATTTGTCCAGACACAACCTTTGTCTTTCCGAAGCAACTTGAAGATCGGAGCACATGTGGCAGTCATGTGAGAGATAAACCTCGAAATATAATTCAAACGACCCAAGAATCCTATTAATTGCTTTTCAGTTCTTGGAGCAGGAATTTCCTGAATAGCTTTCACTTTATCAGGATCAACTTCAATGCCTCTTTGGCTGACAATGAAACCTAACAACTTTCCAGAACGTACACCAAATGTGCACTTGTTCGGATTCAAATGAAGTTTAAACTTCCTTAACCTCTGAAACAACTTCAGCAAATGTTCAACATGATTTTTTTCAGTCCTCGACTTAGCGATCATATCATCAACATATACCTCAATTTCTTTGTGCATCATATCATGGAAAAATGTGGTCATAGCTCTTTGGTATGTCGCACCAGCATTCTTCAATCCAAAGGGCATCACTATGTAGCAGAATATTCCCCATGGTGTAATAAATGTAGTCTTTTCCATGTCCTCAGGTACCATCTTTATTTGATTATAACTGGAAAATCTGTCCATAAAGGATAATACATCAAACTTAGTCGTATTATCTACCAATACATCAATGTGTGGCAAAGGAAAATCATCTTTTGGACTGGCTTTATTCAAATCTCTATAATCAACACACATTCAGACTTTTCTGTCTTTCTTTGGAACAGGCACAGTATTGGCCACCCATTGAGGATAATTAGATGTCACAAGAAAACCTGCATCAATCTGCTTTTGAACCTCCTCTTTGATCTTTACTGCCATATCAGGATGAGTTCTTCTCAACTTTTGCTTCACAGGTGAACATTCAGGCTTCAACAACAATCTATGCTCCATAATATCAGTATCAAGACCTGACATGTCTTGATAAGACCAAGAAAACACATCAACATATTCTCTAAGAAGCTCTACAATCCTCTTCTTAACATCAGGATCAAGCAATGCTCCAACTTTGACTTCTTTCTAATCATCTTCAGAACCGAAGTTGACCATTTCTATAGACTCTCCATGAGACTGAATAACCTTCTCCTCGTGCTCAAGCAACCGAGAAATCTCACCAGGAATCTCTTCAACATCCTCTTCCTCAGCTTCAAACACAGGGAATTCAAAGTTGGGAGTGGGCATATGATCATTGTTTTCAATGGGTTTATCAATCAATCTGCACAATGATTTTATTTTTTATTTTAGAGTATGAACAAAAGTGCAAACATTATGCAGATAAACAATTATTATTCTTATTTTTGGGTTTTTTATGTTACCATTTTTCAGAATAAAGCAAAAAGGAAAACGCATATGGAAATAACAAAATAGCATTTTATTGATGATGATAAAATTTGAAACAAAGTCCGAGAAACATCACTTTCACCTTAGGCAGAGTGAAAGGATTTTTGAAAGAAAATAAAACAAATTACTTTGAAGCATGAACAATAAAAGGAACATCAACAACGATCCAATTCTTACAAATCTTTCTGTGCGTAACAAAGTTAGGCATTTCTTCATCTTCATCATCTTCAATGATGGCAGCAGCAGAATGATCGTTGATAAACCTAGCACTTCAGAATCTTTCCTGAATAGTTTTCGGGTTATTGAGAGCCACACCTGGTGCAAAACCAATACCAAATCCTTCTTTATTATCGACAGCATCAATAACTCGTCCCTAACCGTCAGACCGACCAGTTTCAAGCACATGCAAAGCATCCTTGAGAGAAGACATAGGCATGACATTCTTCTTAGCAGCATTATCAACAACAGAAAGAGCCTGGAATGAAGTTCCCACCTCTTCTTCAGCATCAATATAGGAGAATGATGACAAATTGCTAACTAGCATCGCCTTTTCACTGCCAATAGTCATTAATTTCCCATCTTTCACAAACTTTAGCTTCTGATGGAGAGTAGATGTCACGGCTCCTTCCTCATGAATCCAGGGTCTTCCAAGGAGACAACTGTAAGCGGGACGTATATCCATAACTTGAAAAGTAATTTGGAATATAAACGGTCCAATCAGAATAGGAAGATCCACTTCACAAATCACAGTCTTCTTCGATTCGTCAAAAGCTTTCACAATAATCCCACTATGCCTCATGGGAGCGCCTTGGTATGCCAGCCTTGACAAAGTCGACTTCGGAATCACATTCAGAGAAGACCCAGTATCAACCAACACTTTAGACATAACATCTTCCTGACAGTTCACTGAAATATGCAGAGCCAAATTATGGTTCCTTCCTTCTTCAGGCAAATCATCATCACAGAAACTCAGATTGTTGCATGATGTGATATTTGCCACAATACTATCAAACTGATCAACAATCACATCATGGTCAACATAAGCTTGATCAAGAATCTTCTACAAAGACTGTCTATGAGCCTCAGAGCACATCAAGAGTGATAAAACTGATATCTTCAACGGAGTATGCAACAACTGCTCAGTAACGTTGTACTCGCTCTTCTTTATCAATTTTAACACCTCATCTTCACTATCACCACATTGGCTTGATCGGGAAACAGCATCCATAATCTGTTTACTCGCACTTGTATCTCCAGCTCTCTTTGGAGGATCCGAAGCATAAACCCTACCACTTCGAGTCACCTTTGTCACATCAGCAATGCTAACCACAGACCTTGGAGAAGGAATATGAACTTCCTTACCATTTTCTATCATTGTAGCATTATACCGGTACAGAACAACTTTATCAGACTCATATGGCATTGGACCAGGCAAATTGATCACCAATGGAGTAACAACATATTTGCGGCTATCAAAAGAAATAACCACCTTTTTAGGAACAACCTTCTCAGGAATATTGAACTGAGGCACAATAACATTCACTTCACTTTCATACTCATCTCTTTTTGTTGTCACTTCAATCAACTTATCATCCAAAATCTTTTGAATGTCTCTCTTAACAATCACACAACCACGAGGGTTCACCGAGCAAATGCAATAACCAGCATAATCGTGATCAATATCATGATATTCACTTAAGAAAGCATGTATCTCAACCAAAGACCTTCGAATATGGCGGACCTCATAAATCTTGAATAAACCAGGACAACCATCCACCATATTCACAGACGTATTACCATGCTTCGGCAGCGGATTTGTCTTCACAATTGGATTAACATCATTGAAGGATAGAATATTGCTTTTTATCAATTTCTGCACTTCAAACTTCAATGGATAACAGTTCTCAACATCGTGCCCCGGGGCACCTTGATGAAAAACACAGTGAGCCTCTAGCTTATACCACCATGGGATGGTCTTTGGAATTGGAGGTGGAGAACGTGTTCGCACAAGATTCTTCGCAATCAAAGAAGGAAGCAAATCCGCATACAACATTAGAATGGGATCAAAACTTGGCTTAGCACAAACCCGTTGATTACCACCCCGTTGCACAGAAGGTTGTTGATAACGAGGCTGATACTTTAGAGCTACTGGCACAGTTGGAATGACATTAATCACCGGAGTTACAGAAGCTACATGCTGCTGATGACGATTCTCACGACCACGAGATCTCCTGTAACTTTCACGAGACACACCATTAGTCTCACCTTCTTTCTTTTTGCCAAAGTTGAACCTCCTAGAGCTCGAGCCTACACTACTCTCTTGGCTCAACCGTCCCTCACGAACACCTTCTTCTAAACGCATCCCCATACTCACTATTTTAGTGAAATCAGAAGGAGCACTTGCTATCATTTTCTCATAATAGAAAGAACCTAAAGTCTTCAAGAATATCTTCATCATTTCTTTCTCTTCTAAAGGAGGAACAATCTGAGCTGTTAACTCGCGCCATCTCTGTGCATATTCTTTGAAAGTCTCTTTGTCCTTCTGGGACATAACACGAAGCTGATCTATATCTGGTGCCATATCAACATTATACTTGTATTGCCTATCAAAAGCCTCTCCCAAATCATTGAAAGTCTTTATTTGGCTATTATCCAAACTCATATACCATCTCATGGCTGCACCAGTCAAACTAACCTGGAAATAATGAATCAATAGCTTATCATTGTCTGTCTGAGCAGACATCTTTCTAGCATACATAGTCAAATGACTCAGAGGACAAGTGTTGCCTTTATACTTCTCAAACTCAGGCAACCTGAACTTGTATGGAACCTTGACATTAGGAACCAGACAGAGATCATAAGCATCTTTTCTGAACAAATCCTTATGCTTCAAGGCTCTCATCTCCTTTTGTATCTCAGCAAAACAACCTTGAAAATCATCAAGTCTTTCAATCACACCAGCGCCTTCACTGGGCTCAGCATGGTAAATCATTTCATCATGGTGCGGAATAGTGTGCATCACAGGCGGTGTAATAGTCATCACTGGCGGAAGAGTAGTCATCACTGGCGAAAGAGTATTAAATGCAGCAGTCTCAGGAGGAGGAGGATGATAACCAGCAGGAATGAAATCAACCGACATGCCCCATGGTGTGCTAGCAGGCATGCGATAGCAAGGAGAAATGATAGTTTCAACAGGAATTGATGCAGTAACAATCTCAGAGATGACTGTATTCTGAACAGGAGAATTAGGAGGAGGTGGCTGATTCTGAGCAGCCACCAAGATTTCCATCATGGCAGTAACTCTTTCCAAGCTTTCCCTCAAATATGTAACCTCCTCGCGCAGCTCGCGATTCTCTTGTTGTAAGGTTTTCGACATCTTCTTCCAATTAGCCCGAGTATCAACTTTGTGAGTCAGCTTGACAGGAGAACTGGATGAAGACCAAGAAACAACATAAGATCCCCGGACAACACTCAAAAAGCAAGACAAATGCGGGTATGATGCATGGTATGCATATGCAAATGCAAAGATTTCAAAGGACCATAAGATAAATTACAATATTTATAAAGAAACACTTTTTGAAGTACTTAAAAACTCATTCTCATTAAAATCAAAGTAAGGATTACAAGTGAAGTACAAGCCTCAACAATCCTAATACATGAGAGAAAAAGTAAACTAGGCCTAAGGGATCACATCCGAAGAAGATCTGAATCCCGGCTGGTACTTCATGTGAATCCTCTTAATCTCTTTCTTGTAACGATTCTCCACATCTTCCATATCCTTCGCCAACTGGTCAACAATGGCCTTCCAAACACCTGACGTAGGAGGAATGGTAGAGGAAAGTAAATCCTCTCTTGGCCTCTTCGTAACACGCCGCTCAAGTAACTCAATGAGATCATCCTTCTCCTTTAGTTGCTCTTGCATCATAGTCTTCTCAAGTAGCCATTCTTCTTTCTCTTTCTTCATCTTGTCCAACTCTTCTTAAAGAGCAACCTTCTTATTAACGGGAGGAAGAAAAGCAGACAATGGTAATATAGGAAACAAAGGCTCCTTGGGTGGATAAGGCATCTTGAGCTTGGAAGCCCTAGATCGAACCCACTAGATGTAACACTCGGAGGGAGAAAGGTGTTGTCTTCCCAATTGACCATTCTCTTTCCGATGAACCGCATGCCAATAATGAGTAATCCTTTTCTTCATTTCTACATGATCTGCACCATTAAGAAAGAAGAAACGGGATAAGGAAAGGTTGTTTGGTATGTCCTTCAAACAATATCCCAACTGTCGCCTAACAAGAATAAGGTTGTAACTAATTCCCTCACGTGTACCAAGAAGAGGTACGTTAGGAAACTCTCCACAACTATCAATAAGCACTCCAGTATCATAATAGGAACAATACCAAGTCATATCTTTGTGAGAAAGAGACATAATCCTTTGAGACCATCTTCACTTCTCTCTATTATCCTTGAAGACGTTGGACTTTGGTAGGTGCGAAATAAACTACCTATAGAGAAGAGGCGCACAACACACAATCTCTCCATCACCTTTGGAGGTCCTATAATGAAAAACATGATACATGTCTCCAAGCAAAGTAGGTATCGGATTCTTCTTCAAGAAAATCTGAATGGCATTCTCATCCACAATACCATCTAAGTTAGGAAACAAGACAATCCCATAAATGAGCAAAGCAAGAATAGCCTCAAATGCATCCTTATGACCCAAAGTAAGAGAAGTAGAAGCTTTCCCCATCAAGAACTTAACATTAATACCACATATACTCCTTTTTTGAAGAAACTTCTCATTAAGATCGGACTCCTTGAGAAAAAGGGCTTTGGCGATGACTTTGGTAGTAAGCTCCTTCTCTAAACCACTAAAAAGAAATTATTTGTCCAAAATAGGTAGACCCATCCAATGAGAGTACTCCTCCAAAGTCGGCACAAGCTGATAATCCGGAAAGGTGAAACAATGATGCAACGAATCATAAACCTGAGCTAAGGTAGGGAGAATCCCCTATGGTACATCGGTATCCAAAATAAACAAGAGTTTTCCATAACACTTCTGGAACTCCTGGGTGTCAACCACCAATGCTCCTAGCTTTCTCAACTCTACTATATTAGGATTCTTGAAGCTGTACTTCTTTGTGTTCCTCCTTTCAAAATTCATAACCATAAACATCTGAAATTTTGCAAAAGTTCCTTATGAGTCCCTTGAAATCTCAAAAACAATGCTCATGAATGCATGATGGCATGTATGCAACAACCACAAACAAGATCACACAAAGCACACGAGTTTAGGTTCCGAGTCACGAGCATGAAGTCAAGGTAACAGAACACCAACCCACATAGGTAAGTACTAAGGTTTTGTCTTCATTGTACCTGCAGAAAACCAAAAGGGTGCTAACAGAGGTGCCCGAAGTTAACATCCATCTTTAGAATATTATCGGTACGTTGGATTACTCCCCAACCAATAACATTCTTAAAATAGACCCCGTCTGAGTGTAGTATCGCGTGACAACCACCTTAGGTTTACACCCGGATGGTTCCCGCATTACGTTCCTAAATTGGCTTGGAAGGGTTAAGGGTTCTATGGTCCTCAGTATGATCAGCTCAAGGTCGGAAAATAATATCATGTATGATTACTCATCATGAAATTGATAATCCAAAAGAGCCTAACCGAGTGGAGATTGTCAAATTGATATAGCTTTGGAATACTCCATCGCTTATCGCTTCGAATATCGCCGTCCTATCATAAGTTCAACTCAGATCCGGGTTAGAATCTATCTCACTCACAGAGGATCACCAAAACCGAAACAGAACAAACAAATAACAAACAAATCAAACCAAAGCAGTAAATAAATCAAAGTAGGTCGAATCCACTTAGAGATTACTCCCCCGCAGAGTCGCCACTTTTCTGTAGTGGTAAAAACACGAGTGTAAGCTATTAGTTAACTTAACTTAAAGTAAATAGAGTCGCCACCGCGCTTTTATTTTATTCCAAATGGAAAAGGGAAAAAGAGCGAATAAAACCTAATGAATCTAAAAGCAAAAAGCTAAAAGAATCGAACAAATAACGGGTAAGGGGATAGGTTACAAGTTGGGAAGGTTTTACGCACCCAAAATGTCTGTAGTACTCCACGGGAGCCCTTTGAAAAATTTACTACTTTTAGTTTGAAAATGGTTTGTAAAAATGAGAGTGGGGAGGCGAGAGAAAGATAAAAAAACACAACAATTTCACTATAAAGACCATAAATGAAATATCAAAGTTAAAAAAACTCAATAATGTCACTATAAAAACAATAAAAAAAATTCCAAGTTAAAAAACTCAAACTTTTTACTAGAAAAAGTTACATGTTAAAACAACGCAACAATTTCACTCTAATAACCATAAGAAAAAGGTTTCAAGTTATGAAACTTAACAGTTCACTATAAAGACCATAAATAAAATATCAAAGTTAAAAAAACTCAAGAATTTCACTATAAAACCATAAAAGAAATTCCAAGTTAAAAACTCAAAAATATTACTATAGAAAGCATAAGAAAAGTTCCAAGTTAAAAATACATAAAAATTTCACTATAATAACCTTAGGAAAAACGTTCCAAGTTAAGAAAACAATAGTTCACTATAAAGACCATAAATAAATGTTCAAAGTTAAAAAAGGTCAACAATTTCACTATAAAAACCATAAAAGAAAGTTCCAAGTTATAAAAAAAAACCAAAATGTTTTACTATAAAAAACATTAAAAAAAATGTTACAAGTTAAATAAAAAAACTCAACAATTTCTCTATAAACACCATAAGAAAAAATTTCCAAGTTAAGTAACTCAATAATTCACATAAAAACCATAAATAAAAGATCAAAGTTAAAAAAACTCAACAATTTCACCATAAAAACCCTAAAAAAAGTTCCAAGTTAAAAAAACTCAAAACATTTACTATAAAAAGCATAAAAAAAGTGAAAAGTTAAAAAAACTCAACAATTTCAATATAAAAATCATAAGTAATAAGTTCCAAGTTAATAAACTCAACAATTCACCATAAATACCATAAATAAAAGATTAAAGATAAAACAAAACTCAACAATTTCACTATAAAAACTATACAAAAGTTCCACATTAAAAAAACCTCAAAATTTTTACTATAAAAAGAATTAATAAAAAAAGTTAAAAGTTAAAACAACTCAACAATTTCACAATAAAAACCATAAGAAAAAAGTTTCAAGTTAAGAAACTCAACAATTCACTATAAAGACTAAAAATAAAATATCAAAGTTAAAAAAACTCAATAATGTCACTATTAAAACCATCAAAAAAATTCCAAGTTAAAAAACTCAAACTTTTTACTAAAAAAATTTACATGTTAAAACAACTCAAAATTTCACTCTAATAACCATAAGAAAAAAGTTTCAAGTTAAGAAACTCAACAATTTACTATAATGACCATAAATAAAATATCAAAGTTAAATAAACTCAATAATGTCACTATAAAAACAATAAATAAAAATTCCAAGTTAAAAAACTCAATATTTTTACTAGAAAAAGTTACATGTTAAAACAACGCAACAATTTCACTCTAATAACCATAAGAAAAACGTTTTAAGTTAAGAAACTCAACAATTCACTATAAAGACCTTAACTAAAATATCTAAGTTAAAAAAACTCAACAATTTTACTATAAAACCATAAAAGAAAGTTCCAAGTTAAAAACTCAAAAATTTTACTATAAAAAGCATAAAAAAAGTTACAAGTTAAAACAACTTAACAATTTCACTCTAATAACCTTAGGAAAAAATTCCAAGTTAAGAAAACAACAGTTCACTATAAAGACCATAAATAAGTGTTCAAAGTTAAAAAGAACTCAACAATTTCACTATAAAAACCATAAAAGAAAGTTCCAAGTCAAAAAAAAAACCAAAATAATTTACTATAAAAAACATAAAAAAAAGCGTTACAAGTTTAAAAAAAAACAATTTCTCTATAAACACCATAAGAAAAAAGTACCAAGTTAAGTAATTTAGTAATTCACATAAAAACCATAAATAAAATATCAAAGTTAAAAAAACTCAACAATTTCACCATAAAACCCTAAAAAAAGTTCCAAGTTAAAAAAACTCAAAACATTTACTATAAAAAGTATAAAAAAAGTTAAAAGTTAAAAAAACTCAACAATTTCACAATAAAAATCATAAGTAATAAGTTCAAAGTTAAGAAACTCAAGAATTCACTATAAATACCATGAATAAAAGATCAAAGATAAAAAAAAACTCAACAATTTCACTATAAAAACTATACAAAAGTTCCACATTAAAAAAAAAACTCAAAATATTTACTATAAAAAGAGTAAAAAAAAAGTTAAAAGTTAAAACAACTCAACAATTTCACAACAAAAACCATAAGAAAAAAGATTCAAGTTAAAAAACTCAACAATTCACTATAAAAACTAAAAATAAAATATCAAAGTTAAAAAAACTCTATAATGTCACTATAAAAACTATCAAAAAAATTCCAAGTTAAAAAACTCAAAGTTTTTACTAAAAAAATTTACATGTTAAAACAACTCAACAATTTCACTCTAATAACCATAAGAAAAAAGTTTCAATTTAAGAAACTCAAAAGTTCACTATAAAGACCATAAATAAAATATCAAAGTTAAAAAAACTCAATAATGTCACTATAAACACAATAAATAAAAAAATTCAAAGTTATAAAACTCAAACTTTTTACTAGAAAAAGTTACATGTTAATACAACGCAACAATTTCACTCTAATAACCATAAGAAAAAAGTTTCAAGTTAAGAAACTCAACATTTCACTTTAAACACTTAACTAAAATATCAAAGTTAAAAAAAAAAACTCAACAATTTCACTATAAAACTATAAAAAAATGTTCCAAGTTAAAAACTCAAAAAATTTATTATAAAAAGCATAAATAAAGTTACAATTTAAAACAACGTAACAATTTCACTCTAATAACCTTAGGAAAATAGTTTCAAGTTAAGAAAAGAATAGTTCACTATAAAGACCATAAATAAGTGTTCAAAGTTAAAAAGAACTCAACAATTTCACTATAAAAACCATAAAAGAAAGTTCCAAGTTAAAAAAAAAAAAATGTTTTACTATAAAAAACATTAAAAAAACGTTACAAGTTAAAAAAAAACTTAACAATTTCTTATAAACACCATAAAAAAAAAGTTCCAAGTTAAGTAACTCAATAATTCACATAAAAAAACATAAATAAAAGATCAAAGTTAAAAAAAATCAACAATTTCACTATAAAAACCCTAAAAAAAAGTTCCAAATTAGAAAAACTCAAAATATTTACTATAAAAATCATAAAATAAGTTAAAAGTTAAAAAACTCAATAATTTCAATATAAAAATCATAAGTAATAAGTTCCAAGTTAAAAAAACTCAACAATTCACTATAAATACCATGAATAAAACATCAAAGATAAAAAACTCAACAATTTCACTATAAAAATTATACAAAAGTTCCACGTTAAAAAAAAACTCAAAATGTTTACTGTAAAAAGAATAAAAAAAAAGTTAAAAGTTAAAACAACTCAACAATTTCACCATAAAAACCATAACTACAAAGTTTCAAGTTAAGAAACTCGACAATTCAATATAAAGACCATAAATAAAATTTCAAAGTTAAAAAAACTCAATAATTTTACCATAAAAACCATAAAAAAAATTCCAAGTTAAAAAACTATAACTTTTTACTAAAAAAAGTTACATGTCAAAACAACTCAAAACTTTCACTCTAATACCCATAAGAAAAAAGTTTCAAGTTAAGAAACTCAACAGTTCACTATATATAAAGACCATAAATAAAATATCAAAGTTAAAAAAACTCAACAATTTCACTATAAAACCATAAAAAAAGTTTCAAGTTAAAAACTCAAAATTTTTAATATAAAAAGCATAAAAAAAGTTACAAGTTAAAACAACTTAACAATTTCACTCTAATAACCTTAGGAAAAAAGTTCCAAGTTAAGAAAACAGTTCAATATAAAGACCATAAATAAATGTTCAAAGTTAAAAAAGATCAACAATTTCACTATAAAACCCATAAAAGAAAGTTCCAAGTTAAAAAAAAAAAACCAAAATGGTTTACTATAAAAAAACATAAAAAAAAACGTTACAAGTTAAAAAAAAACTAAACAATTTCTCTATAAACACCATAAGAAAAAAGTTCCAAGTTAAGTAACTCAATAATTCACATAAAAACCATAAAAAAATATTAAAGTTATAAAAACTCAACAATTTAACCATAAAAACCCTAAAAAAAGTTCCAAGTTAAAAAAACTCAAAACATTTACTATAAAAAGCATACAAAAAGTTAAAAGTTAAAAAAACTCAACAAATTCACTATAAAATATCATAAGTAATAAGTTCCAAGTTAAGAAACTCAACAATTCACTATAAATACCATGAATAGAAGATCAAAGATAAAAAAAACTCAACAATTTCACTATAAAAACTATACAAATGTTCAACTTTAAAAAAACTCAAAATGTTTACTATAAAAAGAATAAAAAAAAGTTAAAAGTTAAAACAACTCAACAATTTCATAATAAAAACCATAAGAAAAAAGTTTCAAGTTAAGAAACTCAACAATTAACTATAAAGATGATAACGAGAAAATGTATCAATTATATTGTTATGTTTCAATACCGTTTTATCGCATAATTGTCGTTTTAACACCCGATTCCTCGAGTTTTCCTTGCCATTTTGCAGGTACATCGTATACAGAGCTAAATCATGAGCCACGAGTGAAATGAGCAAAAACAACCATTGAAAGATGAAGAAATGAAGAATTCTGCAAAACCTGCATTTTTTGTTACACTCACGGTCGTCACCTAGGTGTCACGACCGTGACACCCCAAAAGGAGCAATCACGACCGTGACATATCCCTCACGACCGTGACACTTATTATACAAGGGACACGAACGTGATGCCCTTGTCACGACCGTGACAAGGGAAAAACAGGTTATTTGACTGAAGACTTGGTCATAATGTTACGCTGCATATGAAATGCCTATTTTCCAGCTGACCAGTATGCACACGTTCCCTGGATTCTCTCAATGCTCCTACGAGGCCCAAGCAACAATTCAACCACCAGCCCATTTAATTTTCTATAAATAGCTTAATTCAAATGAACAATTTACAGAGTTTAGTTTTATTAATTTCTTGCGGAAGCTCTGCCAAATTATTTTACACCCTTATTATTTTTCCAGCATTATTTTCATTGCTTTATTTTCTTGTATCCAAACCAAACCTATAACAATTTCCAACATCAGGAAATTGTTATAAAATTTATTTGTTTCAAAGCCTTCAGAATTTTTAGAATTTATTTCCGATTCCGACAAATACTCCGAGCTTTCCAGCCTGTGGAAGAAGGAGTCTGCCATTTTTATTGTTAACCAGGTTTATATTAATTTGCAATTTTATATTTATGTTGAATATTTATTTTTCTGCCATGCATATTTCGTTTTATGTTTCTCTGCCTCTGTCTGGTTCAACAATAATGAGTAGCTAAATACCTTAGGGCGGTATGTAATTAAAACAAACTAAATCGGTAAAATCTAATCTAGGTTTAAAATAATTAAGAGCTTAATATTCTTGCTGATACTTTTTATTATAAAATCGACCTTTTTGTTACGAGAGTAAGGAAAGTGTATTAGGTTAGGTCAAGACCACAAGAGTGTGAGATTCTAACCAGATAGCTAAAGTTAGGCATTTAAATTAAACACAGCGAGAGCGCTTTAAAATAAATTAGAATTACTAAGTTTCCAAAAATTATCTCTAAACACTTATGGGCTAGCGAGAGCAGGCATAGGGCTTTAGGGGTAAGATCTGAGATAAGACCACGAGAGTGTGAGTTAAGGATATTTAAACTGGCAACCTCTACAGAATAGATTAAGTGAACCATCTTTACAAGCCTAGGGTAGATTGACCCGCCTAAGTTAGCTTAATTACATACCGACCGCCTTAGTATTATTTTATTAAACTTAAATTTAATTCCCGCCTTTAATCTTTAAAAACAACAAAAAATCGTGACAACCCTTCACCTTAGCTAAACTAGAAATTCCTCTAGCACTAAGTAACCATAGAGTCCCTGTGGATCGATAATCTTAAATATTACTTCGATAGGCTGTGCACTTGCAGTTAAGATACCGCTAGACACATAATTAGATACGTCTTTAGCCCATCAAGTTTTTTGGCGCCGTTGCCGGGGACCTTAATTTAGTTACTAGTGCACTTTAGGTAGCATTGTCTAGACTAAGGTAACAACTATTTTCTTTTCTTAATCTAAATTCCCGAGTGTATGCCAAGTACTCGCTCCCAAGGCGAAGACTTGCAACCTCTAATCCCAGAATCGGAACGCTTCTTACATGTAAGAAGACGGATATTCGATTACGAACAAAATTACAATATTCCAGATCTTCAATTAGATCCACCTAAACCAGTCGTAACATCAAAGGACGCAGAGATGGCTGAAGAACAGAATCACCCACTCAAATATTATGCTAGTCCTTCGCAAGCTGAACCACATTCTAGCATTGCCGCACCGGCTATCAACCGAAACGATTTCGAACTAAAACCTTCGTTGATATCAGCCGTGCAACAAAATCAATTCGCCGGAAATCCTACCGAGGATCCGAACCTTCATCTATCGATCTTTGTGCAATACGCAGATACCGTAAAAGCCAATGGAGTTACCCAAGAAGCTATTAGACTACGTTTGTTTCCTTTTTCACTTCGAGACAGAGCGAGAGCCTGGCTTCAATCTCTGCCTTCGAACTCAGTAACTACGTGGGAGGAACTAAAGAGAGTTTTCTTGACCAGATATTTCCCACCTAGCAAGACAGCTATGCTGAGAGCTCAGATCAACGGATTTAAGCAAAGGGAAAACGAATCACTATTCGAAGCTTGGGAACGCTATAAGGATATGCTGAGACTTTGTCCACATCACGGATTAGTAGAATGGATGGTCATCCATACCTTCTATAATGGACTCTTGTATAATACAAGAATGACAATTGACACTGCCGCGGGCGGTGCACTAATGGACAAAGAATATAATGATGCTTATGCACTTATCGAAAGTATGGCTCAAAACCATTACCAATGGGGAAGCGAGAGAGTCGCAACTGAGAAACCAACAAAAGGAGGTATGTACGAAGTGAGTAGTATGGACCAAGTCAATGCAAAGTTTGACCAACTAAACCAAAAGATCGACAACTTGGCCATAACACCAACAGCCACCGTGGCTGCAGTAACACCTAACTGTGAGTTATGTGGAGTTCCAGGACATGAAGTTCCTGATTGTCAACTATTAACAGGAATTCCCACAGATCAAGTGAATTATGCTCAAGGAAACCCATACTCAAACACATACAACCCAGGTTGGATGAATCATCCGAACTTCTCCTATAAGAATAACAATGCTTTATACGCACCAGGTCAAGCACCAGCTACACCACCAGGATATCAAAAGACTGCTCCTAATGTCCCAAGAAAATCGAACCTTGAATTGATGATAGAGAACTTTATAGCTAACCAATCTCAAACAAACAAGGACTTCTTAAACCAAAACATTCACACTAGTGAGCAGATTAAGCAATTAGTAAGCAAAGTAGATGCATTAGCTACACATAACAAAATGCTTGAAACTCAGATTTCACAAGTAGCTCAACAACAAGCACCTATCGCTGCACCAGCTGGAGTATTTCCTGGACAACCTCAACCTAATCCGAAAGGACATGTCAATGCTGTGATATTAAGAAGTGGCAAGGAACTTGACGGACCTACCGATCCAAGACTTGACAATCCAGCCATGTACCAAAAACCAGACAAACCGACTGAAATGGTGAACGATCCAGAAGAAAAGGAAGATGATAATCAAGAGGCAGTGGAGAAAGAAAAGCCTTATGTGCCTCCACCACCCTATAAACCACCAATTTCGTACCCTCAAAGATTAACCAATTCCAAGACGATGGGCCATTTTAAGAAATTTGTCGAACTTCTGAAACAGTTGAATATTACTATTCCGTTTACAGAAGCTATCACTCAAATGCCCTCGTATGCTAAGTTTTTAAAAGAAATCTTATCCAATAAGAAAAAGATAGAGGATAACGGAACAATTACACTTACTGCTGAGTGTAGCGCCATAATTCAGAATAATATGCCTCCTAAGCTAAAAGATCCAGGAAGTTTCTCTATACCCTGTGTAATAGGAAAATTCGTCATTGACAAAGCTCTATGCGATTTAGGAGCCAGTATCAGTGTTATGCCCTTAACGATTTGCAAAAGGCTAGACATAGGAGACCTAAGACCAACTAAAATGTCTGTTCAACTAGCCAATCGCTCTGTTAAATATCCTGTAGGCATACTAGAAAATGTCCCAGTACGTATAGGACAGTTCTACATCCCTACTGATTTCATAATCATGGACATCTCTGAAGACTCCACTACACCTATCATACTAGGAAGACCATTCTTAGCTACCGCCGGAGCTATAATAGACGTAAAGAGAGGAAAGCTAACCTTTGAAGTAGGTGAAGAGAAAGTTGAATTTATTTTAACACAATTCTTACAATCACCAGCTATAGAGGATACATGCTATCTATTGGACGTAATTGACGAATGTGTAAGAGAAATGGAAATGAAAGAAACTACCTATTCTGAAATTATGAAAATTCAAATCCCTCCGATTTTCGAAGATGATAATTGGCGTGCACCGTATCAGGACGATAGTCTAAGCGAAAGTTTAGCACTTACACCGGATCCCATGCCAAGTAAAGATAAACCTACATTAGGATTAAAAACTTTACCTAATAACCTAAGGTACGAATTCTTAGACATTGAATGTAAAAGACCAGTTATAATAAATTCCAGTTTAGGAACAATCGAAACAAAGAAACTTTTAGATGTCTTAAAGAAATATCCAACTGCATTAGGATATAACATATCTGATCTCAAAGGAATATGCCCTTCAATCTGTATGCATCGTATTCTGCTAGAAGAAGATTGCAAAACCTCCAGATAATCTCAAAGAAGAATTAACCCAATCCTTAGCACTGTAGTAAAAGAAGAGGTTAAGAAACTACTAGATGCCGGAATAATATATCCAATCTCTGATAGTAAATGGGTTAGTCCAGTACATGTAGTGCCAAAGAAAGGAGGTATCACTGTTGTGAAAAACACTAAAGGCGAATCGATATCGCAAAGAGTAGTGACGGGACATAGAGTGTGCATCGATTATCGTAAACTAAACAAAGCCACTCGAAAAGATCATTTCCCACTACCTTTTATAGATCAAATGTTAGAACGATTAGCCAAGCATTCTTATTTCTGTTATCTTGATGGTTACTCAGGATTTTTCCAAATCCCTATCCATCCAGATGATCAAGAGAAGACTACATTCACATGCCCCTATAGAACGTTCGCTTATAGACGAATGCCCTTTGGATTATGCAACGCTCCTACAACCTTTCAAAGATGTATGATGTCAATCTTCGCAGATTTTATAGACAACATCATGGAAGTGTTCATGGACGACTTCTCTGTATGCGGGCAAAGTTTTGAAGGATGCCTATCAAATTTAGAAATGGTGTTAGAAAGATGTGTAAAAGTAAACCTCGTGCTTAACTGGGAGAAATGTCATTTTATGGTCAGAGAAGGAATCGTATTAGGCCATGTTATATCCGACAAGGGAATTGAAGTTGATAAAGCTAAGATAGAAGTCATAAAAGATCTTCAATCCCCTAAAACCATTCGAGAAATACGAAGTTTTTTAGGACACGCCGGTTTCTACCAACGATTCATCAAAGATTTCTCGAAAATCACTAAACCTCTTACTGGTTTATTAATGAAAGACGCTGAGTTCATATTCAATGAAGATTGTCTTAAAGCATTCGAAACTCTAAAAACAGCCCTCATCACCGCACCAATCATGCAACCCCCTGACTGGAGATTACCTTTCGAAATCATGTGCGATGCGAGTGACTATGCTATAGGCGCAGTTCTAGGCCAAAGGAAGGAAAAGAAACTTCATGCGATTTACTATGCCAGTAGAACCTTAGATTCTGCTCAGATGAACTACACCACTACTGAAAAAGAACTGTTAGCAGTTGTCTTTGCGCTTGACAAATTCCGTTCTAACCTAGTAGGAGCGAAAATAATCGTTTACACAGACCACGCTGCTATCAGATATCTATTGACTAAGAAAGATGCTAAACCAAGACTCTTGAGATGGATTTTACTCTTACAAGAGTTTGATCTCGAAATAAAAGATAAGAAAGGTACTGAAAACATCGTAGCGGACCATTTATCTAGAATAGAAGGTATTAAACCCGATCAAGTGCCGATTAACGATGATTTTCCGTATGAACAGCTGATAGCACAAATAGGAAGCGACCCAGTTCAATTAGACATAGATGAACCAGAACCCGTGGAAACAATCCAAACGACTGTAGGACTGCCATGGTACGCTGACATTGTTAACTACCTAGCCGCAGGAGCTCTTCCACCTGATTTAACCTATCAGCAG
Source organism: Lathyrus aphaca (assembly GCA_963966055.1). Classification (NCBI taxonomy): domain Eukaryota; kingdom Viridiplantae; phylum Streptophyta; class Magnoliopsida; order Fabales; family Fabaceae; genus Lathyrus; species Lathyrus aphaca. Next base: position 381,006,272 of record OZ014521.1, read on the forward strand.
AAAAAGAAATTCTTTCACAATCTAAAACATTACTATTGGGATGAACCATTATTGTTCAAAAGAGGACCCGATGGAATCTTTCGTCGATGTATTCCCGAAGAAGAAATAGAAGATGTCATTGCTCAATGCCATTCATCTCCTTATGGTGGACATGCAAGCACTTCCAAGACTTGTGCAAAAATCTTGCAAGCCGGCCTATTCTGGCCTAATCTATGGAAAGATGTCCACATCACTGTTATAAATTGCGATCGGTGTCAACGCACCGGTAATATTTCAAGAAGAGATGAAATGCCTCAAAAAGGAATATTAGAAGTAGAAATCTTTGACGTCTGGGGAATAGATTTCATGGGACCATTCCCATCATCTTTCGGTAATAATTACATACTCGTAGCTGTTGATTATGTTTCAAAATGGATCGAAGCTATAGCTTCTCCTACAAATGACACACGGGTAGTAATAAAGCTTTTCAAAAATATAATCTTTGCCAGATTTGGTGTGCCTAGACTCGTCATAAGTGACGGTGGCTCACACTTCATTTCAAAAATCTTTGACAAATTACTATCTAAGTATGGAGTAAGACACCGTGTGGCAACACCATATCATCCACAAACAAGTGGACAAGTCGAAGTCTCAAACAGAGAAATCAAACAAATCTTAGAAAAGACTATCGCCATATCTCGGAAAGATTGGTCATATAAACTTAATGAAGCTTTATGGGCTTATAGGACCGCTTACAAGACACCCATAGGAACTACACCTTTCAAATTAGTTTATGGAAAATCTTGTCATCTCCCGGTAGAACTAGAACACAAAGCTCATTGGGCGATCAAAACTCTCAATATAAACTATAATGCTGCAGGAGAAAAGCGAATCCTAGATATTAACGAATTAGAAGAATTAAGGTTAGATGCTTATGAGAATGCTAAGATATATAAAGAAAGAACTAAGCGATGGCATGATAAACGCCTATATAGGAAAGAATTTAGTGTGGGAGACGTTGTACTCCTCTTTAATTCAAGACTTAGGCTCTTTCCTGGAAAATTAAAATCTAGATGGTCAGGACCCTTTGAAATAACTAAAGTATTCCCAAGTGGAGCGATAGAAATTAAAGGTAGGAATAGTGAACCATTCACGGTGAACGGACAACGTTTAAAACATTATCATAAAGTTGAAAATAGAGATTATGCGAATAGTCTAAGGCTTTTAGAGTTGTCCACTAATTTCCCTGATTAATCTAACCTAAGCATTACGTCAGACTTTAGACGATAAAAACAGCGCTTAGTGGGAGGCAACCCATTTACCCATTTAATCATTTAAATCATTTAAATCATTTTCATCATTTTATTATTTTGTCATTTATCATTTTATTATTTTGTCATTTATCATTTTATTATTCATTTATTTGTTTTATCATTTTATAGTTTTATTTCATTATTACTATTATTGCTTTTAATTTATGCATTTCATTTTCTTATTTTTATTTTTCCTTATTTTAATTTTAAATCACTTTTACAGATTTTCTAAAGTCTTTTCCACTTTCCTTCTCCCCCTGATTTGTTTCCTCCGTATTTGCACTAACCATGGCTAACCAACCAATAGACCTTATGGAAACCAAATTTAGAGGTAGGAACCAAAGAATGAAATTTGAAGAGTTATCACAGAGACCAATGGATTTGACTCTGTACCCGGATGATCTGACTATGGAAACCCTAGGTATACATGATAGCATCCTGTACTTGTTTAACCGACTTGGATGGGAGAATGCACTGATTCAACAAAACTTTGTGACTTACCGCGAGCTCACCCTTGAGTTCCTTAGCTCCTTAGTTTACCTACCCGAGCGCGGTTTTGGATTCAGGAAGGGATTTATCAGTTTCCGCCTATTTGGAATAGAATATGACTTTAACCATAAAGAGCTAGATGACTTATTAGGATTCCCTAGTGGACCCTTTGCTTTTACTACCACACAGGTATAATTGATGGACATTGAGCTGGATTTCTTTTGGGGAACATTAACCGAAAACTACCACCCTGAACCAAATAGCATGAACAATGATGAGATACATAACCCAGCTATCCGTTACTTCTATAAGATTCTTGCCCACACCTTCTTTGGAAAAGAAGAAAACCTTACTGGAGTATCTAAAGATGAGATATTCATTATGTCATGTTTCACTAATGGACAGCCTGTCAATGGTGTGCCTTTCATGATGCAAACCTTCACCCGAATCCAAGAAGAACCTGAATTACCTATATTAGTAGGAGGTCTTGTAACCATGATTGCTAATGCCATAGGACTTAGATACCAATTGCACAGGTGTAACCGTTTAGGTACCATCCGTCCTATGAATCTTAACTTTTGCTTTAATCGTCATATCATAAGGAATTTAGGACATCCACCTTTCGAGTACCTAATCAGGAATGAAGTAGTAACCCTGTTCACACTACCAAACCATGCTAGAGTAAGTGTTCACAATAAGGATAACTGGCTTTATGAGTTAACCCCACCTGACTATCCATCTACTCCTGAAACACCTCAATCTTACAAGATACAGGATGATATAATGACCGATGTAGAAAGTGACCCTGAGACACCTCCTGGTTACCATGACATTGACCACACTGACAAAGTGATTGAAACCCCTGAAGTGAATCAAGTAGATTATGCTGACAACTTAAAGAACATCATGAACACTCTTGAAGCTTACCAAACTGATATAAATACTGTTAAGGATGAGATTAAGAGCATGCGATTGGACATTATAGGTCTAACTGACATAACCTGTGAGCAATTCTACCACCTGAACTCCGCAATCGAAGATTTGAAGAAGCACTTTTGAAAATGCTATAGTGATCTAGCTTATTTTACTTATTGTTTTCGTTTCTAGTTAATTTTACTTTTCGCAAACATTTTCGTACCGTATTTTCATTAATGTAATTTCATTTCAATTATCAAATGCAAAGCACTTCTAGTTTACAAATTTTTCCATTTTAATCAATTTATATGTTTTCAATCTATATACTGTTATGCTTGAATTGATTCATATTTTATACAATCTCTCGTGTGATGCAATTTACAAGTACTAAGTTGACATTATTTATTATATGGTGTTTATATTTAATATTGAGTGAGAAGTGATCAAAAATATTATATATATTATATGAAGCGTGAGAGATAATATGCTTTCTGGAAATTATTCAAGGATTAAATCCCTCACGGTCGTCACAACCCCCTAACGATCGTGACAAGCTAATTAGTGTGTCACGACCGTCATCCCCTTGTCACGACCGTGACAACCCCAATTATAGGATTCGTGAGAAACAGAACTGTTTCTTCTTCGAAACCTCTTCATCTTTCTTCTTCCATAACTTTCAAAACCACCCATTATCTCCTCCAACTTCCGTAACCTCCCATTACCAAATTAAACCCCATTAACCTCTCCATTATCACCACACCTATCACATTCTCACCTTGCAATATTTATCCGAACCGTTATTTCTCTCATTTTATCACTTTTTCACAAAAATCAAAACTCCTCATCTCCCACTCTTGTTCTTGCATGCAATGGAAGCTATTCAATTTAGAGATGGTGAGCATGGAGAAAACCAGAGAGAGAGGTTCATCTGATTCCAGAACCGTGGTGTGCAACCCACGCGATATGTCGACACTGTCTGTTTGAGAGAACTGGGAATGCTTAACAGTGTCAAGAACCTGCTTCAAAAAGTCAGTCTGTGGGATCTTTGCAGTCAGCCCCAGCCCACATTCGAGCTTCTGACATTGGAATTCATAAGCTCATTCCATTACATCACTCCTACCGGTTCTCAGAGTCAACTTACCGGCTTCGCTAAGTTCAGATTGCTTGGCCGGGAGTTCGAACTTTCGCAAAACAGGATAGCCGAGTTGCTAGGCTTCGATCACGGGAATGAAGCTCACCTCCGCGTGCCGGATAATTTCAGTGAAACTGCTTTCACCCTATGGCACGACATAACCAACACCCGTGCCTCAGCCTTTCAGAGCCTTAATGCTACACATATCCACAACCCGGCAATCAGATATTTTCACCGCATCATTTGCAACACCATCTTTGCACGAGAGAGTAACCACAAGCTCAACTCCAAGGAGCTTCTGTTCTTGCACTGCGCTCTAAATGACGAGCCTATCAACGCTGCCCCGTTCATGCTATCTCATATCCAGGCCATTGCGCAAAGAGGCGCAACCCCCTTTTACATAGGCGGCATTGTCACCACCCTCGCCATTCAGTTGGACCTTGGTGACTTGGTCGTAAATTTGCCTAGCAGAGCCGCCGAATTCCTAACGAAAAATTATTGCAGGTCCGCTCACTTGATTACGCAGAGAGAGGATGACAGGTTTAGCCCTGTTATCCACGACACTGTTTATCACCACATCATCCTACCGTCTCGTAACCGCATCGATCCGTCTAGCCGAGCCAACTGGCTCTTTGCTTTACCGGATGCTGCCGGCCACGCCCCCATTCATGATGATCAGGCCGATCCACCAGCGGACGAGATGCAAGACGCCATGGATGCAGCTGAGCCTGTCCAGGACATTCCTGAGACATCCACCCGACAGCCTCCTGCACCGGAATTCATACTTGAGGACGTCCTCCGTGCGATTCATCAGCAGAACCAGATGAATGCCGCACTGGAGCGAAGGCAGAAGGAGCAGCATGATGCATTACTCCGCACTATTGCAACCAACCAGACGGCTACTGATGAGAAGCTCGGCGAGATCCTTAGCGAGCTAAAGGCTTTGCGCATTGACATTACTGCTATCACCGGTACCGGTTCTGATCTTGAAGCGACTCCGACCAGACGCTCCCGCACCAGAAGCCGAGGCCGCGGTCATCAGCAGCCTTAGTTTTAGTTTTTGCTTATGTTTATGTTTTTCCGTTTTCGTTGTTTGTATTGTACTTTACCGTTATTATATCACAACATTGAGGAAAATGTCTGATATAGTGTGGGAGAGGTACCTTTCATTTTCCGCATTTTTCCCTTTTCGCATTTTTTTCCATTCCGTTGTATTTCCTTTTCGTAAGTTAATGAAACGAGCAATTTTTGTGCTATTTTCTTTAGTTTCGAACTTTCCCCGTTTATTTAGCCATACCGAAAAAAATCTTTAATTATTCGCATTACCCGACTTACCTACGAAATCATAATTAGGAAGCTGAGAACGATTCAACAAGATCAATACAGTCTTGACACCTTAGACTTCCCACTTAAGCAATCTCGTTCCGATGATTGTTACGACTACACCTTAAGTTTCAGTTCAAAAGTAACCCCTAGTAGTTTATACTAGCAGTCAGCACCGTCTGAACACAAACCACGTGGGGAGCCGATGAATATAAGCGTTTGATGCCTAATCTATAATGATCCTTCATATCTCGATGCAAATGAAAAGAAATTGCACCAAAGTACACGGTCGCATATAAGAAACGAGAAATATGAGAAGGAGTCCATTGCGGGTTGGTTCAGAGGTACTGGTTCTGAACTTGGTAGGGCGTGCTACGGCTCGATCCCCCACAACCTCCAAATCAGATAATGTATGTAGGGTTACCACATTCGTGTTCCAGACCCCGTGCTTTTAAAGGATCAAATTCGCTAACCGGCTACTCCACTACGTGCGTGCTAAGGCAAGGGGCTTAATGTGATTGCGCTAGAATGAAACCGGGCGAAATAAGATCGAAAGACTCTAGGTGAAATTGTAAAGCAATTGCCGAATGTTTCGTTTAACGGGAAGTCGACGACTTAGCTTGTTGCTTGTGTCATTAGTGTATCGTTAGTGTTTTATCAAAGTACCGGTTTGTCCGACAAAAAGATCCCTCGTACGGTTTGTTATGTGTGTGCATCGATAAAAACTTGTCCAACAATTTTCAACCGACTATTTGCTTGAGGACAAGCAAAGGTTTAAGTTTGGGGAAGTTTGATAACGAGAAAATGTATCGATTATATTGCTATGTTTCAATACCGTTTTATCGCATAATTGTCGTTTTAACACCCGATTCCTCGAGTTTTCCTTGCCATTTTGCAGGTACATCGTATACAGAGCTAAATCATGAGCCACGAGTGAAATGAGCAAAAACAACCATTGAAAGATGAAGAAATGAAGAATTCTGCAAAACCTGCATTTTTTGTTACACTCACGGTCGTCACCTAGGTGTCACGACCGTGACACCCCAAAAGGAGCAATCACGACCGTGACATATCCCTCACGACCGTGACACTTATTATACAAGGGACACGAACGTGATGCCCTTGTCACGACCGTGACAAGGGAAAAATAGGTTATTTGACTGAAGACTTGGTCATAACGTTACGCTGCATATGAAATGCCTATTTTCCAGCTGACCAGTATGCACACGTTCCCTGGATTCTCTCAATGCTCCTACGAGGCCCAAGCAACAATTCAACCACCAGCCCATTTAATTTTCTATAAATAGCTTAATTCAAATGAACAATTTACAGAGTTTAGTTTTATTAATTTCTTGCGGAAGCTCTGCCGAATTATTTTACACCCTTATTATTTTTCCAGCATTATTTTCATTGCTTTATTTTCTTGTATCCAAACCAAACCTATAACAATTTCCAACATCAGGAAATTGTTATAAAATTTATTTGTTTCAAAGCCTTCAGAATTTTTAGAATTTATTTCCGATTCCGACAAATACTCCGAGCTTTCCAGCCTGTGGAAGAAGGAGTCTGCCATTTTTATTGTTAACCAGGTTTATATTAATTTGCAATTTTATATTTATGTTGAATATTTATTTTTCTGCCATGCATATTTCGTTTTATGTTTCTCTGCCTCTGTCTGGTTCAACATTAATGAGTAGCTAAATAACTTAGGGCGGTATGTAATTAAAATAAACTAAATCGGTAAAATCTAATCTAGGTTTAAAATAATTAAGAGCTTAATATTCTGGCTGATACTTTTTATTATAAAATCGACCTTTTTGTTACGAGAGTAAGGAAAGTGTATTAGGTTAGGTCAAGACCACGAGAGTGTGAGATTCTAACCAGATAGCTAAAGTTAGGCATTTAAATTAAACACAGCGAGAGCGCTTAAAAATAAATTAGAATTACTAAGTTTCCAAAAATTATCTCTAAACACTTATAGGCTAGCGAGAGCAAGCATAGGGCTTTAGGGGTAAGATCTGAGATAAGACCACGAGAGTGTGAGTTAAGGATATTTAAACTGGTAACCTCTACAGAATAGATTAAGTGAACCATCTTTACAAGCCTAGGGTAGATTGACCCGCCTAAGTTAGCTTAATTACATACCGACCGCCTTAGTATTATTTTATTAAACTTAAATTTAATTCCCGCCTTTAATCTTTAAAAACAACAAAAAATCGTGACAACCCTTCACCTTAGCTAAACTAGAAATTCCTCTAGCACTAAGTAACCATAGAGTCCATGTGGATCGATAATCTTAAATATTACTTCGATAGGCTGTGCACTTGCAGTTAAGATACCGCTAGACACATAATTAGATACGTCTTTAGCCCATCAAAAGACTAAAAATAAAATATCAAAGTTAAAAAAACTCAATAATGTCACTATAAAAACCATCTAAAAAATTCCAAGTTAAAAAGTTTAAAGTAAAGAAACTCAACAGTTCACTATAAAGACAATAAATAAAATATCAAAGTTAAAAAAAACCATAATGTCACTATAAAAACATTAAATAAAAAATTCCAGTTAAAAAACTCAAACTTTTTACTAGAAAAAGTTACATGTTAAAAAAACGCAACAATTTCACTCTAATAACCATAAGAAAAAAGTTTCAAGTTATAAAACTCAACAGTTCACTATAAAGACCTTAACTAAAATATCAAATTTAAAACAAAACTCAACAATTTCACTATAAAACCATAAAAAAAGTTCCAAGTTAAAAACTAAAAATTGTAACTATAAAAAGCATAAAAAATTTACAAGTTAAAACAACTTAACAATTTCACTCTAATAACCTTAGGAAAAAAGTTCCAAGTTAAGAAAACAACAGTTCACTATAAAGACCATAAATAAGTGTTCAAAGTTAAAAAGAACTCAACAATTTCACTATAAAAACCATAAAAGAAAGTTCCAGGTGAAAAAAAAAATCCAAAATGATTTACTATAAAAAACATAAAAAAAGTGTTAGAAGTTTAAAAAAAAACTCAACAATTTCTCTATAAACACCATAAGAAAAAAGTTCCAAGTTAAGTAACTCAATAATTCACATAAAAACCATAAATAAAAGATCAAAGTTAAAAAAACTCAACAATTTAACTATAAAAACCCTATAAAAAGTTCCAAGTTAAAAAAACTCAAAACATTTGCTATAAAAAGCTTTAAAAAGTTAAAAGTTAAAAAAAACTCAACAATTTCACTATAAAAATCATAAGTAATAAGTTCCAAGTTAAGAAACTCAACAATTCACAATAAATACCATGAATAAAAGATCAAAGATAATAAAAAACTCAACATTTTATCTATAAAAACTATACAAAAGTTCCACGTTAAAAAAAACTCAAACTTTTTACTCAATAATTTCACTATAAAAACCATAAAAAAATTCTAAGTTAAAAAACTTCAACTTTTTAGTAAAAATGTTACAAGTTAAAACAACTCAACAATTTCACTCTAATAATCTAAAGAAAAAGGTTTCAAGTTAAGAAACTTAACAGTTCACTATAAAGACCATAAATAAAATATCAAAGTTAAAACCATAAAAAAAAGTTCCAAGTTAAAATCTCATATTTTTTACTATAAAAAGCATAAAAAAAGTTACAAGTTAAAACAACTTAACAATTTCACTCTAATAACCTTAGGAAAAAAGTTCCAAGTTAAGAAAACAATAGTTCACTATAAAGACCATAAATAAATGTTCAAAGTTAAAAAAAGGTCAACAATTTCACTATAAAAACCATAAAAGAAAGTTCTAAGTTAAATAAAAAAACCAAAATGTTTTACTATAAAAAACATAAAAAACGTTACAAGTTAAAAAAACAACAATTTCTCTATAAACACCATAAGAAAAAAGTTCCAAGTTAAGTAACTCAATAATTCACATAAAAACCATAAAAAAAAGATCAAATTTAAAAAAACTCAACAATTTCACCATAAAAACCATAAGTGATAAGTTCCAAGTTAAGAAACTCAACAATTCATTATAAATACCATGAATAAAAGATCAAAGATAAAAGAACTCAACAATTTCACTATAAAAAACTATACAAAAGTTCCACATTAAAAAAAACTCAAAATTTTTACTATAAAAAGAATAAAAAAAAGTTAAAAGTTAAAACAACTCAACAATTTCACAATAAAAACCATAAGAAAAAAGTTTCAAGTTAAGAAACACAACAATTCACAATAAAGACTAAAAATAAAATTTCAAAGTTCAAAAAACTCAATAATGTCACTATAAAAACCATAAAAAAAATTCCAAGTTAAAAAAGTTACATGTTAAAAGAACTCAACAATTTCACTCTAATAACCATAAGAAAAAAGTTTCAAGTTAAGAAACTCAACAGTTCACTATAATGAACTTAACTAAAATATCAAAGTTAAACAAACTCAAAAATTTCACTATAAAACCATAAAAAAATGTTCCAAGTTAAGAACCCAAAATTTTTACTATAAAAAGCATAAAAAAAGTTACAATTTAAAAGAACTTAACAATTTCACTCTAATAACCTTAGGAAAAAAGTTTCAAGTTAAGAAAACAGCAGTTCACTATAAAGACCATAAATAAGTGTTCAAAGTTAAAAAGAACTCAACAATTTCACTATAAAAACCATAAAAGAAAGTTCCAAGTTAAAGAAAAAAACCAAAATGTTTTACTATAAAAAACATAAAAAAAACGATAGAAGTTAAAAAAAACTCAACAATTTCTCTATAAACACCATAAGAAAAAAGTTCCAAGTTAAGTAACTCAATAATTCAAATAAAAACCAAAAATAAAAGATCAAAGTTAAAAAAACTCAACAATTTCACTATAAAAACCCTATAAAAAAGTTCCATGTTAAAAAAACTCAACTTTTACTATAAAAAGCATAAAAAAATTAAAAGTTAAAAAAAAAAACTCAACAATTTCACTATAAAAATCATAAGTAATAAGTTTCAAGTTAAGAAACTCAACAATTCACTATAAATACCATGAATAAAAGATCAAAGATAAAAAAAACTCAACAATTTCACTATAAAAACTATACGAAAGTTCCACGTTAAAAAAAAAACTCAAAATTTTTACTCTAAAAATAATTATAAAAAAAGTTACAAGTTAAAACAACTCAACAATTTCACCATAAAAACCATAAGTAAAAAGTTTCAAGTTAAGAAACTCGACAATTCACTATAAAGACCATAAATATAATTTCAAAGTTAAAAAAAAACTCAATAATTTCACTATAAAAACCATAAAAAAAATTCTAAGTTAAAAAACTTAAACTTTTTACTAAAAATGTTACATGTTAAAACAACTCAACATTTTCACTCTAATAACCTAAAGAAAAAGTTTCAAGTTAAGAAATTTAACAGTTCACTATAAAGACCATAAATAAAATATCAAAGTTAAAAAAACTCAACAATTTCACTATAAAACTATAAAAAAAAAGTTCCAAGTTAAAAACTCAAATTTTTTTTACTGTAAAAAGCATAAATAAAGTTACAAGTTAAAATAACTTAACAATTTCACTCTAATAACATTAGGAAAAAAGTTCCAAGTTAAGAAAACAGTAGTTCACTATAAAGACCATAAATAAATGTTCAAAGTTAAAAAAGGTCAACAATTTTAATATAAAAAACAAAACAAAAAGTTCCAAATTAAAATAAAAAAAACCAAAATGTTTTACTAATAAAAACATTAAAAAAATGTTACAAGTTAAAAAAAAAAAACAATTTCTCTATAAACACCATAAGAAAAAAGTTCCAAGTTAAGTAACAAATTAATTCACATAAAAACCATAAATAAAAGATCAAAGTTAAAAAAACTCAACAATTTCACCATAAAAACCCTAAAAAAAGTTCCAAGTTAAAAAAACTCAACAATTTCACTATAAAAATCATAAGTAATAAGTTCCAAGTTAAGAAATTCAACAATTCACTATAAGTACCATGAATAAAATATCAAAGATAAAAAAAACTCAAGAATTTCACTATAAAAACTATACAAAAGTTCCACATTAAAAAAAACTCAAAATTTTTACTATAAAAAGAATAAAAAAAAAATTAAAAGTTAAAATAACTCAACAATTTTACAATAAAAACCATAAGAAAATAGTTTCAAGTTAAGAAACTCAACAATTTACTATAAAGACTAAAAATAAAATATCAAAGTTAAAAAAACTCAATAATGTCACTATAAAAACCATCTAAGAAATTCCAAGTTAAAAATTTCAAACTTTTTACTAAAAAAAATTACATGTTAAATCAACTCAACAATTTCACTCTATTAACCATAAGAAAAATGTTTCAAACTAAGAAACTCAACAGTTCACTATAAAGACCATAAATAAAATATCAAAGTTAAAAAAAACTCAAAATTTCACTATAAAACCATAAAAAACCTTCCAAGTTAAAACTCACAATTTTTACTATAAAAAGCATAAAAAAGTTACTAGTTTAAACAACTTAACAATTTCACTCTAATAACCTTAGGTAAAAAGAATCAAGTTAAGAAAACAATTGTTCACTATAAAGACCATAAATAAATGTTAAAAGTTAAAAAAGGTCAACAATTTCACTATAAAAACCATAAATTAAAGTTAAAAACAAAAACCAAAATGTTTTACTATTAAAAACATAAAAAAATGTTACAAGTTAAAAAAAAACTCTACGATTTCTCTATAAACACCATAAGAAAAAAGTTCCAAGTTAAGTAACTCAATAATTCACTTAAAAACCCTAAATAAAAGATCAAAGTTAAAATAATTCAACAATTTCACCCTAAAAACCCTAAAAAATGTTCCTAGTTAAAAAAAACTCGAAACATTTACTATAAAAAGCATAAAAAAGTTAAAAGTTAAAAAACTCAACAATTTCACTATAAAAATCATAAGTAATAAGTTCCAAGTTAAGAAACTAAACAATTCACTTTAAATACCATGAATAAAAGATAAAAGATAAAAGAACTTATAAAAACTATACAAAAGTTCCACATTAAAAAAAACTCATAATATTTACTATAAAAACAATAAAAAAAGTTAAAAGTTAAAACAACTCAACAATTTCACAATAAAAACTATAAGAAAAACGTTTCAAGTTAAGAAACTCAACTATTCACTATAAAGACTTAAAATAAAATATCAAAGTTAAAAAAACTCAATAATTTCACTATAAAAACCATCAAAAATATTCCAACTTATAAAACTCAAACTTTTTAATAAAAAAATTTACATGTTAAAACAACTCAACAATTTCACTCTAATAACCATAAGAAAAAAGTTTAAAGTTTAGAAACTCAACAGTTCACGATAAAGACCATAAATAAAATATCAAAGTTAAAAAAACTCAACAATTTCACTATAAAACCATAAAATAAAAGTTCCAAGTTAAAAACTCAAATTTTTTACTATAAAAAGCATAAAAAAAGTTACAACTTAAAACAACTTAACAGTTCACTATAAAGACCATAAATAAAATATCCAAGTTAAGAAAACAATAGTTCACTATAAAGACCATAAATAAATGTTAAAAGTTAGAAAATGTCAAAATTTTCACTATAAAAACCAAAAAACAAAGTTCCATGTTAAAAAAAAAACCAAAATGTTTTACTATAAAAAACATAAAAAAAAACGTTACAAGTTAAAAAAAAACGCATTAATTTCTCTATAAACACCATAAGAAAAAAAGTTCCAAGATAAGTAACTCAATAATTCACATAAAAACCATAAATAAAAGATCAAAGTTAAAAAAACACAACAATTTCACCATAAAACCCTAAAAAAAGTTCCAAGTTAAGAAAACTCAAAACATTTACTATAAAAAGCATAAAAAAGTTAAAAGTTAAAAAATTCAACAATTTCACTATAAAAATCATAAGTAATAAGTTCCAAGTTAAGAAACTCAACAATTCACTATAAGTACCATGAATAAAAGATCAAGGATAAAAGAACTCAACAATTTCACTATAAAAACTATACAAATGTTCCACATTAAAAACAAAACTCAAAATTTTTATTATAAAAAGAATAATAAAAAGTTAAAAGTTAAAACAACTCAACAATTTCACAATAAAAACCATAAGTAAAAATTTCAAGTTAAGAAACTCAACAATTCACTATAAAGACTTAAAATAAAATATCAAAGATAAAAAAAACTCAATAATGTCACTATAAAAACCATAAAAATTTTCCAAATTAAAAAACTCAAACTTTTAACTAAAAAAATTTACATGTTAAAACAACTCAACAATTTCACTCTAATAACCATAAGAAAAAAGTTTCAAGTTAAGAAACTCAACAGTTCACTATAAAGACCATAAATAAAATATCAAAGTTAAAAAACTCAACAATTTCATTATTAAACCATAAAAAAAAAGTTCAAAGTTAAAAACTCAAATTTTTTACTATAAAAAGCATACAAAAAGTTACATGTTAAAACAACTTAACAATTTCACTCTAATAACCTTAGGAAAAAAGTTCCAAGTTAAGAAAACAATAGTTCACTATAAAGACCATAAATAAATGTTAAAAATTAAAATAGGTCAACAATTTCACTATAAAATCCATAAAAGAAAGTTCCAAGTTAAAAAAAAAAACAAAATGTTTTACTATAAAAAACATAAAAAACGTTACAAGTTAAAAAAGAAAACTCATCAATTTCTCTATAAACACCATAAGAAAAAAGTTCAAAGTTAAGTAATTCAATAATTCACATAAAAATCATAAATAAAAGATCAAAGTTAAAAAACTCAACAATTTCACCATATAACCCCTAAAAAAAGTTCCAAGTTAAAAAAACTCAAAACATTTACTATAAAAAAGCATAAAAAAAGTTAAAAGTTAAAAAAACTCAAAATTTCACTATAAAAATCATAAGTAATAAATTCCAAGTTCATAAATTCAACAATTCACTATAAATACCATTAATAAAAGATCATAGATAACAAAACTCAACAATTTCACTATAAAAACTATACCAAAGTTCTACATTAAAAAAAACTCAAAATTTTTACTATAAAAAGAATAAAAAAAAAGTTAAAAGTTAAAACAACTCAACAATTTCACAATAAAAACCATAAGAATAAAGTTTCAAGTTAAGAAACTCAACAATTCACTATAAAAGACCATAAATAAAATATCAAAGTTAAAAAAACTCAACAATTTCACTATAAAACCATTAAAAAAAAGTTCCAAGTTAAGTAACTCAATAATTCACATAAAAATCATAAATAAAAGATCAAAGTTATAAAAACTCAACAATTTCACCATAAAACCCCTAAAAAAAGTTCCAAGTTAAAAAAAACTCAAAACATTTACTATAAAAAGCATAAAAAAAGTTTAAAGTTAAAAAAACTCAACAATTTCACTATAAAAATCATAAGTAATAAGTTCCAAGTTAAGAAACTCAACAATTCACTATAAATACCATGAATAAAAGATCAAAGATAAAAGGGATAAATATACAAAACCCCCCTGTCATTAGGGCGTGATTTGGTTTTCCCCCCTTTAAGTTTTTTTTAATAGAGACCCCCTCATAAAATCAAAAATCAGATTTTACCGCCCCCTGTTACCCTCAATGATGACTGGGTTGCTGACTGTACTTCATTGAGGGTAATAGGGGGCAGTAAAATCTGATTTTTGATTTTATGAGGGGGTTTTTATTAAAAAAATTAAAGCTGATAAATTAACTTAAATAAATTAATTATTTTAATATTAGAATTTAGTATTTAGTTTAGTAGTTTATTTTAACGTTAATACTATACTAATCTAAAAAAATGATATTTATTTAGTTTAATTAAATTAATATATTTAACTATAGTTTTAATAATTAGAATAGTTTATATATTTTGAATATTTTATATAATTTGTATATACTGTAGTTTAAACACTAGTTAGTTTAAACACCAGGGTTTAGTAGCATTGTAATGTTTTTTAATATATACTCTCTTTAGTCATTATTATAAATACAAAAATATTTGTAAATCCATTGAATAATTTATATATTTAATTTTTATATAAATTAGATATATTAATTGTAATAAATATTATAAGATTTTTTTTAATAATTGTGACTGAGTGGAGTAAACATATTATTCTCTAAAAAAAAATGAAATCCCAAGATTTAGTATTTCCATTTAAATTATATTTGTGTTGTGATTTCATATTTGTCTCAATTTTTATCATATTTTTAATTCGAATCTTATGTTTTTATTTGTAGTTGTATTAGAATCAAGTAACTAATTAGTGTAACATTTTTATGTGCTAGAAATTGAAAAATATTTTAAAAGAAAACTAATATTAGAGTCTCAAAAAGTTTTTATATACATTTGTATTTTATTTTGTAATATTTAACTTTTTAGATATATTTTATCGTCATTTTATGAATTAATATTTATATACTTTTTAAAAGAATATTTATATTATTTGATTTTGATTTTTATATAAAAATATTATCTTGATCTCAGTTATTAAAATTTCTGGATTCGTCCTTAGTTATCTACAGTATTTAGTCACTATTTTTAAATTATTTTATTTAGTATTAAATCACTATTTTAAAACTAACCTATAGTTTAAAACTAAATTATAATTATTTATGCTACAGTATATAACTTAATTATTTTTTAACATTTTAACTAAATTAATACTTCTTTTTAATGTTTTAAACTAAATATATTTTTAATAATTACAGTATATTAATTTAGTATAAACTATTTAATATTTATAGTATTCAAATTATACTACAGTATATATTAATTATTTACTACAATAACTAGTCAAATTATTTACTACAATATTCAAATTATTCATTATAGTATTCAAATTATATAAACTATATAATTATACAAATTAGTTACTATAATAGTCAACTTATTTACTACAGTATTCAAATTATTCATTATAATAGTCGAATTATTAACTACAGTGTATATTAATTATTTACTATAATAACTATATAAATTATTCAAATTATATATACAAATACTATAAACTATTCAAATTATATAAACTATTCAAATTATATATAAATTATACAAATTACTACAGTATATACAAATTATATAAAATATTCAAAATATATAAACTATTCTAATTATTAAAACTATAGTTAAATATATTAATTTAATTAAACTAAATAAATATCATTTTTTTAGATTAGTATAGTATTAACGTTAAAATAAACTACTAAACTAAATACTAAATTCTAATATTAAAATAATTAATTTATTTAAGTTAATTTATCAGCTTTAATTTTTTTTAATAAAAACCCCCTCATAAAATCAAAAATCAGATTTTACTGCCCCCTATTACCCTCAATGAAGTACAGTCAGCAACCCAGTCATCATTGAGGGTAACAGGGGGCGGTAAAATCTGATTTTTGATTTTATGAGGGGGTCTCTATTAAAAAAAAACTTAAAGGGGGAAAAACCAAATCACGCCCTAATGACAGGGGGGGGGGGGGGTTTGTATATTTATCCCAAGATAAAAAAACTCAACAATTTCACTATAAAAACTATACAAAAGTTTCACATTAAAAAAAGACTCAAAATTTTTACTATAAAAAGAATTAAAAGAAGTTAAAAGTTTAAACAACTCAACAATTTCTCAATAATAACCATAAGAAAAAAGTTTCAAGTTAAGAAACTCAACAATTCACTAAAAAGACTAAAAATACAATATCAAAGTTAAAAAAACCTCAATAATGTCACTATAAAAACCATCAAATAAATTCCAAGTTAAAAAACTCAAACATTTTACTAAAAAAATTTACATGTTAAAACAACTCAACAATTTCACTATAAAATCCATAAAAGAAAGTTCCAAGTTAAAAAAAAAACCAAAATGTTTTACTATAAAAAACATAAAAAAAACATTACAAGTTAAAAAAGAAAACTCATCAATTTCTCTATAAACACCATAAGAAAAAAGTTCAAAGTTAAGTAACTCAATAATTCACATAAAAATTATAAATAAAAGATCAAAGTTAAAAAAACTCAACAATTTCACCATAAAACCCCTAAAAAAAGTTCCAAGTTAAAAAAACTCAAAACATTTACTATAAAAAGCATAAAAAATGTTAAAAGTTAAAAAAACTCAACAATTTCACTATAAAAATCATAAGTAATAAGTTCCAAGTTCATAAACTCAACAATTCACTATAAATACCATTAATAAAAGATCATAGATAACAAAACTCAACAATTTCACTATAAAAACTATACAAAAGTTCTACATTAAAAAAAACTAAAATTTTTTACTATAAAAAGAATAAAAAAAAGTTAAAAGTTAAAACAACTCAACAATTTCACAATAAAAACCATAAGAATAAAGTTTCAAGTTAAGAAACTCAACAATTCACTATAAGAGACCATAAATAAAATATCAAAGTTAAAAAACTCAAGAATTTCACTATAAAACCATAAAAAATAGTTCCAAGTTAAAAACTCAAATTTTTTACTATAAAAAGCATAAAAAAAGTTACTAGTTAAAACAACTTAACAGTTCACTATAAAGACCATAAATAAAATATCCAAGTTAAGAAAACAATAGTTCACTATAAAGACCATAAATAAATGTTAAAAGTTAGAAAAGGTCAAAAATTTCACTATAAAAACCAAAAAACAAAGTTCCAAGTTTAAAAAAAACCAAAATGTTTTACTATAAAAAAACATAAATAAAAACGTTACAAGTTAAAAAAAACTCAACAATTTCTCTATAAACACCATAAGAAAAAAAGTTCCAAGTTAAGTAACTCAATAATTCACTTAAAAACCATAAATAAAAGATCAAAGTTAAAAAAAAACTCAAACATTTAACCATAAAAACCCTAAAAAAAGTACCAAGTTAAAAAAACTCAAAACATTTACTATAAAAAGCATAAAAAAAGATAAAAGTTAAAAAATTGAACAATTTCACTATAAAAATCATAAGTAATAAGTTCCAAGTTAAGTAAATCAACAATTCCCTATAAATACAAGGAATAAAAGATCAAAGATAAAAGAACTCAACAATTTCACTATAAAAACTATACAAATGTTCCACATTAAAAAAAACTCAAAATTTTTATTATAAAAAGAATAATAATAAGTTAAAAGATAAAACAACTCAACAATTTCACAATAAAAACCATAAGAAAAAATTTCAAGTGAAGAAACTCTACAATTCACTATAAAGACTTAAAATAAAATATCAAAGTTAAAAAAACTCAATATTGTCACTATAAAAACCATCAAAAATATTCCAAGTTAAAAAACTCAAACTTTTTACTAAAAAAATTTACATGTTAAAAGAACTCAAGAATTTCACAATAAAAACCATAAGAAAAAAGTTTCAAGATAAGAAACTCAACAGTTCACTATAAAGACCATAAATAAAATATCAAAGTTAAAAAAACCCAACAATTTCATTATTAAACCATAAAAAAAAAAGTTCCAAGTTAAAAACTCAAAATTTTTACTATAAAAAGCATACAAAAAGTTACAAGTTAAAACAAATTAACAATTTCACTCTAATAACCTTAGGAAAAAATTTCCAAGTTAAGAAAACAATAGTTCACTATAAAGACCATAAATAAATGTTAAAAATTAAAATAGGTCAACAATCTCACTATAAAATCCATAAAAGAAAGTTCCAATTTAAAAAAAAAAACAAAATGTTTTACTATAAAAAACATAAAAAAAAACGTTACAAGTTAAAAAAGAAAACTCATCAATTTCTCTATAAACACCATAAGAAAAAAGTTCAAAGTTAAGTAACTCAATAATTCACATAAAAATCATAAATAAAAGATCAAAGTTAAAAAAACTCAACAATTTCACCATAAAACCCCTAAAAAAAGTTCCAAGTTAAAAAAACTCAAAACATTTACTATAAAAAGCATAAAAACAGTTAAAAGTTAAAAAAACTCAACAATTTCACTATAAAAATCATAAGTAATAAGTTCCAAGTTCATAAACTCAACAATTCACTATAAATACCATTAATAAAAGATCATAGATAACAAAACTCAAAAATTTCACTATAAAAACTATACAAAAGTTCTACATTAAAAAAAAACTCAAAATTTTTACTATAAAAAGAATAAAAAAAAGTTAAAAGTTAAAACAACTCAACAATTTCACAATAAAAACCATAAGAATAAAGTTTCAAGTTAAGAAACTCAACAATTCACTATAAGAGACCATAAATAAAATATCAAAGTTAAAAAAACTAAACAATTTCACTATAAAACCATAAAAAAAAAAGTTCCAAGTTAAGAACTCAATTTTTTTACTATAAAAAGCATAAAAAAGTTGCAAGTTAAAACAACATAACAATTTCACTCTAATAACCTTAGGAAAAAAGTTCCAAGTTAAGAAAACAACAATTCACTATAAATACCATGAATAAAAGATCAAAGATAAAAAAACTCAACAATTTCACTATAAAAACTAGACAAAAGTTTCACATTAAAAAAAAACTCAAAATTTTTACTATAAAAAGAATAAAAAAAAGAAGATAAAAGTTAAAACAACTCAACAATTTCTCAATAATAACCATTAGAAAAAAGTTTCAAGTTAAGAAACTCAACAATTCACTATAAAGACTAAAAATACAATATCAAAGTTAAAAAAACTCAATAATGTCACTATAAAAACCATCAAATAAATTCCAAGTTAAAAAACTCAAACATTTTACTAAAAAAATTTACATGTTAAAACAACTCAACAATTTCACTCTAATAACCATAAGAATAAAGTTTCAAGTTAAGAAACTCAACAATTCACTATAAAAGACCATAAATAAAATATCAAAGTTAAAAAAACTCAAGAATTTCACTATAAAACCATAAAAAAATAGTTCCAAGTTAAAAACTCAATTTTTTTACTATAAAAAGCATAAAAAAAGTTACTAGTTTAAACAACTTAACAGTTCACTATAAAGACCATAAATAAATATCCAAGTTAAGAAAACAATAGTTCACTATAAAGACCATAAATAAATGTTAAAAGTTAGAAAAGGTCAAAAATTTCACTATAAAAACAAAAAAAACAAAGTTCCAAGTTTAAAAAAAACCAAAATGTTTTACTATAAAAAACATAAATAAAAACGTTACAAGTTAAAAAAAACTCAATAATTCACTTAAAAACCATAAATAAAAGATCAAAGTTAAAAAAAAAACTCAAACATTTAACCATAAAAACCCTAAAAAAAGTTCCAAGTTAAAAAAACTCAAAACATTTACTATAAAAAGCATAAAAAAAGATAAAAGTTAAAAAATTCAACAATTTCACTATAAAAATCATAAGTAATAAGTTCCAAGTTAAGTAAATCAACCATTCCCTATAAATACAAGGAATAAAAGATCAAAGATAAAAGAACTCAACAATTTCACTATAAAAACTATACAAATGTTCCACATTAAAAAAAACTCAAAATTTTTATTATAAGAAGAATAATAATAAGTTAAAAGATAAAACAACTCAACAATTTCACAATAAAAACCATAAGAAAAAATTTCAAGTGAAGAAACTCAACAATTCACTATAAAGACTTAAAATAAAATATCAAAGTTAAAAAAACTCAATATTGTCACTATAAAAACCATCAAAAATATTCCAAGTTAAAAAACTCAAACTTTTTACTAAAAAAATTTACATGTTAAAAGAACTCAAGAATTTTACAATAAAAACCATAAGAAAAAAGTTTCAAGATAAGAAACTCAACAGTTCACTATAAAGACCATAAATAAAATATCAAAGTTAAAAAAACTCAACAATTTCATTATTAAACCATAAAAAAAAAGTTCCAAGTTAAAAACTCAAAATTTTTACTATAAAAAGCATACAAAAAGTTACAAGTTAAAACAACTTAACAATTTCACTCTAATAACCTTAGGAAAAAATTTCCAAGTTAAGAAAACAATAGTTCACTATAAAGACCATAAATAAATGTTAAAAATTAAAATAGGTCAACAATTTCACTATAAAATCCATAAAAGAAAGTTCCAAGTTAAAAAAAAACCAAAATGTTTTACTATAAAAAACATAAAAAAAACGTTACAAGTTAAAAAAGAAAACTCATCAATTTCTCTATAAACACCATAAGAAAAAAGTTCAAAGTTAAGTAACTCAATAATTCACATAAAAATCCTAAATAAAAGATCAAAGTTAAAAAAACTCAACAATTTCACCATAAAACCCCTAAAAAAAGTTCCAAGTTAAAAAAACTCAAAACATTTACTATAAAAAGCATAAAAAAAGTTAAAAGTTAAAAAAACTCAACAATTTCACTATAAAAATCATAAGTAATAAGTTCCAAGTTCATAAACTCAACAATTCACTATAAATACCATTAATAAAAGATCATAGATAACAAAACTCAACAATTTCACTATAAAAACTATACAAAAGTTCTACATTAAAAAAAACTCAAAATTTTTACTATAAAAAGAATAAAAAAAAGTTAAAAGTTAAAACAACTCAACAATTTCACAATAATAACCATAAGAATAAAGTTTCAAGTTAAGAAACTCAACAATTCACTATAAGAGACCATAAATAAAATATCAAAGTTAAAAAAACTCAACAATTTCACTATAAAACCATAAAAAAAAAGTTCCAAGTTAAGAACTCAAATTTTTTACTATAAAAAGCATAAAAAAGTTGCAAGTTAAAACAACATAACAATTTCACTCTAATAACCTTAGGAAAAAAGTTCCAAGTTAAGAAAACAATAGTTCACTATGAAGACCATAAACAAATGTTCAAAGTTAAAAAAGGTCAATAATTTCACTATAAAAACCATAAAAGAAAGTTCCAAGTTAAAAAAAAAAACAAAATGTTTTACTATAAAAATTATAAAAAAACGTTACAAGTTAAAAAAAACTCAACAATTTCTCTATAAACACCATAAGAAAAAAGTTCCAAGTTTAGTAACTCAATAATTCACATAAAAACCATTAATAAAATATCAAAGTTAAATCAAACTCAACAATTTCGCCATAAAAACCCTAAAAAAAGTTCCAAATTAAAAAAACTCAAAACATTTACTATAAAAAGTATAAAAAAAGTTAAAAGTTAAAAAAAACTCAACAATTTCACTATAAAAACTATAAGTAATAAGTTCCAAGTTAAGAAACTCAACAATTCACTATAAATACCATGAATAAAAGATCAAAGATAAAAAAACTCAACAATTTCACTATAAAAACTATACAAAAGTTTCACATTAAAAAAAAACTCAAAATTTTTACTATAAAAAGAATAAAAAAAAGAAGTTAAAAGTTAAAACAACTCAACAATTTCTCAATAATAACCATTAGAAAAAAGTTTCAAGTTAAGAAACTCAACAATTCACTATAAAGACTAAAAATACAATATCAAAGTTATAAAAATTCAATAATGTCACTATAAAAACCATCAAATAAATTCGAAGTTAAAAAACTCAAACATTTTACTAAAAAAATTTACATGTTAAAACAACTCAACAATTTCACTCTAATAACCATAAGAATAAAGTTTCAAGTTAAGAAACTCAACAATTCACTATGAAAGACCATAAATAAAATATCAAAGTTAAAAAAACTCAAGAATTTCACTATAAAACCATAAAAAATAGTTCCAAGTTAAAAACTCAAATTTTTTACTATATAAAGCATAAAAAAAGTTACTAGTTAAAACAACTTAACAGTTCACTATAAAGACCATAAATAAAATATCCAAGTTACGAAAACAATAGCTCACTATAAAGACCATAAATAAATATTAAAAGTTAGAAAAGGTCAAAAATTTCACTATAAAAACCAAAAAACAAAGTTCCAAGTTAAAAAAAAAACAAAATGTTTTACTATAAAAAACATAAATAAAAACGTTACAAGTTTAAAAAAAACTCAACAATTTCTCTATAAACACCATAAGAAAAAAAGTTCCAAGTTAAGTAACTCAATAATTCACTTAAAAACCATAAATAAAAGATCAAAGTTAAAAAAAACTCAAACATTTAACCATAAAAACCCTAAAAAAAGTTCCAAGTTAAAAAAACTCAAAACATTTACTATAAAAAGCATAAAAAAAGATAAAAGTTAAAAAATTAAACAATTTTACTATAAAAATCATAAGTAATAAGTTCCAAGTTCATAAATTCAACAATTCACTATAAATACCATTAATAAAAGATCATAGATAACAAAACTCAACAATTTCACTATAAAAACTATACAAAAGTTCTACATTAAAAAAAACTCAAAATTTTTACTATAAAAAGAATAAAAAAAAAGTTAAAAGTTAAAACAACTCAACAATTTCACAATAAAAACCATAAGAATAAAGTTTCAAGTTAAGAAACTCAACAATTCACTATAAAAGACCATAAATAACATATAAAAGTTAAAAAAAACTCAACAATTTCACTATAAAACCATTAAAAAAAAGTTCCAAGTTAAGTAACTCAATAATTCACATAAAAATCATAAATAAAAGATCAAAGTTATAAAAACTCAACAATTTCACCATAAAACCCCTAAAAAAAGTTCCAAGTTAAAAAAACTCAAAACATTTACTATAAAAAGCATAAAAAAAGTTAAAAGTTAAAAAAACTCAACAATTTCACTATAAAAATCATAAGTAATAAGTTCCAAGTTAAGAAACTCAACAATTCACTATAAATACCATGAATAAAAGATCAAAAATAAAAAAACTCAACAATTTCACTATAAAAACTATACAAAAGTTTCACATTAAAAAAAAACTCAAAATTTTTACTATAAAAAGAATTAAAAAAAGAAGTTAAAAGTTAAAACAACTCAACAATTTCTCAATAATAACCATAAGAAAAAAGTTTCAAGTTAAGAAACTCAACAATTCACTAAAAAGACTAAAAATACAATATCAAAGTTAAAAAAACTCAATAATGTCACTATAAAAACCATCAAATAAATTCCAAGTTAAAAAACTCAAACATTTTACTAAAAAAATTTACATGTTAAAACAACTCAACAATTTCACTCTAATAACCATAAGAATAAAGTTTCAAGTTAAGAAACTCAACAATTCACTATAAAAGACCATAAATAAAATATCAAAGTTAAAAAAACTCAAGAATTTCACTATAAAACCATAAAAAATAGTTCCAAGTTAAAAACTCAAATTTTTTACTATAAAAACCATAAAAAAAGTTACTAGTTAAAACAACTTAACAGTTCACTATAAAGACCATAAATAAAATATCCAAGTTAAGAAAACAATAGTTCACTATAAAGACCATAAATAAATGTTAAAAGTTAGAAAAGGTCAAAAATTTCACTATAAAAACAAAAAAACAAAGTTCCAAGTTTAAAAAAAACCAAAATGTTTTACTATAAAAAACATAAATAAAAACGTTACAAGTTAAAAAAAACTCAACAATTTCTCTATAAACACCATAAGAAAAAAAGTTCCAAGTTAAGTAACTCAATAATTCACTTAAAAACCATAAATAAAAGATCAAAGTTAAAAAAAAACTCAAACATTTAACCATAAAAACCCTAAAAAAAGTTCCAAGTTAAAAAAACTCAAAACATTTACTATAAAAAGCATAAAAAAAGATAAAAGTTAAAAAATTCAACAATTTCACTATAAAAATCATAAGTAATAAGTTCCAAGTTAAGTAAATCAACAATTCCCTATAAATACAAGGAATAAAAGATCAAAGATAAAAGAACTCAACAATTTCACTATAAAAACTATACAAATGTTCCACATTAAAAAAAACTCAAAATTTTTATTATAAAAAGAATAATAATAAGTTAAAAGATAAAACAACTCAACAATTTCACAATAAAAACCATAAGAAAAAATTTCAAGTGAAGAAACTCAACAATTCACTATAAAGACTTAAAATAAAATATCAAAGTTAAAAAAACTCAATATTGTCACTATAAAAACCATCAAAAATATTCCAAGTTAAAAAACTCAAACTTTTTACTAAAAAAATTTACATGTTAAAATAACTCAAGAATTTCACAATAAAAACCATAAGAAAAAAGTTTCAAGATAAGAAACTCAACAGTTCACTATAAAGACCATAAATAAAATATCAAAGTTAAAAAAACTCAACAATTTCATTATTAAACCATAAAAAAAAAGTTCCAAGTTAAAAACTCAAAATTTTTACTATAAAAAGCATACAAAAAGTTACAAGTTAAAACAACTTAACAATTTCACTCTAATAACCTTAGGAAAAAATTTCCAAGTTAAGAAAACAATAGTTCACTATAAAGACCATAAATAAATGTTAAAAATTAAAATAGGTCAACAATTTCACTATAAAATCCATAAAAGAAAGTTCCAAGTTAAAAAAAAACAAAATGTTTTACTATAAAAAAGATAAAAAAAAACGTTACAAGTTAAAAAAGAAAACTCATCAATTTCTCTATAAACACCATAAGAAAAAAGTTCAAAGTTAAGTAACTCAATAATTCACATATAAAATCCTAAATAAAAGATCAAAGTTAAAAAAACTCAACAATTTCACCATAAAACCCCTAAAAAAAGTTCCAAGTTAAAAAAACTCAAAACATTTACTATAAAAAGCATAAAAAAAGTTATAAGTTAAAAAAACTCAACAATTTCACTATAAAAATCATAAGTAATAAGTTCCAAGTTCATAAACTCAACAATTCACTATAAATACCATTAATAAAAGATCATAGATAACAAAACTCAACAATTTCACTATAAAAACTATACAAAAGTTCTACATTAAAAAAAATTCAAAATTTTTACTATAAAAAGAATAAAAAAAAGTTAAAAGTTAAAACAACTCAACAATTTCACAATAAAAACCATAAGAATAATGTTTCAAGTTAAGAAACTCAACAATTCACTATAAAAGACCATAAATAAAATATCAAAGTTAAAAAAATTCAACAATTTCACTATAAAACCATAAAAAAAAAGTTCCAAGTTAAGAACTCAAATTTTTTACTATAAAAAGCATAAAAAAGTTGCAAGTTAAAACAACATAACAATTTCACTCTAATAACCTTAGGAAAAAAGTTCCAAGTTAAGAAAACAATAGTTCACTATGAAGACCATAAACAAATGTTCAAAGTTAAAAAAGGTCAATAATTTCACTATAAAAACCATAAAAGAAAGTTCCAAGTTAAAAAAAAAAAACCAAAATGTTTTACTATAAAAATTATAAAAAAACGTTACAAGTTAAAAAAAAACTCAACAATTTCTCTATAAACACCATAAGAAAAAAGTTCCTAGTTTAGTAACTCAATAATTCACATAAAAACCATTAATAAAAGATCAAAGTTAAATCAAACTCAACAATTTCGCCATAAAAACCCTAAAAAAAGTTCCAAATTAAAAAAACTCAAAACATTTACTATAAAAAGTATAAAAAAAGTTAAAAGTTAAAAAAACTCAACAATCTCACTATAAAAATTATAAGTAATAAGCTACAAGTTAAGAAACTCAACAATTCACTATAAATACCATGAATAAAAGATCAAAGATAAAAAAACTCAACAATTTCACTATAAAAACTATACAAAAGTTTCACATTAAAAAAAAACTCAAAATTTTTACTATAAAAAGAATAAAAAAAAGAAGTTAAAAGTTAAAACAACTCAACAATTTCTCAATAATAACCATTAGAAAAAAGTTTCAAGTTAAGAAACTCAACAATTCACCATAAAGACTAAAAATACAATATCAAAGTTAAAAAAATTCAATAATGTCACTATAAAAACCATCAAATAAATTCGAAGTTAAAAAACTCAAACATTTTACTAAAAAAATTTACATGTTAAAACAACTCAACAATTTCACTCTAATAACCATAAGAATAAAGTTTCAAGTTAAGAAACTCAACAATTCACTATAAAAGAGCATAAATAAAATATCAAAGTTAAAAAAACTCAAGAATTTCACTATAAAACCATAAAAAATAGTTCCAAGTTAAAAACTCAAATTTTTTACTATAAAAAGCATAAAAAAAGTTACTAGTTAAAACAACTTAACAGTTCACTATAAAGACCATAAATAAAATATCCAAGCTACGAAAACAATAGCTCACTATAAAGAACATAAATAAATATTAAAAGTTAGAAAAGGTCAAAAATTTCACTATAAAACCAAAAAACAAAGTTCCAAGTTAAAAAAAAAACAAAATGTTTTACTATAAAAAACATAAATAAAAACGTTACAAGTTAAAAAAAAACTCAACAATTTCTCTATAAACACCATAAGAAAAAAAGTTCCAAGTTAAGTAACTCAATAATTCACTTAAAAACCATAAATAAAAGATCAAAGTTAAAAAAAACTCAAACATTTAACCATAAAAACCCTAAAAAAAAGTTCCAAGTTAAAAAAACTCAAAACATTTACTATAAAAAGCATAAAAAAAGATAAAAGTTAAAAAATTATACAATTTCACTATAAAAATCATAAGTAATAAGTTCCAAGTTCATAAATTCAACAATTCACTATAAATACCATTAATAAAAGATCATAGATAACAAAACTCAACAATTTCACTATAAAAACTATACAAAAGTTCTACATTAAAAAAAAACTCAAAATTTTTACTATAAAAAGAATTAAAAAAAAGTTAAAAGTTAAAACAACTCAACAATTTCACAATAAAAACCATAAGAATAAAGTTTCAAGTTAAGAAACTCAACAATTCACTATAAAAGACCATAAATAAAATATCAAAGTTAAAAAAACTCAACAATTTCACTATAAAACCTTTAAAAAAAAGTTCCAAGTTAAGTAACTCAATAATTCACATAAAAATCATAAATAAAAGATCAAAGTTATAAAAACTCAACAATTTCACCATAAAACCCCTAAAAAAAGTTCCAAGTTAAAAAAACTCAAAACATTTACTATAAAAAGCATAAAAAAAGTTAAAAGTTAAAAAAACTCAACAATTTCACTATAAAAATCATAAGTAATAAGTTCCAAGTTAAGAAACTCAACAATTCACTATAAATACCATGAATAAAAGATCAAAGATAAAAAAACTCAACAATTTCACTATAAAAACTATACAAAAGTTTCACATTAAAAAAAAACTCAAAATTTTTACTATAAAAAGAATTAAAAAAAGAAGTTAAAAGTTAAAACAACTCAACAATTTCTCAATAATAACCATAAGAAAAAAGTTTCAAGTTAAGAAACTCAACAATTCACTAAAAAGACTAAAAATACAATATCAAAGTTAAAAAAACTCAATAATGTCACTATAAAAACCATCAAATAAATTCCAAGTTAAAAAACTCAAACATTTTACTAAAAAAATTTACATGTTAAAACAACTCAACAATTTCACTCTAATAACCATAAGAATAAAGTTTCAAGTTAAGAAACTCAACAATTCACTATAAAAGACCATAAATAAAATATCAAAGTTAAAAAAACTCAAGAATTTCACTATAAAACCATAAAAAATAGTTCCAAGTTAAAAACTCAAATTTTTTACTATAAAAAGCATAAAAAAAGTTACTAGTTAAAACAACTTAACAGTTCACTATAAAGACCATAAATAAAATATCCAAGTTACGAAAACAATAGCTCACTATAAAGACCATAAATAAATATTAAAAGTTAGAAAAGGTCAAAAATTTCACTATAAAAACCAAAAAACAAAGTTCCAAGTTAAAAAAAAAACAAAATGTTTTACTATAAAAAACATAAATAAAAACGTTACAAGTTAAAAAAAAACTCAACAATTTCTCTATAAACACCATAAGAAAAAAAGTTCCAAGTTAAGT
This sequence comes from Lathyrus aphaca, assembly GCA_963966055.1. Classification (NCBI taxonomy): domain Eukaryota; kingdom Viridiplantae; phylum Streptophyta; class Magnoliopsida; order Fabales; family Fabaceae; genus Lathyrus; species Lathyrus aphaca. The sequence continues at coordinate 381,035,180 of OZ014521.1, forward strand.
AACTCAATAATTCAATTAAAAACCATAAATAAAAGATCAAAGTTAAAAAGCAGTAAAAAAAGATAAAAGTTTAAAAAATTCAACAATTTCACTATAAAAATCATAAGTAATAAGTTCCAAGTTAAGTAAATCAACAATTCCCTATAAATACCATGAATAAAAGATCAAAGATAAAAGAACTCAACAATTTCACTATAAAAACTATACAAATGTTCCACATTAAAAAAACTCATAATTTTTATTATAAAAAGAATAATATAAAGTTAAAAGTTAAAACAACTCAATAATTTCACAATAAAAACCATAAGAAAAAATTTCAAGTTAAGAAACTCAACAATTCACTATAAAGACTTAAAATAAAATATCAAAGTTAAGAAAACTCAATAATGTCACTATAAAAACCATCAAAAATATTCCAAGTTAAAAAACTCAAACTTTTTACTAAAAAAATTTACATTTTAAAACAACTCAACAATTTCACTCTAATAACCATAAGAAAAAAGTTTCAAGTTAAGAAACTCAACAGTTCACTATAAAGACCATAAATAAAATATTAAAGTTAAAAAAACTCAACAATTTCACTATTTAACCATAAAAAAAAAGTTCCAAGTTAAAAACTCAAATTTTTACTATAAAAAGCATACAAAAAGTTACAAGTTAAAACAACTTAACAATTTCACTCTAATATCCTTAGGAAAAAAGTTCCAAGTTAAGAAAACAATAGTTCACTATAAAGACCATAAATAAATGTTAAAAATTAAAATAGGTCAACAATTTCACTATAAAAACCGTAAAAGAAAGTTCCAAGTTAAAAAAAAAACCAAAATGTTTTACGATAAAAAACATAAAAAAACGTTACAAGTTAAAAAAAAACTCGTCAATTTCTCTATAAATACCATAAGAAAAAAGTTCAAAGTTAAGTAACTCAATAAATCACATAAAAATCATAAATAAAAGTTCAAAGTTTAGAAAAACTCAACAATTTCACTATAAAAACCATAAAAGAAATTCCAAGTTTAAAAAAAACAAAATGTTTTACTATAAAAAACATTAAAAAAAGTTACAAGTTAAAATAAAAACTCAATAATTTAACTATAAATACCATAAGAAAAAACTCCTAAGTTAAGTAACTGACTAATTCACATAAAAACCATAAATAAATTATTAGTTAATAAAACTCAACAATTTCACTATAAAAACCCTAAAAAAAATTCCAAGTTAAAGAAACTCAAAATATTTACAATAAAAAGCATAAAAAAATTTAAAAGTTAAAAAAACTCAACAAATTCACTTGAAAAATCGTAAGTAATAAGTTCCAAGTTAAGAAACTCAACAATTCACTGTAAATACCATGAATAAAAGATCACAGATAAAAAAAACTCAAGAATTTCACTATAAAAACTATACAAAAGTTCCACATTAAAAAAAACTCAAAATTTTAACTATAAAAAGAATTAAAAAAAAAGTTACAAGTTAAAACAACTCAACAATTTCACCATAAAAAGCATAAGAAAAAAGTTTAAGGTTAAGAAACTCAACAATTCACTATAAAGACCATATATAAAATATTAAAATTAAAAAAACTCAATAATGTCACTATAAAAACCATATAAAAAACTCAACAATTTCACTCTAATAACCATAAGAAAAAAGTTTCAAGTTAAGAAACTCAGCAGTTCACTATAAAGACCTTAACTAAAATATCAAAGTTAAAAAACTCAACAATTTCACTATAAAACCATACAAAAAAGTTACAAGTTAAAACAACTTAATAATTTCACTCTAATAACCTTAGGAAAAAAGTTCCAAGTTAAGAAAATAATTGTTCACTATAAAGACCATAAATAAGTATTCAAAGTTTAAAAAAAACTCAATAATTTCACTATAAAAACTATAAAAGAAAGTTCCAAGTTAAAAAAAAAAACCAAAATGTTTTACTATAAAAAACATTAAAAAAAAAACGTTACAAGTTAAAAAAAACTCAACAATTTCTACATAAACACCATAAGAAAAAAGTTCCAAGTTAAGTAACTCAATAATTCACATAAAAACCATAAATAAAAGATCAAAGTTAAAATAAACTCAATAATTTCACCAAAAAAACCTTAAAAAAAGTTCCAAGTTAAAAAAACTCAAAACGTTTACTATAAAAAGCATAAAAAAGTTAAAAGTTAAAAAAAAACTCAACAATTTCACTATAAAAATCATAAGTAATAAGTTCCAAGTTAAGAAACTCAATAATTCACTATAAATACCATGAATTAAAGATCAAAGATAAAAAAAACACAACAATTTCTCTATAAAAACTATACAAAAGTTCCAAATTAAAAACAAAACTCAAAATTTTTACTCTAAAAAGAATTATATAAAAAAGTTAAAAGTTAAAACAACTCAACAATTTCACCATAAAAACCATAATTAAAATGTTTCAAGTTAAGAAACTCGACAATTCACTATAAAGACCATAAATAAATTTTAAAACAACTGAAAAATTTCACTCTAATAACCATAAGAAAAAAGTTTCAAGTTAAGAAACTCAACAGTTCACTATAAAGACCCTAAATAAAATATCAAAGTTAAAAATAAACTCAACAATTTCACTATAAAACCATAAAAAAAAATCCAAGTTAAAAATTCAAAATTTGTACTATAAAAAGCATAAAAAAAAGTTACAAGTAAAACAACTTAACAATTTTACTCTAATAACCTTAGGAAAAAAGCTCCAAGTAAAGAAAACAACAATTCACTATAAAGACCATAAATAAATTTTCAAATTTAAAAAAAAAAACTAAACAAATTCACTATAAAAATCATAAAAGAAAGTTCCAAGTTAAAAAAAAACCAAAATGTTTTACTATAAAAAAACATTAAAAAAAAAGATATAAGTTAAAAAAACTCAACAATTTAACTATAAACACCATAAAAAAAAATTCAAGTTAAGTAACTCAATAATTCACATAGAAACCATAAATAAAAGATCAAATTTAAAAAAACTCAACAATTTCACTATAAAAATCATAAGTAATAAGTTCCAAGTTAAGAAACTCAACAATTTCACTATAAATATCATGAACAAAAGATCAAGATAAAACAAAACTCAACAAATTCACTATAAAAACTGTACAAAAGTTCCACGTTAAAAAAAAACTAAAACTTTTTACTATAAAAAGAATTAAAAAAAACGTTACAAGTTAAAACAACTCAACAATTTCACCATAAAAACCATAACTAAAAAGTTTCAAGTGAAGAAACTCAACAATTCACTATAAAGACCATAAATAAAATATAAAAGTTAAAAAAACTTATCAAATTCACTATAAAAACCATAAAAAAATCCAATTAAAAAAATCAAACTTTTTACTAAAAAAAGTTACATGTTAAAACAACTCAACAATTTCTCTCTAATAACCATAAGAAAAAAGTTCAAAGTTAAGAAACTTAATAGTTCACTATAAAGACCATAAATAAAATATCAAAGTTAAAAAAACTCAACAATTTCACTATAAAACCATAAAAAAAAGTTCCAAGTTAAAAACTCAAATTTTTTAATATAAAAAGCATAAAAATAGTTACAAGTTAAAACAACTTAACAATTTCACTTTAATAACCTTAGGAAAAATGTTCCAAGTTAAGAAACCAATAGTTCAGTATAAAGACCATAAATAAATGTTCAAAGTTAAAAAAAAAACTCAACAATTTCACTATAAAAACCATAAAAGAAAGTTCCAAGTTAAAAAAAAAAACAAAATGTTTTAGTATAAAAAAACAAAAAAAAACGTTACAATTTAAAAAAACTCATAATTTCTCTATAAATACCATAAGAAAAAATTTCCAAGTTAAGTAACTCAATAATTCACATAAAAACCATGAATAAAAGATCAAAGTTAAAAAAACTCAATAATTTCACTATAAAAACCCTAAAAAAGGTTCCAAGTTAAATAAACTCAAAACATTTACTCTAAAAAGCATAAAAAAGTTAAAAGTTAAAAAAACTCAACAATTTCACTATAAAAATCATAAGTAATATGTTCCAAGTTTAGAAACTCAACAATTCACTATAAATACCATTAATAAAAGATCAAAGATAAAAAAAAACTCAACAATTTCACTATAAACACTGAATAAAATTTCCAAGTTTAAAAAAACTCAAAATTTTTATTATAAAAAGAATTAAAAAAAAGTTACAAGTTAAAACAACTCAACAATTTCACCATAAAAACCATAAGTAAAATGTTTCAAGTTAAGAAACTCAACAATTCACTATAAAGTACATAAATAAAATATAAAAGTTAAAAAAATCAATAATTTCACTATAAAAACCATAAAAAAAAAATCCAAGTCAAAAAACTAAAACTTTTTACTAAAAAAATTTACATGTTAAAACAACTCAACAATTCACTCTAATAACAATAAGAAAAAAGTTTAATGTTAAGAAACTCAAGAGTTCACTATAAAGACCATAAATAAAAGATCAAAGTTAAAAAAAACCAAACAATTTCACTATAAACCCATAAAAAAAGTTCCAAGTTAAGAAAGCAATAGTTCACTATAAAGACCATAAATAAATGTTCAAAGTTAAAAAAAACTCAACATTTTCACTATAAAAATCCTAAAAGTAAGTTCCAAGTTTAAAACAAAAATCAAAATTTTTTAATATAAAAAATATAAAAAAGTTACAAGTTAAAAAAAATCAACAATTTAACTATAAACACCATAAGAAAAACGTTCCAGGTTAAGTAACTCAATAATTCACATAAAAACCATAAATAAAAGATCAAAGTTAAAACAACTCCACAATTTCACCATAAAAACCATAAGTAAAATGTTTCAAGTTAAGAAACCCAACAATTCACTATAAAGACCATAAATAAAATATCAAAGTTAAAAAAACTCAATAAGTTCACTATAAAAACCATTAAAAAAATTCCAAGTTAAAAAACTCAAACTTTTTACCAAAAAAAGTTACATGTTAAAACAACTCAACAATTTCACTCTAATAACTATAAGAAAAAATATTTAAGTTAAGAAACTGAACAGTTCACTATAAAGACCATAAATAAAATATTAAAGTTAAAAAAGACTAAACAATTTCACTAAAAAACCATAAAAAAAAGTTCCAAGTTAAGAACTCAATTTTTTTTACTATGAAAAGCATAAAAATATTTACAAGTTAAAACAACTTAACAATTTCACTCTAATAACCTTAGGAAAAAAGTTCCAAGTTAAGAAAACAATAGTTCACTATAAAGACCATGAATAAATGTTCAAAGTTAAAAAAAAAAAACTCAACAATTTCACTATAAAAACTATAAAAGAAAGTTCCAAGTTAAAAAAAAACCAAAATGTTTTACTATAAAAAACATAAAAAAAAAAAGTTACAAGTTAAAAAAACTCAACAATTTCTCTATAAATACCATAAGCTAAAAGTTCCAAGTTAAGTAACTCAATAATTCAAATAAAAACCATAAATAAAATATCAAAGTTAAAAAAAAGGTTCCAAGTTAATTAAACTCAAAACATTTACTATAAAAAGCATAAAAAGAGTTAAAAGTTAAAAAAACTCAACAATTTCACTATAAAAATCATAAGTAATATGTTCCAAGTTAAGAAAATCAACAATTCTCTATAAATACCATGGATAAAAGATCAAAGATAAAAAAAACTCAATAATTTCACTATAAAAACTAAACAAAAGTTCCACGTTAAAAAAAACTCAAAATTTTTAATATAAAAAGAATAAAAAAAAAGTTACAAGTTAAAACAACTCAACAATTTCACCATAAAAACTATAAGTAAGAAGTTTCATGTTAAGAAACTCATCAATTCACTATAAAGACCATAAATAAAATATCAAAGTTAAAAAAACTCAATAATTTTACTATAAAATCCATAAAAAAATTCCAAATTAAAAAACTCAAACTTTTTACTAAAAATGTTTACATGTTAAAACAACTCAACAATTTCACTCTAATAACCATAATAAAAAAGTTTCAAGTTAAGAAACTCAACAGTTCACTGTAAAGACCAAAAATAAAAGATCAAAGTTAAAAAAACCCAAACAATTTCACTATAAAACCACAAAAAAAAAGTTCCAAGTTAAAAACTCAAAAATTTTACTATAAAAAGCATAAATAAAGTTACATGTTAAAACAACTTAACAATTTCACTCTAATAACCTTAGGAAAATAAGTTCCAAGTTAAGAAAACAATATTTCACTATAAAGACGATAAATAAATGTTCAAAGTTAAAAAAAAAACTCAACATTTTCACTATAAAAACCCTAAAAGAAAGTTTCAAGTTAAAAAAAAACAATAGGTTTTACTATAAAAAACATAAAAAAAAAATTACAAGTTAAAAAAACTCAACAATTTAACTATAGAAATCATAAGAAAAAGGTTACAAGTTAAGTAACTCAATAATTAACATAATAACCCAAAATAAAAGATCAAAGTTAAAACAACTCAACAATTCACCATAAAAACCATAAGTAAAATGTTTCAAGTTAAGAAATTCATCAATTCACTATAATATCAAAGTTAAAAAAACTCAATAATTTCACTATAAAAACCATTAAAAAAATTCCAAGTTAAAGAACTCAAACTTTTTACTAAAAAAAGTTACATGTTAAAACAACTAAACAATTTCACTCTAATAACCATAAGAAAAAAGTTTCAAGTTAAGAAACTCAACAGTTCACTATAAAGACCATAAATAAAATATCAAAGTTAAAAAAAAAAACTAAACAATTTCACTATAAAACCATAAAAAAAAAGTTCCAAGATAAAAAACTCAAATTGTTTACTATAAAAAGCATAAAAATAGTTACAAGTTAAAACAACTTAACAATTTCACTTTAATAACCTTAGGAAAAAAGTTTCAAGTTAAGAAAACAATAGTTCACTATAAAGACCATAAATAAATGTTCAAAGTTAAAAAAAAAACTCAACAAATTCACTATAAAAACCATAAAAGAAAGTTCCAAGTTAAAAGAAAAACAAAATGTATTACTATAAAAAAACATATAAAAAAAGTTACAAGTTAAAAAAACTCAAAAATGTCTCTATAAATACCATAAGAAAAAAGTTCCAAGTTAAGTAACTCAATAATTCACATAAAAACCATAAAAAAAAGTTATAAGTTAAAATAATTCATCAATTTCACTATATAAATCATAAGTAATATGTTCCAAGTTAAGAAACTCAACATTTCACTATAAATATCATGAATAAAAGATCAAAGATAAAAGAAACTCAACAATTTCACTATAAAAACTATACAAAAGTTCCACGTTAAAAAAAACTCACAGTTTTTACTATAAAAAGAATTACAAAAAGTTACAAGTTAAAACAACTCAACAATTTCACCATAAAAACCATAAGAAAAAAGTTTCAAGTTAAGAAACTCAACAATTCACTATAAAGACCAAAAATAAAATATCAAAGTTAAAAAAACTCAATAATTTCACTATAAAAACCTTTAAAAAAAATTCCAAGTTAAAAACTCAAACTTTTTACTAAAAAAATTGACATGTTAAAACAACTCAACAATTTCATTCTAATAACCATAAGAGAAAATTTTCAAGTTAAGAAATTCAACAGTTCACTATAAAGACCATAAATAAACGATCAAAGTTAAAAAAAAAAAAACAATTTCACTATAAAACCATCAAAACAATTTCCAAGTTAAAAACTCAAATTTTTTACTATAAAAAGCATACAAAAAGTTACAAGTTAAAACAACTTAACAATTTCACTAAACTAACCTTAGGAAAAAAGTTCCAAGTTAAGAAAACAATAGTTGACTATAAAGACCATAAATGAATGATCAAAGTTAAAAAAACTCAACATTTTCACTATAAAAACCCTAAAAGAAAGTTCCAAGTTAAAAAAAACAAAATTTTTTACTATAAAAAACATAAAAAAAAGTTATAAGTTAAAAAACTCAACAATTTAACTATAAACACCATAAGAAAAAAGTTCCAAGCTAAGTAACTCAATAATTCACATAAAACCCATAAATAAAAGATCAAAGTTAAAACAACTCAACAATTTCACCATAAAAACCATAAGTAAAATGATTCAAGTTAAGAAACTCAACAATTCACTATAAAGACCATAAATAAAATATCAAAGTTATAAAAACTCAATAATTTCACTATAAAAACCATTAAAAAAATTCCAAGTTACAAAACTCAAACTTTTTACTAAAAAAAGTTACACGTTAAAACAACTCAACAATTTCACTCTAATAACGATAAGAAAAAAAACTCAAGTTAAGAAACTCAACAGTTCACTATAAAGAACATAAATAAAATATCAAAGTTAAAAAAAACTAAACAATTTCACTATAAAACCATAAAAAAAGTTCCAAGTTAAGAACTCAAATTTTTTACTATAAAAAGCATAAAAATAGTTACAAGTTAAAACAACTTAACAATTTCACTCTAATAACCTTAGGAAAAAAGTTCCAAGTTAAGAAAACAATAGTTCACTATAAAGACCATAAGTAAACGTTCAAAGTTAAAAAAACTCATCAATTTCACTAAAAAAACCACAAAATAAAGTTCCAAGTTTAAAAAAAAAAAACCAAAATGTTTTACCATAAAAAACATAAAAAAAAGTTACAAGTTAAAAAAACTCAACAATTTCTCTATAAATACAATAAGAAAAAATTTCCAAGTTAAGTAACTCAATAATTCACATAAAAACCATAAATAAAAGATCAAAGTTAAAAAAAACTTAATAATTTCACTAAAAAAACCCTAAAAAAGGTTCCAAGTTAAATAAACTCAAAACATTTACTATAAAAAGCATAAAAAAAGTTAAAAATTAAAAAAAACTCAACAATTTCACTATAAAAATCATAATTAATATGTTTCAAGTTAAAAACTCAACAATTCTCTATAAATACCATGAATACAAGATCAAAGATAAAAAAACTCAAAAATTTCACTATAAAAACTAAACAAAAGTTCCACGTAAAAAAAAACTCAAAATTTTTAATATAAAAAGAATTAAAAAAATTTACAAGTTAAAACAACTCAACAATTTCACCATAAAAACCATAAGTAAGAAGTTTAATGTTAAGAAACTCAACAATTCACTATAAAGACCATAAATAAAATATCAAAGTTAAAAAAACTCAATAATTTTACTATAAAAACCATAAAAAAAATTCCAAGTTAAAAAACTCAAACTTTTTACTAAAAATGTTTACATGTTAAAACAACTCAACAATTTCACTCTAATAACCATAAGAAAAAAGTTTCAAGTTAAGAAACTCAACAGTTCATTATAAAGACCAAAAATAAAAGATCAAAGGTAAAAAAAAAAACAATTTCACTATAAAACCATAAAAAAAAGTTCCAAGTTAAAAACTCAAATTTTTTACTATAAAAAGCATAAAAAAAGTTACTTGTTAGAACAACTTAACAATTTCACTCTAATAACCTTAGGAAAATAAGTTCCAAGTTAAGAAAACAATAGTTCACTATAAATACCATAAATAAATGTTTAAAGTTAAAAAAAAAAACTCAACATTTTCACTATAAAAACCCTACAAGAAAGTTTCAAGTTAAAAAAAAACCAAAAGGTTTTACTATTAAAAACATAAAAAAAATTTACAATTTAAAAAAACTCAACAATTTAACTATAGACATCATAAGAAAAAAGTTCCAAATTAAGTAACTCAATAATTCACATAAAAACCCTAAATAAAAGATCAAAGTTAAAACAACTCAATAATTCACCATAAAAACCATAAGTAAAATGTTTCAAGTTAAGAAATTCAAAAATTCACTATAATATCAAAGTTAAAAAAACTCAATAATTTCACTATAAAAACCATTAAAAAAATTCCAAGTTAAAGAACTCAAACTTTTTACAAAAAAAATTTACATGTTAAAACAACTCACAAATTCACTCTAATAACCATAAGAAAAAAAGTTTCAAGTTAAGAAACTCAACAGTTCACTATAAAGACCATAAATAAAATATCAAAGTTAAAAAAAAAACTAAACAATTTCACTATAAAACCATAAAAAAAAAGTTCCAAGATAAAAAACTCAAATTTTTTACTATAAAAAGCATAAAACAACTTAACAATTTCACTTAAATAACCTTAGGAAAAAAGTTCCAAGTTAAGAAAACAATAGTTCACTATAAAGATCGTAAATAAATGTTCAAAGTTAAAAAAACTCAACAAATTCACTATAAAACCCATAAAAGAAAGTTCCAAGTTAAAAAAAAACAAAATGTATTACTATAAAAAACATATAAAAAAACATATAAAAAAAGTTACAAGTTAAAAAAACTAAAAAATTTCTCTATAAATGCCATAAGAAAAAAGTTCCAAGTTAAGTAACTCAATAATTCACATAAAAACCATTAAAAAAAATTAAAAGTTAAAAAAACTCATCAATTTCACTATAAAAGTCATAAGTAATATGTTTCAAGTTAAGAAACTCAACAATTCACAATAAATACCATGAATAAAAGATCAAAGATAAAAAAAAAACTCAACAATTTCACTATAAAAACTATACAAAAGTTCCACGTTAAAAAAAACTCAAAGTTTTTACTCTAAAAATAATTACAAAAAGTTACAAGTGAAAACAACTCAACAATGTCACCATAAAAACCATAAGAAAAAAGTTTCAAGTTAAGAAACTCAACAGTTCACTGTAAAGACCAAAAATAAAAGATCAAAGTTAAAAAAAACCAAACAATTTCACTATAAAACCACAAAAAAAAAGTTCCAAGTTAAAAACTCAAAAATTTTACTATAAAAAGCATAAATAAAGTTACATGTTAAAACAACTTAACAATTTCACTCTAATAACCTTAGGAAAATAAGTTCCAAGTTAAGAAAACAATATTTCACTATAAAGACGATAAATAAATGTTCAAAGTTAAAAAAAAAAACTCAACATTTTCACTATAAAAACCCTAAAAGAAAGTTTCAAGTTAAAAAAAAACAAAAGGTTTTACTATAAAAAACTTAAAAAAAAAATTACAAGTTAAAAAAACTCAACAATTTAACTATAGAAATCATAAGAAAAAGGTTACAAGTTAAGTAACTCAATAATTAACATAATAACCCAAAATAAAAGATCAAAGTTAAAACAACTCAACAATTCACCATAAAAACCATAAGTAAAATGTTTCAAGTTAAGAAATTCATCAATTCACTATAATATCAAAGTTAAAAAAAACTCAATAATTTCACTATAAAAACCATTAAAAAAATTCCAAGTTAAAGAACTCAAACTTTTTACTAAAAAAAGTTACATGTTAAAACAACTAAACAATTTCACTCTAATAACCATAAGAAAAAAGTTTCAAGTTAAGAAACTCAACAGTTCACTATAAAGACCATAAATAAAATATCAAAGTTAAAAAAAAAAACTAAACAATTTCACTATAAAACCATAAAAAAAAGTTCCAAGATAAAAAACTCAAATTGTTTACTATAAAAAGCATAAAAATAGTTACAAGTTAAAACAACTTAACAATTTCACTTTAATAACCTTAGGAAAAAAGTTTCAAGTTAAGAAAACAATAGTTCACTATAAAGACCATAAATAAATGTTCAAAGTTAAAAAAAAAACTCAACAAATTCACTATAAAAACCATAAAAGAAAGTTCCAAGTTAAAAGAAAAACAAAATGTATTACTATAAAAAAACATATAAAAAAAGTTACAAGTTAAAAAAACTCAAAAATGTCTCTATAAATACCATAAGAAAAAAGTTCCAAGTTAAGTAACTCAATAATTCACATAAAAACCATAAAAAAAAGTTATAAGTTAAAATAATTCATCAATTTCACTATATAAATCATAAGTAATATGTTCCAAGTTAAGAAACTCAACATTTCACTATAAATATCATGAATAAAAGATCAAAGATAAAAGAAACTCAACAATTTCACTATAAAAACTATACAAAAGTTCCACGTTAAAAAAAACTCACAGTTTTTACTATAAAAAGAATTACAAAAAGTTACAAGTTAAAACAACTCAACAATTTCACCATAAAAACCATAAGAAAAAAGTTTCAAGTTAAGAAACTCAACAATTCACTATAAAGACCAAAAATAAAAGATCAAAGTTAAAAAAAACCAAACAATTTCACTATAAAACCACAAAAAAAAAGTTCCAAGTTAAAAACTCAAAAATTTTACTATAAAAAGCATAAATAAAGTTACATGTTAAAATAACTTAACAATTTCACTCTAATAACCTTAGGAAAATAAGTTCCAAGTTAAGAAAATGATAGTTCACTATAAAGACCATAAATAAATGTTCAAAGTTAAAAAAAAAAACCAACATTTTCACTATAAAAACCCTAAAAGAAAGTTTCAAGTTAAAAAAAAACAAAAGGTTTTACTATAAAAAAATATATAAAAAAATTACAAGTTAAAAAAACTCAACAATTTAACTATAGACATCATAAGAAAAAAGTTACAAGTTAAGTAACTCAATAATTCACATAATAACCCAAAATAAAAGATCAAAGTTAAAACAACTCAACAATTCACCATAAAAACCATAAGTAAAATGTTTCAAGTTAAGAAATTCAACAATTCACTATAATATCAAAGTTAAAAAAACTCAATAATTTCACTATAAAAACCATTAAAAAAATTCCAAGTTAAAGAACTCAAACTTTTTACTAAAAAAAGTTACATGTTAAAACAACTAAACAATTTAACTCTAATAACCATAAGAAAAAAGTTTCAAGTTAAGAAACTCAACAGTTCACTATAAAGACCATAAATAAAATATCAAAGTTAAAAAAAAAACAATTTCACTATAAAACCATAAAAAAAGTTCCAAGATAAAAAACTCAAAATTTTTACTTTAAAAAGCATAAAAATAGTTACAAGTTAAAACAACTTAACAATTTCACTTTAATAACCTTAGGAAAAAAGTTTCAAGTTAAGAAAACAATAGTTCACTATGAAGACCATAAATAAATGTTCAAAGTTAAAAAAACTCAACAAATTTACTATAAAAACCATAAAAGAAAGTTCCAAGTTAAAAAAAACAAAATGTATTACTATAAAAAAACATATAAAAAAAGTTACAAGTTAAAAAAACTCAAAAATGTCTCTATAAATACCATAAGAAAAAAGTTCCAAGTTAAGTAACTCAATAATTCACATAAAAACCATAAAAAAAAGTTAAAAGTTAAAATAATTCATCAATTTCACTATATAAATCATAAGTAATATGTTCCAACTTAAGAAACTCAACATTTCACTATAAATACCATGAATAAAAGATCAAAGATAAAAAAAACTCAACAATTTCACTATAAAAACTATACAAAAGTTCCACGTTAAAAAAACTCAAAGTTTTTACTATAAAAAGAATTACAAAAAGTTACAAGTTAAAACAACTCAACAATTTCACCATAAAAACCATAAGAAAAAAGTTTCAAGTTAAGAAACTCAACAATTCACTATAAAGACCAAAAATAAAATATCAAAGTTAAAAAAACTCAATAATTTCACTATAAAAACCTTTAAAAAAAATTCCAAGTTAAAAAACTCAAACTTTTTACTAAAAATATTGACATGTTAAAACAACTCAACAATTTCATTCTAATAACCATAAGAAAAAATGTTCAAGTTAAGAAATTCAACAGTTCACTATAAAGACCATAAATAAAAGATCAAAGTTAAAAAAAAAACAATTTCACTATAAAACCATCAAAAAAATTTCCAAGTTAAAAACTCAAATTTTTTACTATAAAAAGCATACAAAAAGTTACAAGTTAAAAAAACTCAACAATTTCAATATAAAAATCATAAGTAATATGTTCTAAGTTAAGAAAATCAACAATTCTCTATAAATACCATGGATAAAAGATCAAAGATAAAAAACTCAACAATTTCACTATAAAAACTATACAAAACTTCCACGTTAAAAAAAACTTAAATTTTTCAATATAAAAAGAATAAAAAAAAAAGTTACAAGTTAAAACAACTCAACAATTTCACCATAAAAACCATAAGTAAGAAGTTTCAGGTTAAGAAACTCATCAATTCACTATAAAGACCATAAATAAAATATCAAAGTTAAAAAAACTCAATAATTTTACTATAAAATCCATAAAAAAATTTCAAGTTAAAAAACTCAAACTTTTTACTAAAATGTTTACATGTTAAAACAACTCAATAATTTCACTCTAATAACCATAAGAAAAAAGTTTCAAGTTAAGAAACTCAACAGTTCACTGTAAAGACCAAAAATAAAAGATCAAAGTTAAAAAAACCCAAACAATTTCACTATAAAACCACACAAAAAAAGTTCCAAGTGAAAAACTCAAAAATTTTACTATAAAAAGCATAAAAAAAGTTACATGTTAAAACAACTTAACAATTTCACTCTAATAACCTTATGAAAATAAGTTCCAAGTTAAGAAAACAATATTTCACTATAAAGACCATAAATAAATGTTCAAAGTTAAAAAAAAAACTCAACATTTTCACTATAAAAACCCTAAAAGAAAGTTTCAAGTTAAAAAAACAACAAAAGGTTTTACTATAAAAAACATTAAAAAAAAAATTACAAGTTAAAAAAACTCAACAATTTAACTATAGACATCATAAGAAAAAAGTTACAATTTAAGTAACTCAATAATTCACATAATAACCCAAAATAAAAGATCAAAGTTAAAACAACTCAACAATTCACCATAAAAACCATATGTAAAATGTTTCAAGTTAAGAAATTCAACAATTCACTATAATATCAAAGTTAAAAAAACTCAATAATTTCACGATAAAAACCATTAAAAAAATTTCAAGTTAAAGAACTCAAACTTTTTACTAAAAAAAGTTACATGTTAAGTAACTCAATAGTTCACATAAAACCCATAAGAAAAAAGTTCCAAGTTAAGTAACTCAATAGTTCACATAAAACCCATAAATAAAAGATCAAAGTTAAAACAACTCAACAATTTCACCATAAAAACCATAAGTAAAATGATTCAAGTTAAGAAACTTAACAATTCACTATAAAGACCATAAATAAAATATCAAAGTTAAAAAAACTCAATAATTTCACTATAAAAACCATAAAAAAAAAATTCCAAGTTAAAAAACTCAAACTTTTTACTAAAAAAAGTTACATGTTAAAACAACTCAACCATTTCACTCTAATAACCATAAGAAAAAAGATTCAAGTTAAGAAACTCAACAGTTCACTATAAAGACCATAAATAAAATATCAAAGTTAAAAAATAAAACTAAAGAATTTCACTATAAAACCATAAAAAAAGTATCACGTTAAGAACTCAAATTTTTTACTATAAAAAGCATAAAAATAGTTACAAGTTAAAACAACTTAACAATTTCACTTTAATAACCTTAGGAAAAAAGTTCCAAGTTAAGAAAACAATAGTTCACTATAAAGACCATAAGTAAATGTTCAAAGTTAAAAAAACTCAACAATTTCACTATAAAAACCACAAAATAAAGTTCCAAGTTTAAAAAAAGAACCAAAATGTTTTACTATAAAAAACATAAAAAAAAAAGTTACAAGTTAAAAAAACTCAACAATTTCTCTATAAATACAATAAGAAAAAAGTTCAAGTTAAGTAACTCAATAATTCACATAAAAACCATAAATAAAAGATCAAAGTTAAAAAAAAACTCAATAATTTCACTATAAAAACCCTAAAAAAGGTTCCAAGTTAAATAAATTAAAACATTTACTATAAAAAGCATTAAAAAAGTTAAAAGTTAAAAAAACTCAACAATTTCACTATAAAAATCCTAAGTAATATGTTCCAAGTTAAGAAACTCAACAATTCACTATAAATACCATGAATAAAAGATCAAAGATAAAAAAAAAACTCAACAATTTCACTATAAAACTATACAAAAGTTCCACGTTAAAAAAAACTCAAAATTTTTACTATAAAAAGAATTAAAAAAAAGTTACAAGTTAAAAAAACTCAACAATTTCACTATAAAAATCATAAGTAATAATTACCAAGTTAAGAAACTCAATAATTCACTATAAATACCATGAGTAAAATATCAAAGATAAAAAACTCAACAATTTCACTATAAAAACTATATAAAAGTTCCATGTTAAAAAAGACTCAAAATTTTTACTATAAAAAGAATTAAAACAAAAGTTACAAGTGGAAATAACTCAACAATTTCACCATAAAAACCATAAGTAAAATGTTTCAATTTAAGAAACTCAACAATTCACTATTAAGTACGTAAATAAAATATCAAAGTTAAAAGGGTTTGTAGATGGGACGAGGGCGACCAAAAAAGGTGTCGTCGTCGGCGTCACAATCCTAACCACAGGAACCAGATAAACCAACGAATACGCAATTGGAAGAGGAACGAATTGATGTGGAATCCCTAACTGAAAAAATTGGGGAAAAAGTGGAAGGTATTAAAGACACAAGCTCTATAAAGGAACCGCAAATCCAAAAAGAAAAACAGAAAACTAAAGATCAGAGAAAGTTGTGGGTCGATGTGCTTAATGAGAATCGAAATCCTGCGAAGGGGATGCAATTAAAATTCGTTGCCCCACAAATCATTAATGTAGAAGTAGAGGTCGTGATCGAAGATGAAGACATTGAATCAGAACTAAAATTATGGGACACATCATTGATATTGTATGTCTTTGGAGCAGATATGAGTATGCATTCGGTTAAGCAGTTTATGAAAAAGCTGTGGAATTTTGTAGCCTTGCCAGACATGTATTACCACAACGATGGGTATTTTCTGCTGCGATTTGGATCATATAGAGACAGGGATGAAGTGTTAAGGAAGGGCCCCTACATAATTAGAAACATGCCCGTCATTCTTCGAGAATGGAGGCCGTAATTTGACATTAGAAAGGATTTGCTCAGAACCCTCCCGGTATGGATCAAACTGCCTAAACTTCCTTTGTATTTGTGGGGAGAAAATAGCTTGGGGAAGATTGTAAGTGCCATTGGAATCCTATCGTTACAGATGAGTTTACGGCGATTAAACTCCATATATCGTATGCTCAAATATTGGTGGAAGTGGATATCACAAAGGAATTACCACAAGAAATCACAGTAAGAGATAAACATGGAAATAAAATGAAACAAGTCGTGGAATTTGAATGGAAACCACAATTTTGCTCCAAATGCCAAAAAATTAGGCATAAATGTGGTGAGACTAGAAAGGAGGTTAAGCAATGGAGACCGAAAAAATAGCCAGAAGCAGAACAAGAACAGATGATGGAAAAGCCTATACCTGCACCAAAGGAAGTGACAAAAGCTTACCAGCCAGGACCTGTCCTTCAACGGCTGCCAACAGAAAAGTGGAACACTCCCATGAAAACAGGGACTGGTAGAGGAAAAGGACAAACTAAGGCAACAACACCAGAATGGCTGCAATGTACAAATGAAAGAGGAAGTAGCCAAAACAACACAACAACACCAGAATGGCTGAAATGTGTGAATGGGTTTGATGCATTAGGTGTTTCGAAGGACACTGTTGCATTAGATGACCCTGGCCCATGCTGATCTCGTGGAATGTTAGGGGGCTCAATCGAGCAGGTAAATATAAGGAGATTAGCTCCCATCTCTTTTCTCTAAAAGTTGATATTAATATCCTGCTAGAAACAAGGGTGAAGAATGAAAATGCAAAGAATATAAGAGATAAGCTGAAACTCCCAGGCCAATACTTAGATAACTATAATCATCATATAAATGGGAGAATCTGGTTGGACTGGAATGATGGTAATATTGATATCATTAGTAATAAAATCACTGATCAGATGGTGCACTGTGAGGTAAGGGATGCACAAGGAGGCTTTAAATTCTGGCTGATAGTTGTTTATGCGCATAATAAACTAGATTTGCGAAAAAAATTGTGGCATGATATTGAAAACACCCAACAACCAGGACCTTGGTGCATTTTAGGTGACTTCAACAATGTATTGAGGACTAAGGACATAATTGGGGGGGGGGGGGGATCGAGTAACGGAAACTGAATACATTGATCTCCAAAATATGATGCAGAGGATTGGCCTATTTGAAATGGAGTCCAAAGGACATTACTACACTTGGTTTAATAAACATAATGTCGACCCCATTTATTCAAGAATAGATAGAGTCTTGGGAAATGTGGATTGGTTTCAAACTTTTCAGGATGTGAACTTGAATATGCTAGCTCCAAATGTGTTGGACCACGTTATTCTCCACGTGATTGGACAAGAGAAGTCAGATTACAGGAAAAGAAAGTTCAAATTCTTGAATTGTGTCACGAAAATGGCAGGATACAGTGAGATTGTTGCTCGCAGCTGGCACACACCAATTAATGGTGGCAGTCCCATGGAAGTTGTTTGGAAGAAACTAAAGAGGTTACAGAAGGATCTTAGCCCCCTGACCAAACATACAACACAAGCTAAAGTTCACTTAGCAAAAGCAAGAAAGGCTCTTAAGGATGCACAACAGGCACTCAATGATGACAGGATGAATAAAGAAAAAACCGACTTAGTCAAGGATTGTACAAAAGATGTCATTAAATGGAATGAGATTGATGAAGCAATTCTGAAGCAGAGATCGAAAATTGAATGGCTAAAATTAGGGGATGGCAATAATTCCTATTTTCATGCCTCAATCAGAGCCAAACATAAGGCAAAAAGTATAGAGACATTGCAGTTGGAGGATGGTTTTATCACCAGTGTGCAAACAGATATACAAATAGAGGTACTAAGATTTTACGGAGATCTAATAGGCAAACATGATGAAACAACTCAGGCTATAGATGTTGTGGCAATGCGAGAAGGGTATCAAATAGATATTGATCAAGCAAATATGATCACTGGCCCAGTCACAGAAAAGGATATTGTGGCAGCTCTGCACAGTATCAGAGACCTCAAATCTCCGGGTATTGACGGCTACGGGGAAAAATTCTTCAAAGAAAGTTGGCAAATTGTAGGTGGGGATGTCATTGCAGCAGTGAAAGAATTTTTTGAACATGTCAAATTTTCCTGGCTGTGAATTGCACCTTGATTACGCTCATTCCCAAACACGAAGAGGCAAAAACTATCAAGGAATATCGACCAATCGCAGGTTGTACTACACTATATAAAATCATTTCCAAAATACTTACAATGAGATTAAGTAAGATCATGGAAAACCTAATAGGGTGCAGCCAGACTGCTTTCGTCCCAGGCCAGCAAATTCATAATCATATACTACTAGCATACGAACTGATTAAAGGTTACAACCATAAAGGAGGGGCGCCTAGGTGTATGATTCAGTTGGATTTACAAAAAGCGTAGGATATGGTGGATTGGAGAGCTCTTGAATCAACTCTAAATGAAATTGGCTTACCAAACAGATTTATTCGTTGGGTCATGCTCGCAGTGACAACAGTGTCGTACAAATTTAATGTAAACGGGGAGTATAGTAGTATCATGAAATCAAAAGAGGTGTGCGGCAGGGGGACCCAATATCCCCCTATTTGTTTCTGATAGTTATGGAATACTTGAATAGGGTATTGTATAGGATGCAACAGAATCCTGATTTCAACCACCATGTGAAGTGTGAAAAGCTGAGCATTACTCACCTGACTTTTGCGGACGACATTCTACTGTTTTCCAGGGGGACACAAGATCAGTAGAGATTATGATGGAAGTGATATGTAATTTTACGAAAGCCACTGGACTGATGTTAAATGCTACTAAAAGTCGCATATATTTTGGGGGTGTGGAAGAAAGGGTAAAAGAAGCAATCTTACAAAAGACTTTGTTTGTGGAGGGCTCTCTCCCTTTCAAATATTTAGGCGTACCACTCACGACGAAAAGGCTTTCTATCAACCATTACATGATATTGGTTGATAAAATTGTGGATAAGGTAAGACACTGAAGTACCAAGTTGTTAAGCTATGCGGGTCGACTCCAACTTATCAAAAGCATTACCTTTGCAATTGCGAATTATTGGATGCAATGTCAACCACTGCCAAAATATGTATTGAAGAAGATTAATACTATTTGTCGAACGTTCATATGGACAGGTGGTTTGGAATCTAGTAACCGCAACCCCGTTGCGTGGAAAACTGTATGCAAACCTGTCACATATGGAGGTATGAATATTATTAACCTGGAGATTTGGAGTATAGTCACGATGCTTAAGCTAATTTGGAACATATGTAAAAAAACGGATAGCATGTGGGTACGTTGGATGCATACATATTATTTCAAAAATAAGAGTGTTATGGAGATGAATGTGAAACCGGATAGTTCATGGATTATGAAAACAACTTCGAAAGCTAGAGACATGATACCACCGATCCAGCGGAAATGGGATGAAATGTTAGCTAAGGGGAAATTCCATATGTCAAGTATTTATCGGGAGCTAAATAAGGGAGATGAGGAAGAGAAAAATTGGCGGAAACTAATGTATGGTAATGTAGCAAGGCCAAGAGCAATTATGACATTATGGCTGGTATTCCATCAGAGACTTGCAACGAAAGACCGGTGTATACGGTATGGAAAGGTGGAAAATAATACATGCTGCTTCTGTGAGGTGGAGGAAACCATCACACATTTGTTCTTTGAATGTCCCACTATGAAAGGTATTTGGAAGGATGTTCTGGATTGGATAGGTGTTCGGCACGAACCAAAAAGTTGGAATCAAGAATTGAATTGGATTCTGCAGCACAGTACAAGTAAGGGAAAAAAATCAGCACTCATCCGTATAGGAATCACAAATGTTTCGGGAAGTCGAAGGACAACAACTTTATACGGAGTAATATTATAGATATGATAACTAATAGAGGATGGTATAGTAATAAGCTTCGAACTCAAATTTCAGAGTTGATGCTATAGAACTTTACTGTTGCGTTTAATTTCTTTCTTTTGTTAGCAGTATTTTTTTTGTGTGATTTGTTGCAGTTGTAATCTTGAGGGGCTGGATCGTTGGATCGCCATATGCGTGTAATTGTTATTTTTTGAATGAAATATACTCCAATTATTCAAAAAAAAAATATCAAAGTTAAAAAAATCAATAATTTCACTATAAAAACAATAAAAAAAATTCCAAGTTAAAAAACTCAAACTTTTTACTAAAAAAATTATATGTTAAAACAACTCAACAATTTCACTCTAATAACAACAAGAAAAAAGTTTAAAGTTAAAAAACTCAACAATTCACTATAAAGACCATAAATAAAAGATCAAAGTTAAAAAAAAAAAAAACAATTTCACTATAAAACCATAAAAAAAAGTTCCAAGTTAAAAACTTAAAATTTTAACTATAAAAAGCATAAAAAAAGGTACAAGTTAAAACAACTTAACAATTTCACTCAATAACCTTAGGTAAAAAGTTCCAAGTTAAAAAAACAATAGTTCACTATAAAGACCATAAATAAATGTTCAAAGTTAAAAAAACTCAACATTTTCACTATAAAAACCCTAAAAGAAGGTTCCAAGTTAAAAAAAAAAATGTTTTACTATAAAAAACAAAAAAAAAGTTACAAGATAAAAAAAACTCAACAATTTAACTATAAACACCATAAGAAAAAAGTTCCAAGTTAAGTAACTCAATAATTCACATAAAAACCATAAATAAAAGATCATAGTTAAAACAACTCAACAATTTCACCTTAAAAACCATAAGTAAAATGTTTCAAGTTAAGAAACTCAACAATTCACTATAAAGACCATAAATAAAATATCAAAGTTAAAAAAACTCAATAATTTCACTATAAAAATCATAAAAACAATTCCAAGTTAAAAAACTCAAACTTTTTACTAAAAAAATATACATGTTAAAACAACTCAACAATTTAACTCTAATAACCATAAGAAAAAAGTTTAAAGTTAAGAAACTCAAAAGTTCACTATAAAGACCATAAATAAAATATAAAAGTTAAAAAAGACTAAACAATTTCACTATAAAACCATAAAAAAAAAGTTACAAGTTAAGAACTCAAATTTTTTACTATGAAAAGCATAAAAATAGTTACAAGTTAAAACAACTTAGGGAAAAAGTTCAAAGTTAAGAAAACAATAGTTCACTATAAAGACCATAAATAAATGTTCAAAGTTAAAAAAAAAACTCAACAATTTCACTATAAAAACCATAAAAGAAAGTTCCAAGTTAAAAAATAAAAACCAAAATGTTTTACTATAAAAAATATAAAAAAAAAGTTACAAGTTAAAATAACTCAACAATTTCTCTATAAATACCATAAGAAAAAAGTTTCCAGGTAAGTAACTCAATAATTCACATAAAAACCATACATAAATGACCAAAGTTAAAAAAAAAACTCAATAATTTCACTATAAAAACCCTAAAAAAGGTTCCAAATTAAATAAACTCAAAACATTTACTATAAAAATCATAAAAAAGTTAAAAGTTAAAAAAACTCAACAATTTCAATATAAAATCATTAGTAATAAGTTCCATGTTTAGAAACTCAACAATTCTCTATAAATACCATGAATAAAAATCAAAGATAAAAAAACTCAACAATTTCACTATAAAAACTATACAAAAGTTCCACGTTAAAAAAAACTAAAAGTTTTTACTATAAAAAGAATAAAAAAAGTTACAAGTTAAAACAACTCAACAATTTCACCATAAAAACCATAAGACAAAAGTTTCAAGTTAAGAAACTCAACAATTCACTATATAGACCATAAATAAAATATTAAAGTTAAAAAAACTCAATAATTTCACTATAAAAACCATAAAAAAATTCCAAGTTAAAAAACTCAAACTTTTTACTAAAAAAATTTACATAATAAAACATCTCAACAATTTCACTCTAATAACCATAAGAAAAAATTTACAAGTTAAGAAACTCAACAGTTCACTATAAAGAGAATAAATAAAAGATTAAAGTTAAAAAAAAAAAACAATTTCACTATAAACCATCAAAACAAGTTCCAAGTTAAAAACTCAATTTTTTTACTATAAAAAGCATAAAAAAAGTTACAAGTTAAAACAACTTAACAATTTCACTCTAAATACCTTAGGAAAAAAGTTCCAAGTTAAGAAAACAATAGATCACTATAAAGACTATAAATAAATGTTCAAAGTTAAAAAAAAAAACTCAACATTTTCACTATAAAAACCCTAAAAGAAAGTTCCAAGTTAAAAAAAAAACATAAAAAAAGTTACAAGTTAAAAAACTCAACAATTTAACTATAAACACCATAAGAAAAAAGTTCCAAGTTAAGTAACTCAATAATTCACATAAAAACCATAAATAAAAGATCAAAGTTAAAACAACTCAACAATTTCACCTTAAAAACCATAAGTAAAATGTTTCAAGTTAAGAAACTCAACAATTCACTATAAAGACCATAAATAAAATATCAAAGTTAAAAAAACTCAATAATTTCACTATAAAAACCATAAAAACAATTCCAAGTTAAAAAACTCAAACTTTTTACTAAAAAAATATACATGTTAAAACAACTCAACAATTTAACTCTAATAACCATAAGAAAAAAGTTTCAAGTTAAGAAACTCAACAGTTCACTATAAAGACCATAAATAAAATATAAAAGTTAAAAAAGACTAAACAATTTCACTTTAAAACCATAAAAAAAGTTCCAAGTTAAGAACTCAAATTTTTTACTATGAAAAGCATAAAAATAGTTACAAGTTAAAACAACTTAACAATTTCACTTTAATAACCTTAGGGAAAAAGTTCAAAGTTAAGAAAACAATAGTTCACTATAAAGACCATAAATAAATGTTCAAAGTTAAAACAAAACTCAACAATTTCACTATAAAAACCATAAAAGAAAGTTCCAAGTTAAAAAATAAAAACCAAAATGTTTTACTATAAAAAATATAAAAAAAAGTTACAAGTTAAAATTACTCAACAATTTCTCTATAAATACCATAAGAAAAAAGTTTCCAGGTAAGTAACTCAATATTTCACATAAAAACCATACATAAATGACCAAACTTAAAAAAAAACTCAATAATTTCACCATGAAAACCCTAAAAAAGGTTCCAAGTTAAATAAACTCAAAACATTTACTATAAAAATCATAAAAAAGTTAAAAGTTAAAAAAACTCAACAATTTCAATATAAAAATCATAAGTAATAAGTTCCAAGTTAAGAAACTCAACAATTCTCTATAAATACCATGAATAAAAATCAAAGATAAAAAAACTCAACAATTTCACTATAAAAACTGTACAAAAGTTCCACGTTAAAAAAAACTCAAAGTTTTTACTATAAAAAGAATAAAAAAAAGTTACAAGTTAAAACAACTCAACAATTTCACCATAAAAACCATAAGACAAAAGTTTCAAGTTAAGAAACTCAACAATTCACTATATAGACCATAAATAAAATATCAAACTTAAAGGAACTCAATAATTTCACTATAAAAACCATTAAAAAAATTCCAAGTTAAAAAAACTCAAACTTTTTACTAAAAAAATATACATGTTAATAACCATAAGAAAAAAGTTTCAAGTTAAGAAACTCAACAGTTCACTATAAAGACCATAAATAAAATATAAAAGTTAAAAAAGACATAACAATTTCACTATAAAACCATAAAAAAAGTTCCAAGTTAAGAACTCAAATTTTTTACTATGAAAAGCATAAAAATAGTTACAAGTTAAAACAACTTAACAATTTCACTTTAATAACCTTAGGGAAAAAGTTCAAAGTTAAGAAAACAATAGTTCACTATAAAGACCATAAATAAATGTTCAAAGTTAAAACAAAACTCAAAATTTCACTATAAAAACCATAAAAGAAAGTTCCAAGTTAAAAAATAAAAACCAAAATGTTTTATTATAAAAAATATAAAAAAAAGTTACAAGTTAAAATTACTCAACAATTTCTCTATAAATAAGTTTCCAGGTAAGTAACTCAATGATTCACATAAAAACCATACATAAATGACCAAACTTAAAAAAAAACTCAATAATTTCACCATGAAAACCCTAAAAAAGGTTCCAAGTTAAATAAACTCAAAACATTTACTATAAAAATCATAAAAAAGTTAAAAGTTAAAAAAACTCAACAATTTCAATATAAAATCATTAGTAATAAGTTCCATGTTAAGAAACTCAACAATTCTCTATAAATACCATGAATAAAAATCAAAGATAAAAAAACTCAACAATTTCACTATAAAAACTATACAAAAGTTCCACGTTAAAAAAAACTAAAAGTTTTTACTATAAAAAGAATAAAAAAAAAGTTACAAGTTAAAACAACTCAACAATTTCACCATAAAAACCATAAGACAAAAGTTTCAAATTAAGAAACTCAACAATTCACTATATAGACCATAAATAAAATATTAAAGTTAAAAAAACTCAATAATTTCACTATAAAAACCATTAAAAAAATTCCAAGTTAAAAAACTCAAACTTTTTACTAAAAATTTTACATAATAAAACAACTCAACAATTTCACTCTAATAACCATAAGAAAAAATTTACAAGTTAAGAAACTCAACAGTTCACTATAAACCATCAAAACAAGTTCCAAGTTAAAAACTCAATTTTTTTACTATAAAAAGCATAAAAAAAGTTACAAGTTAAGACAACTTAACAATTTCACTCTAAATACCTTAGGAAAAAAGTTCCAAGTTAAGAAAACAATAGATCACTATAATGACTATAAATAAATGTTCAAAGTTAAAAAAAAACTCAACATTTTCACTATAAAAACCCTAAAAGAAAGTTCCAAGTTAAAAAAAAAAAACATAAAAAAAGTTACAAGTTAAAAAACTCAACAATTTAACTATAAACACCATAAGAAAAAAGTTCCAAGTTAAGTAACTCAATAATTACATAAAAACAATAAATAAAAGATCAAAGTTAAAACAACTCAACAATTTCACCTTAAAAACCATAAGTAAAATGTTTCAAGTTAAGAAACTCAACAATTCACTATAAAGACCATAAATAAAATATCAAAGTTAAAAAAACTCAATAATTTCACTATAAAAACCATAAAAACAATTCCAAGTTAAAAAACTCAAACTTTTTACTAAAAAAATATACATGTTAAAACAACTCAACAATTTAACTCTAATAACCATAAGAAAAAAGTTTCAAGTTAAGAAACTCAACAGTTCACTATAAAGACCATAAATAAAATATAAAAGTTAAAAAAGACTAAACAATTTCACTATAAAACCATAAAAAAGGTTCCAAGTTAAGAACTCAAATTTTTTACTATGAAAAGCATAAAAATAGTTACAAGTTAAAACAACTTAACAATTTCACTTTAATAACCTTAGGGAAAAAGTTCAAAGTTAAGAAAACAATAGTTCACTATAAAGACCATAAATAAATGTTCAAAGTTAAAACAAAACTCAACAATTTCACTATAAAAACCATAAAAGAAAGTTCCAAGTTAAAAAATAAAAACCAAAATGTTTTACTATAAAAAATATAAAAAAAAAAGTTACAAGTTATAATTACTCAACAATTTCTCTATAAATACCATAAGAAAAAAGTTTCCAGGTAAGTAACTCAATATTTCACATAAAAACCATACATAAATGACCAAACTTAAAAAAAAAACTCAATAATTTCACTATAAAAACCCTAAAAAAGGTTCCAAGTTAAATAAACTCAAAACATTTACTATAAAAATCATAAAAAAGTTAAAAGTTAAAAAAACTCAACAATTTCAATATAAAAATCATAAGTAATAAGTTCCAAGTTAAGAAACTCAACAATTCTCTATAAATACCATGAATAAAAATCAAAGATAAAAAAACTCAACAATTTCACTATAAAAACTATACAAAAGTTCCACGTTAAAAAAAACTCAAAGTTTTTACTATAAAAAGAATAAAAAAAAGTTACAAGTTAAAACAACTCAACAATTTCACCATAAAAACCATAAGACAAAAGTTTCAAGTTAAGAAACTCAACAATTCACTATATAGACCATAAATAAAATATCAAACTTAAAACAACTCAATAATTTCACTATAAAAACACTTAAAAAAATTCCAAGTTAAAAAAACTCAAACTTTTTACTAAAAACATTTACATGTTAAAACAACTCAACAATTTCACTATAATAACCATAAGAAAAATTTACAAGTTAAGAAACTCAACAGTTCACTATAAAGAGAATAAATAAAAGATCAAAGTTAAAAAAAAAAAACCAAACAATTTCACTATAAAACCATCAAAAAAAGTTTCAAGTTAAAAACTCAATTTTTTTTACTATAAAAAGCATAAAAAAAGTTACAAGTTAAAATAACTTAACAATTTCACTCTAATAACCTTAGGAAAAAAGTTCCAAGTTAAGAAAACAATTGATCACTATAAAGACCATAAATAAATGTTCAATGTTAAAAAAAACTCAACATTTTCACTATAAAAACCCTAAAAGAAGGTTCCAAGTTAAACAAAAAACCAAAATGTATTACTATAAAAAACATATAAAAAAAGTTACAAGTTAAAAAAACTCAACAATTTCACTTTAAAAATCATAAGTAATATGTTCCGAGTTAAGAAAATCAACAATTCACTATAAATACCATGAATAAAAGATGAAAGATAAAAAAACTCAACAATTTTACTATAAAAACTATAAAAAAGTTCCACGTTAAAAAAACTCCAAATTTTTACTATTAAAAGAATAAAAAAATAGTTACAAGTTAAAACAACTCAACAATTTCACCATAAAAACCATAAGAAAAAAGTTTCAAGTTAAGAAACACAACAATTCACTATAAAGACCATAAATAAAATATCAAAGTTAAAAAAACTCAATAATTTCACTATAAAAACTAGAAAAAAAATTCCAAGTAAAAAAACTCAAAATTTTTACTAAAAAAGTTTACATGTTAAAACAACTCAACAATTTCACTCTAATAACCATAATAAAAAGTTTTAAGTTAAGAAACTCAACAGTTCACTATAAAGACCATAAATAAAAGATCAAAGTTAAAAAAAAACTAAACAATTTCACTATAAAACCATAAAAAAAGTTCCAAGTTAAAAACTCAAAATTTTTACTATAAAAAGCATAAAAATAATTAAAAGTTAAAACAACTTAACAATTTCACTCTAATAACCTTAGGAAAAAAGTTCCAAGTTAAGAAAACAATAGTTCACTATAAAGACCATAAATAAATGTTCAAAGTTAAAAAAAAAACTCAACATTTTCACTATAAAAACCCTAGAAGAAAGTTCCAAGTTAAAAAAAAAAAAACAAAATGTTTTACTATAAAAAAAATAAAAAAAAGTTACAAGTTAATCAAACTCAACAATTTAACTATAAACACCATAAGAAAAAAGTACCAAGTTAAGTAACTCAATAATTCACATAAAAACCATAAATAAAATATCAAATTTAAAACAAATCAACAATTTCACCATAAAACTATAAGTAAAATGTTTCAAGTTAAGAAACTCAACAATTCACTATAAAGACCATAAATAAAATATCAAGGTAAAAAACTCAAACTTTTTACTAAAAATAGTTACATGTGAAAACCACTCAACAATTTCACTCTAATAACCATAAGAAAAAAGATTCAAGGTAAGAAACTCAACAATTCACTATAAAGACCATAAATAAAAGAAAAAAACCAAACAATTTCACTATATAACCATAAAAAAAAAGTTCCAAGTTAAAAACTCAAAATTTTTAAAATAAAAAGCATAAAAAAAGTTACAAGTTAAAACAACTTAACAATTTCACTCTAATAACCTTAGGAAAAAAGTTCCAAGTTAAGAAAACAATAGTTCCTTATAAAGACCATAAATAAATGTTCAAAGTTAAAAAAACTCAACAATTTCACTATAAAAACCATAAAAGAAAGTTCCAAGATAAAAAAAAAACCAAAATGTTTTACTATAAAAAACATTAAAAAAAAGGTTACAAGTTAAAAAAAACTCAACTATTACTATATAAATAACATAAGAAAAAAGTTCCAAGTTAAGTAACTCAATAATTCACATAAAAACCATAAATAAAAGATCAAAGTTAAAAAAAAAAACTCAATAATTTCACTTTAAAAACCCTAAAAAAGGTTACAAGTTAAATAAACTCAAAACTTTTACTATAAAAAGCACAAAAAAAGTTAAAAGTTAAAAAAACTCAACAATTTAACAATAAAAATCATAATTAAAATGTTCCAAGTTAAGAAACTGAACAATTCACTATAAATACCATGAATAAAAGATCAAAGATAAAAAAAACTCAACAATTTCAAAATAAAATCTATACAAAAGTTCTAAGTTGAAAAAAAACTCAAACTTTTTACTATAAAAAGAATAAAAAAGTTACAAGTTAAAACAACTCAATAATTTCACCATAAAAACCATAAGTAAAAAGTTTCAAGTTAAGAAACTCAACAATTCACCATAAAGACCATAAATAAAATATCAAAGTTAAAAAAACTCAATAATTTCACTATAAAAACCATTAAAAAAATTCCAAGTTAAAAAACTCAAACTTTTTACTAAAAAAGTTAACATATTAAAACAACTCAACAATTTCACTCTAATAACCATAAGAAAAAGTTTTCAAGTTAAGATACTCAACAATTCACAATAAAGACCATAAATAAAAGATCAAAGTTAAAAAAAAAAAACGAAACAATTTCTCTATAAAACCATAAAAATAAAGATCCAAGTTAAAAACCCAAAATTTTTACTATAAAAAGCTTTAAAAAAGTTACGATTTAAACAACTAAACAATTTCAGTCTAATAACCTTAGGAAAAAGGTTCCAAGTTAAGAAAACAATAGTTCACTATAAAGACCATAAATAAATGTTCAATGTTAAAAAATAACTCAACATTTTCACTATAAAAACCCTAAAAGAAAGTTCCAAGTTAAAAAGTTACAAGTTAAAACAACTCAACAATTTCACCATAAAAACCATCAGAAAAAAGTTTCAAGTTAAGAAACTCAACAGTTCACTATAAAGACCATAAATAATATATCAAAGTTAAAAAAAACCCAAACAATTTCGTATAAACCATAAAAAAAGATCCAAGTTAAAAACTCAAAATTTTTACTATAAAAAGCTTTTAAAAAGTTACAATTTAAACAACTAAAAAATTTCACTCTAATAACCTTAGGAAAAAAGTTCCAAGTTAAGAAAACAATAGTTCACTATAAAGACCATAAATAAATGTTCAAAGTTAAAAAAACTCAACAATATCACTATAAAAACCATAAAAGAAAGTTCCTAGATTAAAAAAAAAAACAAAATATTTTCTTATAAAAAACATAAAAAATTATTACAATTTAAAAAACTCAACAATTTCTCTATAAATACTATAAGAAAAAAATTCAAAGTTAAGTAACTCAATAATTCACATAAAAACCATAAATAAAAGTTCAAAGTTAAAAAAACTCAATAATTTCACTATAAAAACCCTAAAAAAGGTTCCAAGTTAAATAAACTCAAAACATTTACTATAAAAAGCATAAAAAAAAGTTAACAGTTAAAAAAAAAACTCAACAATTTCACCATAAAACCATAAGAAAAAAGTTTCAAGTTAAGAAACTCAACAATTCACTATTAAGACCATAAATAAAATATCAAAGTTAAAAAAACTCAATAATTCCACTATAAAAACCATAATAAAATTCCAAGTTAAAAAACTCAAACTTTTTAATAAAAAAGTTAAATGTTGAAACAACTCAACAATTTCACTCTAATAGCCGTAAGAAAAAAGTTTCAAGTTAAGAAACTCAACAGTTCACTATAAAGACCATAAATAATAGATCAAAGTTAAAAAAATAAACCAAACAATTTCACTATAAAACCATAAAAAAAGATCCAAGTTAAGAAAACAATAGTTCACTATAAAGACCATAAATAAATGTTCAAAGTTAAAAAAAAAACTCAACAATTTCTCTATAAAAACCCTAAAAGAAAGTTCCAAGTTAAAAATAACCTAAATTTTTTACTATAAAAAACATAAAAAAAATGTTACAAGTTAAAAAAACTCACCAATTTAATTATAAACACCATAAGAAAAAAGATCCAAGTTAAGTAACTCAATAATTCACATAAAAACCATAAATAAAAGACCAAAGTTAAAACAACTCAACAATTTCACCTTAAAAACCATAAGTAAAAAGTTTCAAGTTAAGAAACTCAACAATTCACTATAAAGACCATAAATAAAATATCAAAGTTAAAAAAAACTCAATAATTTCACTATGAAAACCATAAAAAGATTCCAAGTTAAAAAACTCAAACTTTAAAAAAGTTACATGTTAAAACAACTCATCAATTTCAGTCTAATAACCATAAAAAAAAGTTCCAAGTTAAGAAATCAAAATTTTTACTATAAAAGGCATAAAAATAGTTACAAGTTAAAACAACTTAACAATTTCACTCTAATAACCATAAATAAATGTTAAAAGTTAAAAAAACTCAACAATTTCACTATAAAGTTCCAAGTTAAAAAAAACAAAATGTTTTACTATAAAAAACATAAAAAAAAAAGATACAAGTTAAAAAAACTCAACAATTTCTCTATAAATACCACAAGAAAAAAGTTTCAAGTTAAGTAACTCAATAATTCACATAAAAACCATAAATAAAAGATCAAAGTTAAAAAAACTCAATAATTTCACTATAAAAACCCTAAAAAAGGTTCCAAGTTAAATAAACTCAAAACATTTACTATAAAAAGCGTAAAAAAGGTTCCAAGTTATGAAACTCAACAATTCACTATAAATACAATGAATAAAAGATCAAAGATAAAAAAAACTCTAGAATTTCACAATAAAAACTATACAAAAGTTCCACGTTAAAAAAACACAAAATGTTTACTATAAAAAGAATTAAAAAAAAGTTACAAGTTAAAACAACTCAACAATTTCACCATAAAAACCATAAGAAAAAAGTTTCAAGTTAAGAAACTCAACAATTCACTATAAATACCATAAATAAAATATCAAAGTGAAAAAAACTCAATAATTTCACTATAAAAACCATAAAAAAAATTCAAAGTTAAAAAACTCAAACTTTTTACTAAAAAGAGTTACATATTAAAACAACTCAACAATTTCACTCTAATAACCATAAGAAAAAAGTTCCAAGTTAAGAAACTCAACAGTTCACTATAAAAACCATACATAAAAGATCAAAGTTAAAAAAAAAAACTCAACAATTTCACTATAAAACCATAAAAAAAGTTCCAAGTTAAAAACTCAAAATACTTACTATAAAATGCATAAAAATAATTAAAAGTTAAAACAAATTAACAATTTCACTCTAATAACTTAGGAAAAAAGTTCCATGTTAAGAAAACAATAGTTATAAAGACCATAAATAAATGTTCAAAATTAAAAAAACACAACAATTTAACTATAAAAACCACAAAACGAAGTTCCAAGTTTAAAAAAAAAATGAAAAATGTTTTACAATAAAAAACATTAAATAAAAGTTACAAGTTAAAAAACCTCAACAATTTCTCTATAAATACCATAAGAAAAAAGTTCCAAGTTAAGTAACTCAATAATTCACATAAAAACCATAAATAAAAGATCAAAGTTAAAAAAAACTCAATAATTTCACTATAAAAACCCTAAAAATGGTTCCAAGTTAAATACAATAAAAACATTTACTATAAAAAGCATAAAAAAGTTAAAAGTTAAAAAAACTCAACAATTTCACTATAAAAATCATAAGTAATATGTTCCAAGTTACGAAACTCAACAATTCACTATAAATACCATGAATAAAAGATCAAAGATAAAAAACTCAACAATTTCACTATAAAAACTATACAAAAGTTTCACGTTAAAAAAACTCAAAAATTTTACTATAAAAAGAATTTAAAAAAAAGTTACAAGTTAAAACAACTCAACAATTTCACCATAAAAACCATAAGAAAAACGTTTCAAGTTAAGAAACTCAACAATTCACTATAAAGACCATAAATAAAATATCAAAGTTAAAACAACTCAAGAATTTCACTATAAAACCATCAAAAAAATTCCAAGTTAAAAAACTCAAACTTTTTACTAAAAAAAGTTACATGTTAAAATAACTCAACAATTTCACTCTAATAACCATAAGAAAAAAGTTCCAAGTTAAGAAACTCAACAGTTCACTTAAAAGACCATAAATAAAAGATATAAGTTAAAAAAAACTCAACTATTTCAATATAAAACCATAAAAAAAAGTTCCAAGTTAAAAACTGAAAAATTTTACTATAAAAAGCATAAAAATAGTTACAAGTTAAAACAACTTAACAATTTCACTCTAATAACATTAGGAAAAAAGTTCCAAGTTAAGAAGACAATAATTCACTATCAAGACCATAAATAAATGTTCAAAGTTAAAAAAACTCAACAATTTCACTATAAAAACCATAAAAGAAAGTTCCAAGTTAAAAAAAAAAAACAAAATGTTTTAGTATATAAAACATAAAATAAAAGTTACAAGTTAAAAAAACTCAACAATTTCTATATAAATACCTTTAAAAAAAGTTCCAAGTTAAGTAACTCAATAATTCACATAAAAACCATAAATAACAGATCAAAGTTTCAAAAAACTCAATAATTTCAATATAAAAACCCTAAAAAAGGTTCCAAGTTAAATAAACTCAAAACATTTACTATAAAAAGCATAAAAAAAGTTAAAAGATAAAAAAAAACTCAACAATTTCACTATAAAAATCATAAGTAATATGTTCCAAGTTAAGAAACTCAATAATTCACTATAAATACCATGAATAAAAGATCAAAGATAAAAAAAACTCAATAATTTCACTTTATAAACCCTAAAAAAGGATCCAAGTTAAATAAACTCAAAACATTTACTATAAAAAGCATAAAAAAGTTAAAAGTTAAAAAACTCAACAATTTCACTATAAAAATCATAAGTAATGTGTTCCAAGTTACGAAACTCAACAATTCACTAAAATACCATGAATAAAAGATCAAAGATAAAAAAAAACTCAACAAATTCACTATAAAAAATATACAAAAGTTCCACATTAAAAAAACTCAAAATTTTTGCTATAAAAAGAATAAAAAAAAATTACAAGGTAAAACAACTCAATAATTTCACAATAAAAACCATAAGAAAAAAGTTTCAAGTTAAGAAACTCAACAATTCACTATAAAGACCGTAAATAAAATATCAAAGTTAAAAAAACTCAATAATTTCACTATAAAAACAATAAAAATATTCAAAGTTAAAAAACTCAAACTTTTTACTAAAAAAATTTACATGTTAAAACAACTCAACAATTTCACTCTAATAACCATAAGAAAAAAGTTTCAAGTTAAGAAACTCAATACTTCGATATAAAGACCATAAATAAAAGATCAAAGTTAAAAAAAAACCAAACAATTTCACTATAAAACCATAAAAAAAGTTCCAAGTTAAAAACTCAAAAGTTTTACTATAAAAAGCATAAAAAAGTTACAAGATAAAATAACTTAACAATTTCACTCTAATAACCTTAGCAAAAAATTTCCAAGTTAAGAAAACAATAGTTCACTATAAAGACCATAAATAAATGTTCAAAGTTAAAAAAACTAAACAATTTCACAATAAAAATCATAAAAGAAAGTTCCCAGTTAAAAAAAAAAAAATATTTTACTATAAAAAACATTAAAAAAGAGTTACAAGTAAAAAAAAAACCTCAACAATTTCTCTATAAATACCATAAGAAAAAAGTTCCAAGTTAAGTAACTCAATAATTCACATAAAAACAATAAATAAAAGATTAAAGTTAAAAAAAAAACTCAATAATTTAACTATAATAACCCTAAAAAAGGTTCCAAGTTAATTAAACTCAAAACATTTACCAGAAAAAGCATAAAAAAAAGTTAAAAGTTAAAAAACACAACAATTTCACTATAAAAACTATACAAAAGTTCCAAGTTAAAAAAAACTCAAAAGTTTTACTATAAAAAGAATAAAATAAGTTACAAGTTAAGATAACTCAACAATTTCACCATAAAAACCATAAGAAAAAAGTTTCAAGTTAAGAAACTCAACAATTCACTGTAAATACCAAAAATAAAATATCAAATTTAAAAAAAAAATCAATAATTTCACTATAAAAATCATAAAAAAATTTCAAGTTGAAAAACTCAAACTTTTTACTAAAAAATTTTACATGTTAAAACAACTCAACAATTTCACTCTAATAACCAAAAGAAAAAAGTTTCAAGTTAAGAAACCCAACAGTTCACTATAAAGACCATAAATAAAAGATCAAATTTAAAAAAAAAAAAAAAAATTTCACTATTAAACCATAAATAAAAAGTTACAAGTTAAAAACTAAAAAGTTTTACAATAAAAAGCATTAAAAAATTTACAAGTTAAAACAACTTAACAATTTCACTCAAATAACCTTAGGAAAAAAGTTACAAGTAAAGAAAACAATAGTTCACTATAAAGACCATAAATAAATGTTCAAAGTTTAAAAAAACTCAACATTTTCACTATAAAAAACCTAAAAGAAAGTTCCAAGTATAAAAAAAAAAACTAAAATGTTTTACTATAAAAAAATGTTACAGGATAACAAAATTCAACAATTTAACTATAAACACCATTAGAAAAAAGTTCCAAGTTAAATAACTCAATAATTCACATAAAAACCATAAATAAAAGATAAATGTTAAAATGACTCAACAATTTCACCATAAAAAACATAACTAAAATATTTCAAGTTAAGAAACTCAACAATTCACTATAAAGACCATAAATAAAATATCAAAGTTAAAAAAACTCAATAATTTCACTATAAAAACCATAAAAAAATTCCAAATTAAAAAAACTCAAACTTTTTACTAAAAAAAGTTACATGTTAAAACAACTCAACAATTTCACTCTAATATCCATAAGAAAAAAGTTTCAAGATAAAGAACTCAACAGTTCACTGTAATGACCATAAATAAAATATTAAAGTTAAAAAAAACTAAACAATT
This sequence comes from Lathyrus aphaca, assembly GCA_963966055.1. NCBI lineage: Eukaryota > Viridiplantae > Streptophyta > Magnoliopsida > Fabales > Fabaceae > Lathyrus > Lathyrus aphaca. The sequence continues at coordinate 381,071,081 of OZ014521.1, forward strand.
TCACTATAAACCATAAAAAAAAGTTCCAAGTTAAGAACTCAAAGTTTTTTACTATAAAAAGCATAAAAATTGTTACAAGTTAAAACAACTTAACAATTTCACTTTAATAACCTTAGGAAAAAATTCCAAGTTAAGAAAACAACAGTTCACTATAAAGACAATAAATAAATCTTCAAAGTTAAAAAAACTCAACAATTTCAATATAAAAACCATAAAAGAAAGTTCCAAGTTTTTAATATAAAAAACATAAAAAAAAAGTTACAAGTTCAAAAAACTCGACATTTTCTCATAAATACCATAAGAAAAAGGTTCCAAGTTAAGTAACTAAATAATTCACATAAAAACAAAAAATAAAAGATCAAAGTTAAAATAAATTCAATAATTTCACTATAAAAACCCTAAAAGAGTCCAAGTTAAATAAACTCAAAACATTTAATATAAAAAGCATAAAAAAGTTAAAAGTTAAAAAAACTCAACAATTTCACTATAAAAATCATAAGTAATATGTTCCAAGTTACGAAACTCAACAATTCACTATAAATACCTTGAATAAAAGATCAAAGATAAAAAAAACTCAACAATTTCACTATAAAAACTATACAAAAGTTCCACGTTAAAAAATACTCAAATTTTTTACTATAAAAAGAATAAAAAAAAGTTACAGGTTAAAACAACTCAATAATTTCACCATAAAAACCATAAGAAAAAAGTTTCAAGTCAAGAAACTCAAAAATTCACTATAAAGACCATAAGTAAAATATCAAAGTTTAAAAAACTCAATAATTCCACTATAAAAACCATAAAAAAATTCCAAGTTAAAAAACTCAAACTTTTTACTATAAAAAGCATAAAAAAAAGTTACAAGTTAAGAAAACAATAGTTCACTATATAGACCATTGGAAAAAAGTTCCAAGTTAAGAAAAAAAGTTCCAAGTTAAGAAAACAATAGTTCACTATATAGACCATAAATAAATGTTCAAAGTTAAAAATACTCAACATTTTCACTATAAAAACCCTAAAAGAAAGTTCCAAGTTAAAAAAAACAAAATTGTTTTACTATAAAAAACATAAAAAAAAGTTACAAGTTAAAAAAACTCAACAATTTAACTATAAACACCATAAGAAAAAAGTTCGAAGTTAAGTTACTCAATAATTCACATAAAAACCATAAATAAAAGATCATAGTTAAAACAACTCAACAATTTCACCGTAAAAACCATAAGTAAAATGTTTCAAGTTAAGAAACTCAACAATTCACTATAAAGACCATAAATAAAATATCAAAGTTAAAAAAACTCAATAATTTCACTATAAAAACCATTCAAAAAATTCCAAGTTAAAAAACTCAAACTTTTTACTAAAAAAAGTTAAATGTTAAAACAACTCAACAATTTCACTCTAATAACTATAAGAAAATAGTTTCAAGTTAAGAAAATCAACAGTTCACTATAAAGACCATAAATAAAATATGAAAGTTAAAAAAAACTAAACAATTTCAGTAGAAAACCATAAAAAAAAAGTTCCAAGTTAAGAACTCAATAGTTCACTATAAAGATCATAAATAAATGTTCAAAGTTAAACAAAACTCAACAATTTCAATAGAAAAACCATAAAAGAAATTTCCAAGTTAAAAAAAAAAAAGAAAATTTTTTACAATAAAAAACATAAAAAAAAGTTACAAGTTAAAAAAACTCAACAATTTCTCTATAAATACCATAAGAAAAAAGTTCCAAGTTAAGTAACTCAATAATTCACATAAATACCATAAATAAATGATGAAAGTTAAAAAAACTCAATAATTTCACTATAAAAACCCTAAAAAAGGTTCCAAGTTAAATAAACTCAAAATATTTACTATAAAAAGCATAAAAACAGTTTATACTTATAATAACTCAACAATTTCACTATAAAAATCATAAGTAATATGTTCCAAGTTAAGAAACTCAACAACTCACAATAAATACCATGAATAAAAGATCAAAGATAAAAAAAACTCAACAATTTCACTATAAAAACTATACAAAAGTTCCACGTTAAAAAAACTCAAAATTTTTACTATAAGAAGAATAAAAAAAAGTTACAAGTTAAAACAACTCAACAATGTCACCATAAAAACCAGATGAAAAAAGTTTCAAGTTAAGAAACTCAACAGTTCACTAGAAAGACCATAAATAAAAGATCAAAGTTAAAAAAACTCAATGATTCCACAATAAAAACCATAAAAAAATTCCAAGTTAAAAAACTAAAACTTTTTACTTAAAAAATTTACATGTTAAAATAACTCAACAATTTCACTCTAATAACCATAAGAAAAAAGTTTCATGTTAAGAAACTCAACAGTTCACTATAAAGACTATAATAAAAGATCATAGTTAAAAAAACCAAACAATTTCACTCTAAAACCATAAAAAAAAGTTCCAAGTCAAGAACTCAAATTTTTTATTATAAAAAGCATAAAAATAGTTACATGTTAAAACAACGTAACAATTTCACTCTAATAACCTTAGGAAAAAAGTTCCAAGTTAAGAAAACAACATATCACTATAAAGACCATAAATAAGTGTTCAAAGTTAAAAAGAACTCAACAATTTCACTAAAAAAACCCATAAAAGCAAGTTCCAAGTTTAAAAAAAAAAAAATGTTTTACTATAAAAAACATTAAAAAAACGTTACAAGGTAAAAAACAAACTCAACAATTTCTCTATAAACACCATAAGAAAAAAGTTCCAAGTTAAGTAACTCAATAATTCACATAAAAACCATAAATAAAAGATCAAAGTTAAAACAACACAACAATTTCACCATAAAAACCATAAGTAAAAAGATTCAAGTTAAGAAACTCAACAATTCACTATAAAGACCATAAATAAAATATCAAAGTTAAAAAAACTCAATAATTTCACTATAAAAACCATAAAAAAAAATTCAAGTTAAAAAACTCAAACTTTTTACTAAAAAAAGTTACATGTTAAAATAACTCAACAATTTCACTCTAATAACCATAAGAAAAAAGTTCCAAGTTAAGAAACTCAACAGTTCACTATAAAGACCATAAATAAAATATCAAAGTTAACAAAAAAACTAAACAATTTAACTAGAAAACCATAAAAAAAAGTTCCAAGTTAAAAACTGAAAAATTTTACTATAAAAAGCATAAAAATAGTTACAAGTTAAAACAACTTAACAATTTCACTTTAATAACCTTAGGAAAAAAGTTCCAAGTTAAGAAAACCATAGTTCACTATAAAGACCATAAATAAATGTTCAAAGTTAAACAAAACTCAACAATTTCAATAGAAAAACCATAAAAGAAATTTCCAAGTTAAAAAAAAAAAAAAAATTTTTACAATAAAAAACATAAAAAAAAATTACAAGTTAAAAAAACTCAACAATTACTCTATAAATACCATAAGAAAAAAGTTCCAAGTTAAGTAACTCAATAATTTACATAAATACCATAAATAAAAGATCAAAGTTAAAAAAACTCAATAATTTCACTATAAAAACCCTAAAAAAGGTTCCAAGTTAAATAAACTCAAAATATTTACTATAAAAAGCATAAAAAAAGTTAAAAGTTATAATAACTCAACAATTTCACTATAAAAATCATAAGTAATATGTTCCAAGTTAAGAAACTCAACAATTCACTATAAATACCATGAATAAAAGATCAAAGATAAAAAAAAACTCAACAATTTCACTATAAAAACTATACAAAAGTTCCACGTAAAAAAAAAACTCAAATTTTTTACTATAAAAAGAATAAAAAAAAAGTTACAAGTTAAAACAACTCAACAATTTCATCATAAAAACCATATGAAAAAAGTTTCAAGTTAAGAAACTCAACAGTTCACTATAAAGACCATAAATAAAAGATCAAAGTTAAAATAAAACAAACAATTTCACTATAAAACCATAAAAAAAGTTCCAAGTTAAAAACTCAAAAATTTTACTATAAAAAGCATAAAAAAAGTTACAAGTTAAAACAACTTAACAATTTCACTCTAATAACCTTAGGAAAAAAGTTCCAAGTAAAGAAAACAATAGTTCACTATAAATACCATAAATAAATGTTCAAAGTTAAAAAAAACTCAACATTTTCACTATAAAAACCCTAAAAGAAAGTACAAAGTTAAGAAAAAACAAATTGTTTTACTATAAACAACATAAAAAAAGTTACAAGTTAAAAAAAACTCAACAATTTAACTATAAACACCATAAGAAAAAAGTTCCAAGTTAAGTAACTCAATAATTCACATAAAAACAATAAATAAAAGATCAAAGTTAAAACAACTGAACAATTTCACCATAAAAACCATAAGTAAAAAGTTTCAAGTTAAGAAACTCAACAATTCACTATAAAGACCATAAATAAAATATCAAAGTTAAAAAAACTCAATAATTTAACTATAAAAACCATTAAAAAAATTCCAAGTTAAAAAATTCAAACTTTTTACTAAAAAAAGTTACATGTTAAAACAACTCAACAATTTCACTCTAATAACCATAAGAAAAAAGTTTCAAGTTAAGAAACTCAACAGTTCACTATAAAGACCATAAATAAAATATCAAAGTTAAAAAAAAAACTAAACAATTTTACTATAAAACCATAAAAAAAAAGTTCCAAGTTAAGAACTCAATTTTTTTACTATAAAAAGCATAAAAATAGTTACAAGTTAAAACAACTTAACAATTTCAATTTAAGAACCTTAGGAAAAAAGTTCCAAGTTAAGAAAACAATAGTTCACTATAAAGACCATAAATAAATGTTCAAAGTTTAAAAAACTCAACAATTTCAATATAAAAACCATAAAAGAAAGTTCCAAGTTAAAAAAAAAATGTTTTACAATAAAAAACATTAAAAAAAAAGTTACAAGTTAAAAAAACTCAACAATTTCTCTATAAGTACCATAAGAAAAAAGTTCCAAGTTAAGTAACTCAATAATTCACATAAAAACCATGAATAAAAGATCAAAGTTAAAAAAAACTCAATAATTTCACTATAAAAACCCTAAAAAAGGTTCCAAGTTAAATAAACTCAAAACATTTACTATAAAAAGCATAAAAAAGCTAAAAGTTAAAAACACTCAACAATTTCACTATAAAAATCATAAGTAATATGTTCCAAGTTAAGAAAGTCAACAATTCACTATAAATACCATGAATAAAAGATCAAAGATAAAAAAAAACTCAACAATTTAACTATAAAAACTATACAAAAGTTCCACGTTAAAAAAAACTCAAAATTTTTACTATAAAAAGAATAAAAAAAAGCTACAAGTTAAAATAACTCAACAATTTCACCATAAAAACCATAAGTAAAATGTTTCAAGTTAAGAAACTCAACAATTCACTATAAAGAACATCAATAAAATATCAAAGTTAAAAAAACTCAATAATTTCACTATAAAAACCATAAAAAAATTCCAAGTTTAAAAACTCAAACTTTTTACTTAAAAATTTAATGTTAAAACAATTCAACAATTTCACTCTAATAACCATAAGAAAAAAGTTTCAAGTTAAGAAACTCAACAGTTCACTTTTGTTTCGGCCAGGCCCAACTTCCAGTGTTGGGCCAGACAAATTAGCGGCCCAACACGCCCTTCGTCGGGCATCACGCTCGGGAGGATGGTCTGTGTCGCCCAAGGTTTAACCGACCAAAATAAGGTCCCCTAACGGCTAGTTCTGACCGTTACATATTCCTACGGGTTTCACGATCCACGCCCAATGGTTTGAACCAATAACCATCCACCAAGGACATTATATAAACCCTCTCACGCGAGAGGATCAGGTATTCAATTCTCTCACCCTTAATCTCGTACTTGCACACTCTTTGCTCAGTCTCTTACTTCAGCATCAGAGTGCCTTGCAGGTACACCCCCCTCTCCTCATCAGCCGTCCTTCAACAATGCTCGACGCCAACCATATCGGATCCTGATCTCCAGGTACGATCAGGTGGCGCCGTCTGTGGGAACGCTGACTTCCCCGTTATTTTCTCTCAAAATCCTCAAGAACCAAAGTCTTTTACCAAGATCCATGGTTGCTCGAGACAAGAATCCAGACAACCGGTTGAATGACGGTATGCTACTCACGCAACGTGAGAGCAACGCTAATAATCCTCCACACGAAGAAACCGTGCAGGATCACCCAGACGGGAAGACAACTTCACCTTCCCCCGATCGCGACCAGCCTCTAGAAAGTCGCCCGGAGGTCCTCCTTCCTCCAACACCTTCAGGATCTGACTTTGTTGTGCTGACTGAGATTCTCAACCAGACGAATTTGTTGCTCCTCGCCCACGGTGAGAAGATTGCCCGTCTTGAGGACAACAACCGTCGATCATCCCGATCCCCCGCGAGACATTGAGGAAGACGTAGTCCGTCCCCCCAAAAGGAAAAGGAAAGGACGCAATGATGAATCCACCCATAACAAACGGTCCCGCTCGTCTCCTCCTTGGTCGTCCCCTCCAAGAAGGTGATCTCGGTCACCAAGAAAGTCAAGAAAGAGCAGATCAAGATCTACATCACCCCGGCGAACCAAAAAGCACGCGCCCCGGTCTCCTTCATTTAATTCTAGTGATGATGAGGACACCAGGGGCCCCCTTTCGTCAGAAATCATGGCCACTAAACTCCCACGGGGTCTGGAGAAACCTCCACCCTTAGGCTCGTATGATGGACCACCGATCTCGACGAGAATATCGAGAATATCGATGCCTTGCTCGACTACCGAGGGGTCCGAGGAGCAATCAAATGTCGTCTCTTTCCTACGACTTTGAGGAAAGGTGCGATGACGTGGTACAAAAGCCTCGAGGAAGAGTCCATCACTTCCTGGAAATAACTCGGACGCACGTTTTCTAGACACTTCACCGCTTCTAGACGCCACTCGAAAATGGAGGCATTGCTCGAAGCAATCATCCAAGGGAAGGACAAGCCTCTGCGAACCTATATCGAGAGGTTCAACAAAGAAGCGGTCTAGGTATCCACCACAGACGACATGAAGAAATATTTGCTGGAGCAGGGTCTACACCCGTCGACTGATTTCCACCGTGCGGTCGGCATCGAGACCCCGACCACCCTTGATGCTTTCTTGTTAAAAGCCCAAGCTTACATCCAATACGAGGAAAAGCAGGCTGCTAGCTCCGTCCGAGATGCCCGGCATCGTGAGGACGCAAAACCCTCCAAAGTCGATGAACCCTCGACATCTCGTCGGGGAGGAGACAAAAGAAAGGAAGATCGCTCCCGTGAACCACGGGAGCACAGAGGAACCGTCGTCCGGTTTCATGAATATACTCCTCTCCTGGTCTCTAGAGAGAAGATCCTATCTGAATGTGCCAATTCGGAGTTCAGACAAGCAGGAGTACGTTTCCCGAAGCAGCTGGTTAGTAAACCGGGCACAGACAAGAAGAAATACTGCAGATTCCACAAGAGTCACGGTCATAATACTGAAGACTGCATCCACCTCAAAAATGCAATCGAGATACTTATTAAAGACGGGCACCTCAAGCAATTTACTAAATCAAGAGACGCCCCTCGCCAAGAGGCGCAGGAGGCTCAGAAGGTCGAAGAGGTTGTACCCATACCATCAGATGCGAACATGCAAGTTGCTCTAAGCATCTACCGCCCGGAGGACTTCTTCCTGCCCGACCATACCAAGAGCCCGGGGTATTTTTCCTCCCACAGCCCGTGGGAAACCTTTCCTTCCGCAATGGTCATCTCAGGGGGAGGTTTCAACAAAATCACGGTCGGGTTCGTAAAGAGGAAATTTGACCAACTGATCGCGAAAGGCCCTGCTCAAATCCCAACCTTGGACCCCCCAAGAGAGGGTTCGGTACCCCTTATCTTTTACAGAGAGGAACTCTTGGGAGGGGAACCGAATGCCAGCATCCTGTTACTCATCCGTGCGCGAATGGCAAATTTCGATGTCAGAAGAATCCTGGTAGACCAGGGCAGCTCATGCGACATCATGTATTCCCAATTATTTTTAACACTCCAGTTGAATGAAATACACCTGACTCCATACGTTGGATCAGATCTTCAAGGTTTTAACGGAGCAGTTTCCCGACCATGGGGCTACATCGATCTCATTGTGACCTTCGGGGCATCCAAGACCGCCAGATCTGTTCGCGTCCAGTTCTTGGTCGTAGACTGCCCTTCGTTATATCAATGTATCTTAGGGCGACCAACATTGGCTGAGCTGATCGCTGTTCCATCTACCGTTCATCTGAAGATGAAGAATTATACTACCTTGGGCAAGGTCGCTACATTACATGGTGACGTCGAAGCTGCTCGCCGATGCTTCGAAGCAGCCTCCAAAGGCCTCAGCTCGATATCGTACCAGCCGAACCCATATGCTCCAACACCTCCGGATGCTCCGCGAACATCCAAAGTTTTTCCCTAGGTCGACTCAATCGATCTAGATTGCAGGTTTTCAGATGAAGACGAGGGCGTTCAGAAGCTGTCTGATCCACAGTCCCGGCCAATTCCTGATGGAGAATTCGAGCTAATTCCTTTGGGAGATGATCCAGCTCGTTGTGTCAAGATCGGGGCCCATTTGCCCAACTTGGCGAAACGACAATTGGAAGCATGCCTCAAGGGAAACGCCGACGTATTCGCTTGGAGCGCCGCAGAAATTCCAAGGCTCGACCTCGAAACGGCCTGCCATCATCTCTCCATCGATCCAGCACACAAGGTTGTCGCCCAGCGTAGGAGGAAGCAGTCAACTGAAAAGACCAAAGCAGCCGAGTCAGATATTAAAGACCTCCTATAGGCAAATTTTGTAACTGAGGCCAGGTATACAACCTGGCTCTCAAATGTTGCACTTGTCAAGAAATCTAATGGAAAATGGAGAATGTGTGTTGACTATACCGATCTTAACCGGGCTTTCCCGAAAGACGCATATCCTTTGCCCAACATTGACAAATTGGTTGACAATCCGGCCGGTTTCAAACTATTATCCTTTATGGACGCCTACTCAGGTATAATCAAATCCTTATGGTCGTGGCCGACAAAAATTACACGACCTTCATGACCGAATCGGGCAACTATTATTATAACGTTATGCTCTTTGGTTTAAAAAACGTAGGCGCGACCTATCAGCACATGATGAACAAAATTTTCCGAGCTGAAATTAGGGACATGCTCGAAGTATACATGGACGACATGATAGTCAAATCCCAGGAAGAAACAGATCATGCTTCCCACCTACGAAAGGTGTTCGACCAAGCTCGAAAATGCAAGATGCATTTCAACCCGGAAAAATGTACATTCGGAGTTCGAGCAGGTAAATTCCTTGGGTTCTACTTAACCGAGCGAGGGATCGAAGCCAACCCGGATAAATGTCGAGCATTCACAAAAATACCTACCCCAAACTCTAAAAAGTCCATACAATCATTAAACGGGGTTCTCGCCTCCCTCTCCCGGTTTGTGGCGAAATCCGCTCAACACGCCCTCCTATTTTACAAACTCCTTCGCAAGGAGGCTTCCTTTGAATGGACAGAGGAATGCGAGCAGGCTTTGTCCCATTTGAAAAAAGCATTGTCTGAACGAAGGGGAAACACTCTACCTCTATCTCTCTGTGGCAAACGAGGTCGTGAGTGCAGCCCTCATTCGCGAACTGCCCGAGGGGCAGAAACCTATTTACTTTACAAGCAAGGCGCTGCACAACCCTGAACTTCGATACCTCCAGATAGAAAAGGTGGTGTTGGCCCTCCTTTTTGCAGCTAGAAGACTACGACATTATTTCTTAGCCCACATTGTTATCGTAAGAATAGACCAACCCATAAAGCAATTGCTCGCAAGGCCAGATATGGCCGGACGAATGTTAAAATGGTCGTTGGAATTGTCCGAAATCGATATCAAGTTTTAAGGGAGACAAGCTCTCAAAGCTCAAGCGCTAGCCGACTTTGTGGAAGAACTCACTTTCACCGAGCAAGAGTTAAAATCCCCGTCCAAATGGACCATCTTCGTAGATGGGGCATCTGACCCGACAGGTAGTGGAGTCGGGATAATTCTGGAAAACGAGGAAAACATCATCGAAGTATCTTTGACTTTGTATTTCCCCACATCTAACAACCAGGTTGAATATGAGGCCTTCTTGGCCGGTCTACGACTCGCGAACGACCTAGAGGCGGAAGAAATCGTAATATGCACAGATTCCCAGTTGGTCGCCAACCAAGTCTGAGGGGATTTCCAGGCCAAAAATGACAATATGGCTGAATATTTTGCCCTTGTTAGGAACTAGCTGAAACGATTCACGAGCATAGAATTCAGACACGTCCCGCGGGAAAATAACACTCGAGCTGATATCCTTTCCAAACTGGCAAGCACCAAAAGAAAACGAAGCAACAAGTTTGTCATACAAGAAGTGCTCCCCCGACCAAGCATCGGGCAATCTTCGACCCACTTAGACGTTAACCGCGTGGGAAACGCCAACTACTTGATGACCCTAGTATTCAATTACTTGACCAAGGAGGAGTTACCAACAGACCCGAAAGCGACCAGTATCGTACGTCGAAGGTCGTGCTAATATACTTTGGTCGGTAGGAATTTGTATCGTCGAGGCTTCTCCACACCTCTCCTCAGATGCGTCGGGCGAGCGATCGCTAGCCCGAAAGATCCTTCGGGCAGGATATTATTGGCCGACACTCCAGAACGACGCGAAAGAGCACTTAAAGAGATGCGAAAAATGCCAACGACATGGGGACGTGCACGTGGCGCTGTAAACACCCCAAATTTGCCCTCACCCATTCACACCATGGCTTGTGATCTTTTCATATGCATAAGTTCAATCATAGCATCTCATATTGCATTTTTGCTTCATTGCATTGTTCCCAAGTCATCTGCATCTAGGGTTTGTGATCTGAGCAATCCAAGAGCCATTTGAGCCACTCCAAAGGTCATCAATCACTTCAAAGGGGTCCATTTATGTTCAATAATCTTATTATATCCTCACCAAGTCAAGAAAGTCAAAGAATCACAAGAACTGAGAAAGGCATGGAAGCAGAGCCAGGTTTAACTGCACAGATGACCTAGAATTAGGGTTTTGGTTTCAGAGGCCATAACTCCAATTTTTTTGGTCATTCTTGTTTCTATTGGTCTCTGTATGATATGAGGATCATGCATATCAATTTTTATGAAGAAATTCCATGGGGAAGGCATCTAATCAAGAGTTGACTTCTTGAGCAAGTTAGTGCAAAATCAGGGCATCTGAGGCCCCCAATAACCCAACCAAAGGGTGTTATTCATCATTTTGAATGTGTATGATCTTTATTTGATCATATAAGATGTTAGAAGTTCACAAAATTGAAGAATTTCAAGCCATTTGCAAAGTTGCCTTTTTGGGAAAATGACTTGTAATGGAAACTTGCCATTTTGGGAAAGTTTTTCAACCCTTGCTTTTTGGCTCAAAAATGCTTCAAATGAGAAAACTTTGGTCATGAAAGTTGTAGAATGGATCATTCCCTTTTCAAAAAGTACAAGAACTCATTCTAATTCATTTTGGATCAAAAGTTATGGCTTGTCAAAGTTGGGAAAAATCACATAATTTCAAGTTTTCTACCAAAGAGGCAAAGTTGCAAAACCCTTTGCCAAGGCCAATTGTGCTTTCAAATGGACTTCTAATCTTTGTATAAACATACACCAAGGCCTAAAATTCAGAATGCACCAAAGGTTTGCCTATTTTCATGACTTATGGATCAAGAAACTTCAAAAGGGGCAAAAGTTGGACAAAGTTGCAAAACCTATGATAAACCCTAATCCACTTGCTGCATTGCCTCTAAACCTTTTCCATGGCTCTCCCTGATTCAAGCTGCAGCCAAGCCATGCTTTGTACCTTCACTACCATAGCCCATACCTCTCTTACACAAAACTTGACTTTTTTGCAAAAAGACCCATACCAATCAGCCTGTGCCACACCAACTTCTCTGACCTCTCTAGTTGTGATAAGTGGACCAAATGCAACATAACACACAACACACACAAGCCTGAAACTCTCTCCAAGCCATAGTTCCAAGTTTTCACCCCTTATGCATTTCCATTCGAAACTCACTCCACATGACACAAACACTAAAGCAAACTCCATAGAACATCTCAGCATACTCCCCTGATCATTTCCCTACCCTCATTCATCCCTGAAACCTCCTCAAACTGAAACACGATTTCTCTCCCTCACTGAACAGAACTCCATAAAACTCACAAATCAGCCACTTTCCAATCAAACTAAACCTCAAAGCATCTTCAGGAGATCCATTGGAGAAGCTTTGAAGCAAGGAGGCAGCCTGAAAGCTCCAAACTGAAAGCTTCACTTCAGGTAGCTTCGAAAATTATTTTTTCCAGAAACCTTGTTTTAAGTTGCTAAAATGATCTACATGTTTCCCTGAATGCAATGAGCTTTGAATTTTTGAAAATGATGCAGAAATGAGGATGTATGGTTTGTCTGAAACTTTGCCCGTAAATTTGATTTTTGCTTGTTCTTCATGATTCATGAAAAATAAATGAGTTTTGTTGCTGGATTATTGTTTAGGATGTTTAGTTGAGTTGATCTGGAGATTTTGGCATGTTTTAGTGAGGTTTTGAGAGAGATAGGTTGAAGGTCTCGCCGGAGAAGACGACCGGAAGTCTTCTCCGGCCACCTGAGGGTCATTAAACCCTAATCTGTGTAATTAACCAAGTTTGAATGTGGACCCTTGATTCTGTAGACTTTTGTTGACTCGCGCGTGAATGAGTGGCCAGGATTTCTCATTAAAACCCTAATCTATGTTTAATTAATTCAAAGCCTGTTTAATTAATTCATAGATAAAATTAGCCAGATTTGAATCTGGGCCCTTGGATCTGGCGTGCAGTCAACCAGTCCAAGCCCAGATCAAATCCTGGCCATCCCTCTTGCATACTTTCATTTATTTATATTTTTATTTCATTTTTATTCATTTGTTTTGCATATTTATTTTAAAAATAGCTAAAATCATTAAAAAATTATGAAAATTTTTGTCAAGGGTTTCATGAATTTTCAGAACACAAAAACATTTTTATTTTTATTTTTTGCATTAAAATTTATTTTTAAATCATTTAAATGTTTATTTTAATTAGTTAATGGAAATTAATTAATTAAAAATGCATTTAGGTATTTAAAAATCACCAAAAAATTCATATTTCATTTAGAAACATTGTCCAACTTTCAAACCAAATTTCTTTTTTGTTCTTGATGCCTTTTGATCATTTTCATTGGATTTAATTTCATTTCAAGGCAATATTTTATGTCAAACTTCAAAAATTCATTTCTGCCTAACCATTGAGAGTTGGATGATGATTCTTTTTGCATTGCATCTTGTATAGCATGTAGTTTATAGGATAAATTTGGTTTGATTTGATCTTGCATTTTCAATTTGTTTAGGATTTTTCTTGATGAGGTACCTTAAAACCCTAGCAATCTTAGGAAATTCATAACTTTCACTAGGTTAAGAGTTGGATCCCCTCCTTTGGGCAGTGAGTTTGTATAGGTTTAGGGTTTCTTTGATTGCATTTTCAAATTTTTATCATGTCATATGCTTCTGATTTTGAATTTTGCTTTGTGTGTTGATCATAAACCCTAATTTGTGCTTTCCTTTGCATCCTTCTTGCATTTTCTTGCATCCATTGACCTACCATAACATTTTGTGCATTCATTTGATCCATAATACATCTTAGGACATTTTAGAATCATGCTTGATCATTGCATCTTTCATTTTCCATGTCATATGCCCATTACACTTCATAACTTTTCATGAACATCCATGGTTCAAAGCATGTTTCTTTTGCATCCATATACTTGTTTGATCATTCTCATGCCATGCCTCATGATTGTATCATCTCTTAGCATCATTAACATCATTGTTTTTGCTCCTGGTTTTGGTTTGCATCATCACATTTCATCTCATTTGCATTGCATTTCATTTCTTTCACTAACTTTTCAGGTGGTAAGTTACTTTGAGAAGTGAATTTGCCTTCACTTCTCATAATCTCTTTTCATCTCTTTCACACTTCCCTTGCTGCATTTTGTATGTGTTTTGTATTGAGCTTGCTCATTCTTGTTCATCTTACTTTCTTTCTTCAAGCAACTTGTCTTATTAAGTGAAACAAGTTGTTTTGCTTCTCTCTGCTCCTTCCTCCTTTCATCTGTTTCTCTCCTTGGTGGCTCTTTGAAGATTCTTTCTCTCTTAAGCCTCACAAGCCCTAGGACCTCCAAGTATGATAACATTTAGGGTTTGATTAGTCCCCCATTTAGCTTTTACCTTTGTGTCATCTTTGAGTCTTCTCTCCTCTCACCTCATAACCAAGGACTAAACCCTAAAGGCTTTAAGGCTTTGTGATTAAGCCTATGCCTGCATCCTTCTATTAGGATGGAGTGTATAACTTTAATCCTAAGTGTTAAACCCTTAATGTGTTTAAATCCTTTAATAAATTCACCTAATAATTACTAAGACATCAAGCTTGTAACTTGGGCCTTGCATTAGGGTTCTAATTCTTTCTTAATTGGTTAAGAAGGACTAACCCTAGTGTTAATGGACAAGTCCCCCTCAAGTTGTCTTACAAATCATAAAAAATCACTTCTTCATCTTACCATTAACTAAAATCCACCTTAATAAAGGCTTTGTGTTGTCATGAGGTTAATCCCTAATCATGGATTAAGTTGAGGAGTCTTCCTCAGCTTAAATATTCTCATCTATTATCCTTCTATTAGGATGGTGTAATGAGTCTGTTTAATCCTTGATTATGGCTTAAACTCATTACTTAACACTAAACAAAAACAACAAAAACATCTAAATAATTACAAGTAGGTTAATGATCTTAATCCTACATCATGGTGATTAAGTGTGAGATGCTGACTTCACACTTAAGGTATTCTCATTACCCCTAATCAGAGGGAGGATATGATGAGTTTACTAACCCTTAGTTTAGGCTTAAGCTCATTAACTTATGACAAATCTCAAAAATCAATAAAAGATTGAAAACACAAAAACAAACAATAATCGTCCCCTCCGGGATTCTTTTCTCATCTCATTCACTCACAAACGAGAACTTGCTTCTTCCGTCTAATGCAAGACAGTTTGCACCTGAGCCAGACAGGTCATACACTTGAGCATAGACAAGCAAGCAGTTCATAAGTAAATTCATTTTCAGTCTCTTTGGGTCGAACTACGGTGTTCTGACTTCCTCATTGCATGAGAGGATACGTAGGCATAACTTAACAGTTATCAAACAAAAGTCTCTGTTTATTCCCCCTCCTTCCAGCAATTATTCTTTAAGCCTCATAATCATGAGTATACTCTTTCCTTGCACTGACACTTCTTTTACTCACTTCACTTTTCTTTGACACTGACACTCATATTCTTTCCAGCTTTGATACACAGATTGCACTGACACTACCCCTTTAAAACACAAATCTTTTAAGTGTGGATCCCATCGAGTAAGACGGACAACATGGGTGCTAATACCTTCCCAGGTTGTAACCAACCCCCTTTCTCAGTCTCTCTGGTTCGCAACCGTCTTATCCATATCTTTCCTCAGGTTTATGCAGCATTACCTTTCCTTCGGGATAAAAATGCCTAGCTGGCGACTCTATTCATTTCCTCCTCTTTCGCCGACCGTTCGCGTCTGTACCCCTTCTGACCAGGTGTCATTTGGTGGGAGCGACAGCTTGGCGACTCTGCTGGGGACACTTATACTGTAACCAGGGCTTCTGGTTCTTTTTGTGGGTTCCTCCTAGCGCTTGTTTGATTTATGTTTACTGGGGTGTTATGTGCTAATTGTGTTTATATAGTTGCTTTATTCATTGCTTTATGTACAGTTATTTATTGCTTTCTTTACAGCTTTATATATCATACTGTCATAATGTCATCTGGCTGGATCTGGTTTTTGTTTTGGTGGGTGGGTTTCTATTGAGATATAAGGTCCTATACCTGGGACCTGAGTGACACCTAGGCTAGAGTGGTTCATGTTCTTTCCCATTCCATTTCGGTCTGGTGCGGGAATATGAAAAACGGTTCAGATGTGGGTTTCTTCTTGAGAACTTTGTGCTACAGATTTCCTGTAGTGCTAGGGCTATCTGGGAAGCCTGCTAAGTCTGGATGACCTTTATTATTGACCTTCAGAAACTGAGGTGAATTAGGGGAGGATCTTTTATGGTTATTGTAAACACTGTACCCCCGGGTTAGAAGTGTTTACACTTCTCATAACTGATCCAAGTCTGAGGATCCTTGTTTTAGAACATCACCTGTGAGGGGGGTTGGGGCTGTTTACAGGTTTGCAGGTACCCTTGGCCACATCATACCCAGTTACTTATTGTGTTTAAGAATGCTTCACTTTGGACAGTTCTTGTGATTTAACCCTGGATATGTGACTCTTTATTTGAGTCCCCCACCTTGGTTACTGGACTTCTGAACCTCCATCTAGACTTCTTGAACATACATGGACTTTATATCAAGACAGTAAATCAGATCCAGCCTGATCACAAACCCTTGTATATCATTTGCATACATCATCATTGCATCATTTGACATTTGTTTATTTGTTTTTCAGGGTATCCATATTGTATCTTGCTTGGTTTTGACCCCTTCATCTGCATAGACCTCTGTTTCACCAGTTATCTGCTTCAGTTGTCTCCATCATTTGTCTGCTTTAGCTATCTTCATCATCACCAGCATCAGCCTATCAGTGGCCCATCTCCAGTACCAGTCTTGATCTTCATCAGCATTTGTTTTCAGCCCTTCATCAGCAGTCATGGCACCCAGGAAGAGCAACATTTCATATCATTTCTTTGAGCCAGTGCTGACTGGCATCAGGCAGGTCCAGGCACTTATCACTCCAGACCACATCCCATTATTCAGAGAACATTATGGAGGCATCCTTGATATGGTTATGGACCTGGACCCTTTTCAGAGGAGTTTGATCCACACCTGCTTACAGTTTTATGACCCTCCTTTGAGATGCTTCACTTTCCAGAACTTTCAGTTAGGACCTCTGCTGGAGGAGTTCTCATCATTGATTGGAGTACCTGTCAGGGGTGGTGTCCCCTTTAACCCTGAGATGGCTTCTCCCAGCAATGGAGAAGTGGCAAAGGCACTATATTTGGAGCCTATTTTGATTGAGCAGAACATGACCACAAAGGCTGGGATCCCTGGTTTGCACTTAGACTTTCTGACTTCTCAGGCTATCCTGAAGGCTTCCTTGGGAGAATGGAGGGCAGTTTGTGCATTGTTAGCCCTCAGTATATATGGGGTTATACTATTTGCAGATGAGCCCAGGTTTATCAGCAAGAATGCCATTCATCTTTTCCTTTTGAGGAACCCAGTGCCCACATTGCTGGGGGATTTCTATTATTCTGTCCACCAAAGAAATGAGAAGCAGAGAGGGAAGTTGGTGAGATGCTGTGCTCCTCTATTTCACACTTGGTTGCTTAAACACTTACCCAAGACTGATGCCTTCCTGAATCCTCACCAACAGAAGAATTGGGCTAAGAGACTTATTGCTTTGACTTCAGATGACATCAGATGGTGCACCCAGAGCGCCAAAGGCAGGAGGGACATAATCACTAGCTGTGGGCAGTACCCCAATGTACCTCTAGTGGGAGTGAAGGGTTGCATCAACTACAATCCTTTGCTGTTTAAGAGACAATTGGGCTATGCTTTGGTTCACCCTCCTAGAGTGCAAGACTTGGCTGAAACCCTGTATTGTGAGATAAAACCTAATATAGCTATTGTCAGACAAGCATCCTGGGCTTGGGACAACATCCAGACCAAAGGGATGGCCATCCTTGGGAGATGCAATAATGTGGCTTCAGCTCAGTATTATGAATGGTCCCATGCTAGAGCTCAGATTTCTGGGATGCCTTTCACCATTGAGGATGCACCTGGACCATCCACAGTACCACCTCCAGCCACTGTCAGCCTGGAAGAATTTGAGAAGCTGAAGGAAAGAAATGAGAATCTGTCTCAAGCTCTGAAGAAGACCCTCTGGGAGAGGAGTGATGGTCGTCTAGACATTGAAAGGTTGGAAAAGCTTAAGGTAAAACATATGGCCAAGATTGAGAAAGCAGAAGACTACATCAAGAGATCCAGAGCTGGAGAGCAGATATTGAAGAATGCCTGTAAAGAGGCCCAGTTTCAGAAGGCTAGGACTGATCTCTATCAAGAGGAAAGTCAAGCTAGGTGGGTCAGGATCACTGAAGCTCGCGCTCAAGAAGATAAGAGAACTCAAGCCAGGATTGAGCAGTTGGAGGCCAATGAAAAGAAACAACAGGAAGCCTTACTGGCAGCCCAGAAGGAGATTTCAGAATTGAAGCTTAGGGCTGGTGTGAAGAGGTCAAAGGACCAGGACAGGCACAAGAAGCTGACCACTGCTATTGCCACTAGAAACCTTCTTATCAGGAACATCACATAGCATCCGGCTGGTCCTGTAACTGAAGCACTTTTGAAGGAGGTTAAGGAGGATGAGTTTGGACTTGATGTCTGACCTCTTTGCTTGTTGTTATTTCCATTTGATGTACTTTTCTTTTTATGTTGTATTTTGACCCTTCAGGGGCATATGTTGTAAAAAAACAGACTATGTATTATTCACCATTTGTAATGTATTTGTTAGTTTGTTTCATTGAGTTTCTTTTCTCAAGCAACATCAAAGCATCTTCCTCAGGGTCTGGAAAGGTCAAAACCAAGTACCAAGCCAGATACCTTGGAAACAAATAAGCATACTGCATTGCATACTAACTTTTATTTGTTTTGTAGGCTCTTGTTTTTGGTTTGTTTGTTACTAACTCTGTTGTGGTTCAAGAATTATTGCTCGCCGCCGGGTGTTCCCTCTCAACCGTCCGCACCGGTATCCTACTCGCAACAATCTTCCTGGTATCCAAATGGACCAAGTACAACAAGATCTAACAGAGGTCAGAACTCAGATGGCTAATGAAAGGCAGGAGATGAGAAACCAAATGACCCAATTCATGGAAGTAATGAATGGCTTAGCCCAAAGTCAAGAAAGGTTGAGGGCATTGGTAGAAAGACAAACCCCGGAGGAACCCCACCTGGGAACTGGAGGAATAAGTAACAATGAAAGGGGACAACCTCATGTCAATCCACCAGTATATGGGCCTCATCTACATCCGGAAGTCAACATCCCGGGTAATGTGCAAGGAAATACTACTGGAGGAAGAATCTTACAGGAAGACCCCCAAGAGGAGCAGTTTACCGTAATGGGAGCTGGGGATGAAGTCTATGATAAGAGGTTTGATGAAATTGCTGAGAAGTTGAGATCTCTGGAGTCTCAAAATTCCCTAGGTTTTGATGTCATGGATATGGGGTTAGTGGATGGGGTAAGGATTCCCCACAAGTTTAAACCCCCGTGCTTTGAGAAGTACAATGGAACTTCCTGTCCACGAACTCACTTACAGTCTTTTCTGGGAAGACTTAAGGCATACACCATGGATGAAAAACTGTGGATGTTTTACTTTGAAGATAGCTTGAATGGGGCTTCAAGGGAGTGGTATTCGCACTTGACCAGAGCTACAATTAGATGCTGGAAGGACCTAGCTGAAGCTTTCATCAGGCAGTACCAATACAATCTGGACATGGCCCCTAACAGAACCCTTCTGATGGGAATGTCTCAATCCTCCAGAGAAAGCTTCAGGGAATATGCCCAGAGGTGGAGACAGCTTGCTGCTGCTGTCCAACCACCCATGTCGGAAAGAGAAATGGCCGATATGTTTATGAACACTCTGCAAGGAACATATATTGATAGGCTAGCTGCTTTTTCTTCCACCAGCTTCGCTGACGTAGTTATAGCCGGGGAAAGAATTGAAAGCCTTCTAAAGATGGGTAAGATTTCTGATAATGGCGCAAGTTCATCCAGTAATCCCAGGAAGCCTTTTGTGGGACCTAGAAGAACAGGTGAGACAAATGCCATCCATGCCAGCAGGGGCAGACCTCAGTATGTTCACAGATCAGTGGCAGCTGTCACAATTCCAGCTCCAATTCCTCAGCAACCAGCATATCAACCACAACAACAACCACATTATCAGCAGCAAGTTCAGTACCTGCCACAAAGATCCTACAACAACAACAACAACAGTCCACAACAAAGACCTTTTCAACAAAGACCATCACAGGCAAACAGGGTAATTGACCCTATCCCTATGCCTTATGCTGCCTTATTGCCACAACTCCTGAAACTCAACTTGGTTGAATTAAGGACATTGGCACCACCAGATCCCTCCAATCTCCCAAGGAATTACAATGTCAACGCCAGGTGTGCTTTTCATTCCAATGCACCTGGCCACAATACGGAAAAATGCAGGGCTTTACAAATGAAGGTACAAGATTTGGTGGATTCTAAAGCCCTCAATTTTTCACCCCCTCCAAATGTCAACAAGAATCCCATGCCCAATCATGGAGGGCCAAGAATTAATGCCATTGAGGAAGACAAGCCATCTTTCTTGATAACCAGTGTTAGACAGATTCGAACACCTCTGGTAGAAATTAAAGCTCAGCTTCTAGAGTGCCAGATGTTCCCCGGGTGTGAGCTCGGTTGTGGTTATTGCAACATTTCGGTCAACGGATGTGATAATTTAAGAAGCGGCATAGATGGTCTTATCAAAAGTGGTATACTCCAGATCACAACAACGGCGCCTACAAATCCAGCAATTCCTCTGACAACAATTCCTGACTCTTCTACAACTGCAACAACAATCATTCCGACCAATTCATCAATATCATCAACAATGGCTCCATCCATCACTTCAGCAAACCAGATGACAACAACCATTCCTTCTACAACATCAGCATCCATTTATTCTGCAGAATCTTCTACAACACCAGCAGAAATTAATGAAGATATCTCAGCAGTCACCATCTACTATGATCCATCAAATGTTCCTCCAAACAACAACTTTCAACAACAAACAGTGGCGTCTCCTTCCAGATCACCAGTCACCATTTACTACGATCCGCACACCATTTCAGTACCCTCCTCTGCTGCAGTCAGTCCAGTTACTATCACGGTGCCTGGACCAGTTCCATATGAAAGCAGTAATGCCATACCCTGGCATTATGGCTCTGATCTTTACTGCAACGGGGAGAAAATCACTTTGGATTCTTCAACCTCTTCTCCACAAATTGATAATGTTGGGGGAGGCGGAGGCTTCACCAGAAGCGGACGCCTTTTTGCCTCGCAGACTCAAAGACCTAATGCCGAAGCAGAAGCTGCTGCCAAAGCAAAAGGAAAGAGTGTGGTATTTGAAGATCCAGCTGTCAAAGAAACTCAGAAGACATCTTTTGAGCAAGATGTAGATGAATTCATGAGAATTATAAAGAGAAGTGATTACAAGGTGGTGGATCAGCTTCACCAAACTCCCTCAAAGATCTCCATATTATCTCTGTTGATGTGTTCTGAAGCTCACAGGAATGCATTACTGAAAGTCCTGCATGCAGCATACGTGCCAGAGGAGATCACTGTTAATCAACTAGAAACTGTGGTGGCAAACGTCAACACCAGTCATGGACTGGGCTTTACCAATGCTAACTTAACAACTGAGGGACGTAACCACAACAAGGCTTTACATATCACCCTGGAGTGCAAGGGTGATGTTCTATCTCATGTACTGGTGGACACTGGGTCATCACTCAATGTCCTACCAAAGAAAGCCTTAGTGAAGCTGGAGTATGATGGATTAACACTACGTCCAAGTAATTTAGTGGTAAGAGCTTTTGATGGCTCTAAAAGATCAGTGCTTGGGGAGATTGATCTGCCTGTGATGATTGGCCCGCAGACTTTTAAGATTACCTTCTATGTGATGGACATTCAGCCGGTCTACAGCTGTTTGTTGGGTAGACCCTGGATCCATGCCGCTGGCGCTGTTACGTCTACCCTTCACCAGAAGCTGAAATTCGAGTGGGAAGGCCAGATCATCACCATTTGTGGCGAAGAAGACATCTTTGTTAGCCATCTGGCCACGTATAAGTATATTGAGATGGATGGAGAGATCCATGAAACTATGAGCCAGGGGTTTGAGGCCCTGAACATTAATGAAGCATCTGCAGTACTGGGAACCTCCATGACGTCTTATCAGCAAGCCAGGAAGATTGTTGAAGAGGGTATTGCCCAAGGCTGGGGCAAGCTACTGCCCGTGGAGAAGAAGGAAGACAGATTTGGGTTGGGTTACAAACCAACTCAACAAGATCAATCAGAGGCTGCCAAGAAGTCCAGTTTTGTCAGCGGGGGAATGCTCACCCCGGATGCAGTGAACAACTTGGAAGACGAGGATGAACGCGACCGCAACCTGGAGAGCTGGATACGTCCAAGGATCCCGGGGAACCAAGTCCTTAACTGGTCTTCCCAGGAAATTATAAGGGTTACTCCTGCAGAGTAATTATTATTTCCTGTATTTTTAAGCATGCATCAAGTCTTGCATCTTGCCCAAGATGACAAGACTCATTTTGTAATCGGGCCATCTTGTAATTTTGTGCAAACAGATCAATCAATGAATATCGGACATCTTTTGCAAATGAGTCTTTTTCTTTTCCGCTCACTGTTTTCCATTTTTCTTTTTGTACAAAAATAAAATGGCAATGTTTTCCAAAATGATAACTTTATTTCACTTTTTTCTAAACAAGATTAAAATCGATCACTAAAATGAACAATCTAAACCCTTGCAGAGAGTGCCTTTCAGACTGCACCGACAACAACACAGCTATGACTTCGTATGACTTTGACAATCCAATCAATCAAGCTGATGAAGGGGTTGAAGAAGATTATGAGCTACCTGAGGAGCTAGCCAGGTTGTTAAGGCAAGAGGAGAAGGTTATTACTCCTCACTAGGAAGAGATTGAAGCGGTTAATCTTGGTACGGAAGAAGATGTGAAAGAAGTTAAGATCGGGGCCTGCCTACAAGATTCAGTAAAAGAGCAACTGATTGACATGCTTCGGGAGTATGTGGATGTCTTTGCTTGGTCTTATCAGGATATGCCAGGGTTGGACACCGATATTGTCATGCACAAGCTGCCTTTAAAAGAAGATTGCCCACCGGTTAAACAGAAACTACGCCGAACTCGCCCAAATATGGCAATGAAGATCAAAGAAGAGGTACAAAAATAGTGGGACGCCGGGTTCCTTGCTGTGACTAGCTATCCGCCGTGGGTTGCTAATATTGTAACTGTGCCAAAGAAAGACGGCAAGGTGAGGATGTGTGTGGATTACCGGGATCTGAACAGAGCCAACCCGAAAGATGATTTCCCTTTACCTCACATTGATGTATTGGTTGATAATACGGCTCAGTTCTCGGTATTCTCCTTCATGGACGGATTTTCAGGATATAACCAGATCAAGATGTCACCTGAAGACATGGAGAAGACAACCTTTATCACACCCTGGGGCACATTCTGTTATAAGGTGATGCCGATTCGGACTGAAGAATGCTGGTGCAACTTATCAACGGGCTATGGTAACATTATTCCATGACATGATCCACAAAGAAATAGAATGTTATGTGGATGACATGATTGCCAAGTCCCTCACAGAAGAAGACCACCTGGTAAATCTGTTGAAATTATTCAAGCGTCTGAGGAAATACCAACTAAAGTTGAACCCCAACAAATGCACATTTGGGGTGAGATCTGGTAAACTGCTGGGATTTATTGTAAGTGAGAAAGGGATTGAAGTTGACCCTGATAAAGTAAAAGCCATTCAAGAAATGCCTGCACCAAAATCAGAAAAAGAAGTTCGAGGTTTCCTAGGTAGATTGAACTACATCTCACGGTTCATATCTCACCTTACAGCAACCTGTGAGCCTTTGTTCAAGCTGTTAAGAAAAGAACAAACGGTCAGGTGGAACGAAGACTGCCAGAGGGCTTTTGACAAAATCAAGGAATACTTACAAGAGCCACCAATCCTTATGCCTCCAATCGAAGGAAGACCTCTAATCATGTACTTGACAGTATTAGAAGAGTTAATGGGGTGTGTGTTGGGCCAGCATGACGAGTCTGGTCGAAAAGAGTATGCAATATACTACCTAAGCAAAAAGTTTACCGACTGTGAACAACGTTATTCACTGCTCGAGAAAACTTGTTGTGCTTTAGCGTGGGCTGCTCGCCGACTAAGGCAGTATATGTTGACCCACACCACTTTGTTGATTTCAAAGATGGACCCAGTTAAGTACATTTTTGAGAAGCCAGCACTTACCGGACGGGTTGCAAGATGGCAAATGATTCTCACAGAATATGACATTCAATACACATCTCAGAAAGCCATCAAAGGCAGTGTATTGTCTGATTATCTTGCTGAGCAACCCATTGATGATTACCAGCCTATGAGATTTGACTTCCCTGATGAAGACATCATGTTCATTAAAGCAAGAGATCATGAAGAGCCTGTTCACACTGAAGGGCCTGACCCAGAGGAAGAATGGACCATGATGTTTGATGGGGCTGTTAATATGAATGGTCGTGGTGTTGGCGCAATACTCATTACACCTAAGGGAGTTCACATGCCTTTCTCAGCAAAGCTCACTTTCAACTGCACTAACAACGAAGCTGAATACGAAGCTTGCATTATGGGTCTTGAGGAAGCCATTGACCTCAGGATCAAGACCTTGACTGTATTCGGAGATTCAGCTCTGGTAATTAATCAAACCAACGGCAGATGGTACACACACCAGGATCATCTGATACCTTACAGGGACTATACGAGGAGGTTATTGACTTTCTATACAACGGTCAAGCTTGAGTATATCCCTCGGGACGAGAATCAATTTGCGGATGCTCTTGCCACCATTTCATCCATGATTAAAGTACAAACTACCAACTTTGTGCCTCAAATTGCAGTATCCAGACTTGACAGACCAACATATGTGTTCTCAATAGATGTTGTTAAAGATGATAAGCCTTGGTTCCATGATATCAAATGCTTCTTGGAAGATCAGACATACCCACCTGGGGCATCTTCCAATGATAAGAAGACATTAAGAAGGCTTGCTGGTAGTTTCTTCTTGAATACTGATGGTTCCCTCTACAAGAGAAACTTTGATATGGTACTCCTCAGATGCGTTGATAAAACAGAAGCAGGCTTGTTGATGCACGAGGTGCACGAAGGATCCTTTGGTACCCATGTAGGAGGGCATGCCATGGCAAAAAAGTTGCTAAGATCAGGTTATTACTGGATCACGATGGATGCCGACTGTTGTGCTTATTCCAGGAAATGTCATAAATGCCAGATTTATGCGGATAAGGTGCATGTGCCTCCCAATCCTCTGAATGTGATGTCTTCACCCTGGCCCTTTGCCATGTGGGGAATTGATATGATTGGCAAGATTGAACCGACTGCTTCAAATGGCCACAGATTCATCTTGGTTGTCATTGACTATTTCACCAAATGGGTCGAAGCAGCTTCCTATGCAAATGTTACAAGGCAAGTGGTAGCCCGATTTCTGAAGAGAGACATCATCTGTCGGTATGGAGTGCCCGAGCGAATCATTACTGATAATGGTTCCAACTTAAACAACAAAATGATGGCAGAACTGTGCCAGGACTTCAAGATCCAACACCACAATTCTTCTCCTTACAGGCCAAAGATGAATGGCGTTGTTGAGGCAGCTAATAAGAATATCAAGAAGATTGTGCAGAAGATGGTAGTTACCTATAAAGACTGGCATGAAATGCTACCGTTTGCCTTGCATGGGTACCGTATGTCAATCAGAACATCCACTGGGGCAACACCGTATCAACTTGTGTACGGTATGGAGGCAGTCCTACCTGTTGAAGTTGAATTACCCTCCTTACGGGTGTTAATGGATGTTAAGCTGAATGAAGCCGAATGGGTCCGATCCCGATACGAACAACTGAATCTGATTGAAGAAAAGAGATTGGCTGCAATTTGTCATGGGCAGTTGTATCAGAAAAGAATGAAGAAAGCCTTCGATCAGAAAGTCAGGCTCCGAGAGTACCAAGTAGGAGATCTTGTGCTGAAAAGACTCCTCCCTCCTCATACAGACCACAGAGGCAAGTGGACTCCGAACTATGAAGGACCATTCGTAGTAAAGAAAGTTTTCTCTGGTGGAGCACTGATGCTCAACACTATGGATGGTGAAGACTTCTCGTCCCCTGTGAATTCAGATGCAGTTAAAAAATACTTCGCATAAAAATGACCCGCTGGACATAAAAACAGAATGTAAGTCCAGGCAAAAATAGGGCATCCCGGCGAGTCAAAAACAGAATAAAAGACTCGGGCAAAAATAAGGGAAAATAAAAATGTGTACACCCGCTGAGTTGAAAAGCCGCATTGGACAACTCAGGCAAAAAGGGGTATCCCGGTGGATTGAAAACCCGAAAGGGTGATCCACGCAAAATAAGGGATAAGAGAACAATTGCATTCTGAATTCATCTGTATCACTTACAACCTAACAAGTTCCAAAGGGTTTGAGCGTCGATCAAAACCAACCTTCTTCAGAAAGTGAGATAAGAAGAATGTCAAAAGTCATACGAGTCATAGCCAGAGGGAAGCTCCTCAAAGCGTCATCAACATTACCAACATCTTTTGTTTCTCAATTTGTAACGATCTCCTCATTTCAGGGGATCCGTTTCTTTGACTGTATCTTGCCAATTCAGGGCACATGAATTAATGAAATCAGATTTTCAGTCATGTTTCACCTCGTACATTTTATTTTCGTTTGCAAAATGTCCGATGTCTATAAGATATTGATTGCATAAATACAGATGCTTCCTCTTTAAAAATACGTGCTTACAGGAAATATACTTGCTCCCGGGAGTGTCTAAACTCCTATGACGGAATCCAGCAAGGGATACCTCGGGAAACTTGTGCGTTTCTTTGTCATGCAGGATTGCAAGTGTTCAAAGCGCAACATGGGGCATGAAAGCTTCCCCCTAGTAGGCTGCCAAATCATTATTTCCTCAACACACCTTCCAAACAGCACCAGAGATGCCTTCTCCCCATCAGAGTTGCCAGGCATCACTTCTCCAACAGAGCAGTACCAGAAGGTGCCCATATCCCCAGCTGAGTTGTCAAGTATCATCCTCAGTAGGATCCCCGCAGAAATCTCTAGGAAGGTCTTTCAGTGATCTCTCTGTCTCCCTAGCTGAGTTGCCAGTCATCATTCCTCCTCAGCCAAAAGCAAAGACCGGGAACCATCTCCCCACGAAGTTTTGACCTCTACCAAAAAAGCAATACCTGAAGATCTCACAACAGAGTGATGAAAGCTTCTGCAAACCCCCAGCTGGGCACCTCATCACTAAGAAAGATCTATTAGTGACCTATTTCCCCATGCAGAGTCAGATATGCTAGATCTACCAATAATCTCATCCCCAGCTGGGATATTCACTTTAAGCAGATCAGCCAGAGATCTCCATAGCAACGGGATCCGAATCTCAGATTGGTACCTTTGCATAATCATAGCATTCGCATCATATTCTCCCCGCAGAGCTTAGCATTCCATCTAATACGGAGCATTACGACAAAAATCAAACATATTGCATAATCATAAGCCATGTTCTGAATCAAGCACTTGTGAATACTGGCGATCCGTCAGCGATATACAGAAAACTCCCCGGGTTCCCCGGCAGAGAGCCAAAGCACTTTCCCTAAAGAAACAAATACCTCCTGACACCTGTAGCAGTAAAATCGTGAGTGTAAGCTATTGATTAACTTAACTCGATTAACACAGAGTCGCCACCGCGCTTTTCTTTATTTCCGAAAGGAAAAAGGTAAAAGAACGAATAAAAACCTAGGATTCTAAAAGCAAAGGCTAAAAGAAATAAACAGAGATTGGATAAGGGGATTGGTTATGAACCGGGAAGGTTTTAGGCACCCGACTCATCCGTGGTACTCCACGGGAACCCTTTGAAATACTTATTGCTTTTGGTCTGAAATTGGTTTGTTTAAAATGATGGAAGAGATGAGGAGAAGAATATTTTTTTAATGATTTTGTGTTTGATAAGGTTTTAAAACCTTATGCCTACGTACCCACAAAGTGCAATGCGAGATCAAAACCTCGTAGTTCGTGGTACAAAGTTTGAAAAGAATAAGTGGGTTGAATTGATTTTAAGATGTAGAGATAAGTCGTCATCCCTTAGCGAATAATTCCGCTAAAAGGGATGAATCATATCTAAACATGTAAAGAAAAATAAACGGTGCACAAAGCACAAAACAAGTGAGTGAGTTTGCATTTTTTAGAATATGTACAAAAAGGTTTTTGATATATTTACATGACTTAGTATTTGATTAAGAAAATAAAAGGAAAAGATTAAAAATCGCTTGACCTAAGTCAAGGTTTGTTTATGAAAATGTTTGAAGTTTAGAAAACAAGAAGGTTTTGAAATAGGAAGAAGTTTTGAAAATTAAAGAATGGGGAGGAGATGAAGAGACTAGTCCTAATGCTTGAATTAAAAGCTAAGGAAAGAAGTTACCAAACTATAATATGCACAATTCTTCAAAGATCGGAATTTCCTCTTCAAAGGTTAATGAAGTAACTTGAGGCCGAGGTTTCTAACCACTCCAATTTGAGCAAAGGGAGATCCTAGAAGTCTAAGTCCAATCTCCAAAAGTTCGGGATAGTAACCATAAGTCCAAAGTTAGAAGTCACAAGTTTTTTAAGAGTTTAATCCTTTATTAAGTATTTTAATGTCCAAATGGACAAAATAAAAAAAAACAAGCACAATATGAATATAAACAATGATATATGATATAATATGGCAAAATATAATAAGGAGATAAGGGAGCAAGAGATTAAAATAAAAGGATAAGGTGCGAGAGATTAAATTTAAACAATTATATTCACATTATTATATTATATACAATATAAGGTGGTATGATGAACTTAATCAAGCACAACCACAACAATGAAAATAAAATTGAGGCAACCGGATCCAAGTGGATCTTTTATCGAATCGGGACAAATGTAGGTCTATGTTAAGCAATCGCCGAGTAATTTACGAAGTAATTACCCTACAAATGAGGCCGGCCACCACTAATTAAAGTGGAAAATATTCGTGTTAATACATGTTAGAGAAACGATATAATGGATCGTTCTCCGAAAACATGCCACACTAAAAGAAAGAGGAAGGTCTAATCTTAATCGAGATTATCGTTGAATTTCTCGATTAGCAACCTATCACGATCTCAAAGTATGGAGAATGATCCAAATGATCATTCATCCATAGATTTGAAATAATGAAGATTAAACTTAATCGAAAATCAACAATCCCGAATCGGAAGATTGTCATCGACCAAAATTAAAAAAGATATGGAGAATAATGGATCCAAAATAGATCCAATAAAAGAATAGAAAATATTTTTAATCATTTTTTAAACTCTTTCTCTAAATATCTCAATAACAAAACTTTTCTAAAATAATGTTTAAAAATGATTTTCTCAATTGTTTCTAAACATTTCTTAAAATCTTTCTAAAAACATTATTTAAAAATTCTTTCTAAAAATAGTTTCATAGGAAATCTATAAAGAAAGAAAGCTAATATCAAATCAATTGAAGAAAAAAAAATGAATTAAGAAAAAAAAACAAAGGTAAGAGAAGGGAGATAACCCGCAGACAGGTGGTGCAAAGAAATGGATCCATGGCCCAAGGCCCCAAAACCACTACATTTCCACTTTCTTAAAATTAAATTAAATATAGAAATATAAAAAAAAGAAAAAAAATAGAAGACCTAGTCTTCTTCTTCTTGCGGTTAACAACAAACAAACAAAGCAAGTTCAGTGGAAGAAAACAGGGGTATACGGTGGAAATCCAAACTCGAAAATCCAACTCCTCACCTTCAAGAAACGAAAACGAAACAAACTTCGAACCAACTCTTTTTCCTTCCGCGAAATTTCAACTTCAATTTCCTCTTCTCCTTCCGATTTCAATTTCCTCTTCTTTATGAACTTCTGTTTCTCTCCTTTCCTCTTTTTCAAATTGATTTCAGTTTTCAAGCGATTTGGGAACGGAGATGTATTTAGGGATTTGGAGGTTTGGGGATTTTGAGATTGATTTGGATTTTGGCAGAGTTTCAGAGTGCTATTGAAGCTTGGAAATTAGAAGAGTGAGAGGTTCAATTTATAGAAGAGCTTTGGGTGAGTTTTGAAATGAATTCGTGCGTTTCGTTCATGAAGGCCAGCGTTTTGGTAAGTCACGGAAGTCTCGTGCTCACTTCATTTGATTATGAGTTTTTTGATCTTTCCATCTTGCTGCGTTTTGATTATGATTTAGTTGCGTTTTGATTATTTTGTTTCAAGTGCTTTGTGCGTAACGCGTGCGGCTGAGTTTGCTGTTTGAAGCTCGTGACGGATGCGTGACTTTTGTTTACGGCTTGAGGAGTCTTGCACATTGGCTTATGGTATAGAAGCCTTGGCTGGGCCTGGCTTTGGTACGGTGATTTGTTTTGAGGCTAGCGGCTGATGCTTGAAGACGTATTGGGCGTAGGATTGTGTTTGTTGGCGTGTGGCTTGTGTTTATGTGGTGCGTTGCTTGCTGTGAGCTGCTATTGGGAAAGGCTTGGGTTGGAGTTTGTTTGCGTTGGCTGGCGGGATGTTGTCACGGGTGCTGCACGGGATACATTCGTGTGGGCCTGTGTTTGAGCTGCTGGATTATGCAGTCCGCGGCTGAAGTCAAGGCGTGCAGCTGGTTGTATGCTGGCTGGTGATTGCTTCGGCTTGCTTGCGGTAAAGTGAAGCTGAATAGCTGAGTTTGTTATTTTTTGGCTTGTGCAAGTTGTTGCTTGGAGAGCTGACTGAAGTTGGTACGGATGCTTGAGGGATGCGTGAAGTCATGTTGAGGCTTGTGATGGCAAGTGGTTGTGGGCCAGGCAAGTACGGTTTATGAGATGGGGCTTTAGGGCATATGGGCCAAAGGGTGTTAGGAAGAGTTTGTGAAATTGGTGTATGGCAAAAAAAAAATGTTGGATATCTTGGAATGATAATAAAAGGAAATTAATGAATATAAAAATGAGAATATTAAAAAAACTTATTATTTGATTATTTATTTTTTATGACATAGAAATAAAAGGAAAAAGAATATGCTAGAAAAATATTTGGATTTTGTTAAATAAAAAATATTTAGTATGGATGGATGAAATAATAAAAAAAAATATAATGGCAATTCGATCAATGAAAATGATAAAAGAAAAATGATAATTGGAAATGGTGATTTGGAATGATTTAATCGGAAAAAGATAATGGATATTTGTGAAAAAATGGAAAAAAACGAAAAATATAAATTGGTTATTGGAGATTAAAATGGTTTGATGGATGATAATTTCCTCTTAAAGCCCACGGCCAATGCCCGATTTTTTCTCAACAAGCCTCTGAACACAACCCAAATACCTTGCAACTTGCCAACTGAAAACTGTCTGATTATTATCTGATAATTCGAAAACAAATTGAGGAAAATAAATCCTCAGATGAATCGCTGATGAACTGATGAAACGATGAACTGATAAACACTGAAGATTCAAACCGCAACACATTGCCTGATAACTGATGAACAAACCGAACTTTGCACAGAAAACAACTGTCACACAACCCAACTTGTACTTTGAAAACGCATTGCCTGATGAATGAATTACTGGCATACACAACTGGCAGTCAACACAATCTTTTAATAGTTTGACCAGATTAGGTCAAAGATCCACTTGAAATAGAATTGTGACTGAACAAACGCATCTGAATGGAATTACTGTCTCCTCCTCGCAAACCTGCAACACAGAGAAGAAGAAGAACGCTGCAACATATTTTTTTGTATTTTGGTTAGAAGTCAGTAAATATAAACAAATATAAAACAGTAAAAATAATGGTGATCCCCTGCGAAGCATAGACCCGATCTGAGGAGAAACTCGAAACCAATGTGATCTTGTTTGGTATGCAAAATGCAAATGATATGCGAAACAGTCTTAGGGCAAAAATTAGGGTGTTACAGCTGCCCCTATTTAAGTTTCTTCAATCCGAAGATATGGAGATTGACATCTTCGTCTCTACAAGATGGGAGAGACTTAAATACAGAATACCCAATTTTTGTCCTAAGAGAACAAATGATATGATATGAATATGATATGCAAACCCAAGATCTCTGTGGGGAAAATAATGATCACCAGAGAAGAGCAAAAACTTGGGGACACAGAAGAAAATCCTGCCGGGGAGACAACAGACAACCAAAGAGTTACCAGGAAAGTAAATCACTAGATAACAGACTCCACTTGGGGAAAGATATGATATAATCAGCGAACAAATTCAACCAGGGAAAACAAAACACTTTGCCAGGAATATCAATCAAACAAAGTATTCAAGTCCAGAAATGGAGAAATAACTGTGTTGGATAAGAAATCATCAACTACCTGATTTACTGGGTAGGAAATATAACAGACTCGACTATCGATTTACTGGATAGGAGCAAAATACGGAGGAATGACCTCAATTACCTTTTTACTGGGTAAGAAAAAATTCTCAAGTACCTGATTTACTGGGTAGAGAATAACAGACTCGACTATCGATTTACTGGATAGGAGATATAAAAGGACTCGACTATCAATTTACTGGATAGGAGTATGGTCAACTACCTGATTTACTGGGTAGGAACTCAATCAAATGGAAACAGTTTCTATTACCCTTTTTACTGAGTAAGAAGAAGAAATATCGGCTACCGGATTTACTGGGTAGGAAATCAATCAGATTACCTTTTTACTGGGTAATATGAAAATATCTGATTACATTACCTTTTACTGGGTAAGAAAAAAAACTTGACTACCGGATTTACGGGGTAGGAACTCAATCAAATTACCTTTTTACTGGGTAAGATGAAAATATCTGATTCTATCACCTTTTTACTGGGTGAGAGGAAAATAACTTGACTACCGGATTTACTGGGTAGGAACTCAATCAAATGGAAACCACTTCTATTACCTTTTTACTGGGTAAGAAGAAGAAATATCGGCTACCAGATTTACTGGGTAGAAACTCAATCAGATTACCTTTTTATTGGGTAATATGAAAATATTTGATTACATTACCTTTTTACTGGGTAAGAAAATAACTTGACTACCGGATTTACTGGGTAGAACAAATTCTCGACTACCTGATTTACTGGGTAGGAGCTGAATCAAAGAATAACAAACTCTATTACCTTTTTACTGGGTAAGAAAATAACTTGACTACCGGATTTACTGGGTAGGAGCACAAATAAAAGAACTTAATCAATTTGGTAATATTACCCGCTATCGATTACTGATAGCTTAATTCCAAAGTAACAATACTCAAGCTGGAGAAAATATTGCCCACTATCAAACAATGATAGCTTAATTCCAAAGCAAATAATATCCACAAAAGGGGACCAAAATTCAATCCAAGAACAAATTGGAAAGAAACGGTCAAACAAGACTCATCCCGAGGAGGAAATATCTCAACTGGGGAAAATTCCATCCAGATAATGAACTGGGGAGGAAACTGAATCAACATCATCCACGAGAAACAAACTCAGTGGGGAATTAGAAAGGATTAACTCTTTCTGCTTAAAAGGTCGACACTCTAAACTTGAGAGGAATACGACACACACACTCTGTGGGGAAAATCCACACCAAAGAGCAGATAACAATGATAAACGCAAGAATGCAAGCATGCAATGCTATGCTTATGCGTATGAATATGTTTATGAATATGCTGACAAAACAGACATAAAGATAAGAAACAGGTGACATAAACACCACAACAACCGGATACTCGGCTAATCCCAAGGCAACAATGCAGGGAAACAACTGGAGATTCAATCTGAAATCTGCAGGGGAAAATCACAAGCCATCAAAGGAATACAATCCTACTATAAGGCTCAAATCATGATAAAACAACAACTGCTAGGAATATCATCCTGCTGAGAAAAGGGTAATAATCTGCTGAGGATGGAAATATTCTTGATAAAAATCAAAACTTCACGAGGAATAACTGTCATATCACTCCTGCTCCACCTGGGGATAGAGTGCAAGACCTGTTAAAAAATCACATAGGAACCTGCCGGAAATCAACACATGCAGACCTACTGGGGATTCATATGGGGATATCAAAATTTAACATCATAGCCAAAACACAATTACGAGGGATTTTAAATCAATACCCAACATAGGGTAAAAGAAAACCTCTAAACTGACTGCTATATCAATACTTCTATATTCAAGGATGCAAACAAACAAGCTGAGGAACATGAGCTCAGCTAGGGATTCCCAAAACTTCTCACTTCAAAGATAACATGTTGAGGAAAAGGTCCACACTCAGCTAGGGCTTCTAAACATCCCTTCCAACAACTCTTCTGGGGGATACATACAATCTCCATTCAACATCATGGTTGGGAACAAAACATCATTAACATCAATCCGTCAAGACTATCCAGGAACTTCACATGGACACAACCGAATCAAACCCTACTTTGAGAGAGACAAGTTGCACACATCCAGACTTTACCATTCTTGGAATCACTATCGACATCCTTTATTTGTTCAGATATCAAAAGAAAAATGTTTTTAAAATCTTCAAAAATTAAATTTGTTTCAAAAATCATCATCAACAATAAATTGAAATTTTGTAAACAGAAACAATATAAAGAATTGCAAACAATTGGATAAAAGCTCAAATTCATTGATAGAATGGTAGTCAGCAAATGGCATGACTCCATGGATCATTACAAGTTTGAAAAATGGTAAATACATGGAAAAGGACTACATTGAGATACAATGATAACTATTCTCCCTATCAACTTTGAACTCCAATGTGTCCGAAACTTCAGTCAAGGATGAGGGAATAAGAGTCTTTGATGAATAATTCTTCTGAGGGATAGAATCTGAAATCCTCGATTGCTACAAGCGATTCACTCTGTCGACACAGTTACTTGCCATGATCCCTAACTTTTGCCTAGATTGCCCTTTCGGGTTTTCAATCTACCGGAATAATTATTTCTGTTTTTGTCTCTAATTTTTGCCTGGACCGCCCTTTCAGGTTTTCAATCCACCGAGACGCTCATTTTTGCCTAAGCCGCCCTTTCGGGTTTTCAACTTAGCGAGCTGTTCTTTTATTTTTTTAGGCGAAGTATTTCTTGACTGCATCCACATTCACAGGGCGAGTGATCTCCTCACCATCCATAGTTGCAAGAATTAATGAACCGCCAGAGAAGGCTTTCTTAACAACATATGGTCCATCATAGTTCGGAGTCCACTTGCCCCGAGAATCTTTAAGGAAAGACTGAATCTTTTTGAGCACGAGGTCGCCTTCTCTGAATACACGAGGTTTGACCTTCTTATCAAAAGCTTTCTTCATTCTTTGCTGGTACAACCGACCATGACACAAAGCTTTAATTCTCTTTTCTTCAATCAAATTCAACTGGTCAAATCTACTCTGACACCATTCAGCCTCAGTCAACTTGGCTTCCATCAGAACTCTCATTGATGGGATCTCCACCTCGACGGGGAGCACTGCTTCCATACCATAAACAAGTGAGAAAGGGGTTGCCCCTGTTGAAGTGCAGACAGATGTACGATACCCATGTAAAGCAAACGAGAGCATCTCGTGCCAGTCCTTGTATGTCACAACCATCTTCTGAATGATCTTCTTAATGTTCTTATTCGCAGCTTCAACAGCCCCATTCATCTTCGGTCTATAAGGAGAGGAATTATGGTGTTGAATCTTGAAATCTTCACAAAGCTCTTTCATCATCTTATTGTTCAAATTCGACCCATTATCAGTAATAATTCTATTCGGAACACCATATCTGCAAATAAGATTATTCTTGATAAACCGAACCACAACTTGCTTGGTCACATTAACATACGATGCCGCTTCCACCCACTTGGTGAAGTAGTCAATTGCCACGAGGATAAAACGATGTCCATTCGAAGCCTTGGGTTCAATCATGCCAATCATATCAATTCCCCACATGGAGAAAGGCCATGGGGAAGAAATCACATTGAGATAAGCTGGTGGCACGTGAATCTTATCAGCATACACCTGACACTTATGGCACTTTTTCACATACTTGCAACAATCAGATTCCATTGTCAACCAATAGTAGCCTGCTCTCAACATCTTTTTAGCCATTGCATGCCCATTGGCATGAGTGCCAAAAGATCCTTCATGAATTTCTTTCATCAACATGTCTGCTTCGTGTCTATCCACGCATCTGAGCAAGACCATGTCAAAATTTCTCTTGTAAAGCACATTTCCATTCAGGAAGAAATTGCCTGCCAATCTCCTCAAAGTTCTTTTATCTTTACCAGATGCCCCAAGCGGGTATTCTTGACTCTGGAGAAAACATTTAATATCATGATACCAAGGCTTGTCATCATGGACCTCCTCAACCGCAAACACATGAGCTGGTCTTTCCAGTCGATTCACACTGATCATGGGAACATCATTCCACTGGTGCACTTTTATCATGGAAGCTATGGTTGCTAAAGCATCAGCCATCTGATTCTCATCACGAGGAATGTGATGAAATTCAACTTTGGTGAAGAAAGTTGATATCTTCCTGGCATAATCTCTATAGGGGATTAAGTGAGGTTGATGAGTTACCCACGTGCCCTGAATCTGATTAATCACCAAGGCAGAATCTCCATATACATCAAGATATTTGATCCTCAAATCAATAGCTTCTTCAAGACCCATAATGCAGGCTTCATACTCAGCTTCATTGTTGGTACAAGGAAAAGTCAATCTTGCAGCAAAAGGAATATGTGAACCATGGGGAGTAATGATCATTGCCCCAATTCCTCTTCCACATGCATTCACAGCACCATCAAAAACCAAACCCCATCGAGATCCGGGCTCCGGCCCTTCCTCAATCAAAGGTTCATCATTATCTTTCACTTTCAAAAACATCACATCTTCATCTGGAAAATCAAACTTGACAGGTTGATAATCATCAATCGGTTGATGCGCCAAATAGTCAGCCAAGATACTACTTTTTATAGCTTTATGAGTTCGGTACTCGATATCATATTCTGACAATAACATTTGCCAACGAGCAATCCTCCCAGTTAAAGTAGGCTTTTCAAAGATATACTTGATTGGGTCCATTTTAGAGATCAACCAAGTCGTATGATTCAGCATATACTGGCGAAGACGCTTTGCAGCCCAAGCTAAGGCACAACAAGTTTTTTCAAGCATGGAGTACCGAGACTCACAATCAGTGAATTTCTTACTCAAGTAGTAAATTGCATGTTCTTTTCTTCCAGTTTCATCTTGCTGACCAAGCACACAACCCATGGAATCTTCCAACACAGTCAAGTACATGATCATCGGTCTACCTTCCACCGGAGGAGACAAAATAGGAGGTTCAAGCAGATATTCTTTAATACTTTCAAACGCCTTCTGGCAATCATCCGTCCAGACACAACCTTTATCTTTTCGAAGCAGCTTGAAAATCGGAGCACATGTGGCAGTCATGTGAGAGATAAACCTCGAGATATAATTCAATCGGCCCAAGAATCCTCTGACTTGCTTTTCGGTTCTTGGAGCAGGCATTTCCTGAATAGCTTTCACTTTATCAGGATCAACTTCAATACCTCTTTGGCTGACAATGAAACCTAGCAACTTTCCAGAACGTATACCAAAAGTGCACTTGTTCGGATTCAGACGAAGCTTATACTTCCTTAATCTCTGAAACAACTTCAGCAAATGTTCAACATGATCCTCTTCAGTCTTCGACTTGGCGATCATATCATCAACATATACTTCGATCTCTTTATGCATCATATCATGGAAAAGTGTAGTCATAGCTCTTTGATACGTCGCACCAGCATTCCTCAATCCAAAAGGCATCACTCTGTAGCAGAATGTTCCCCATGGTGTAATAAATGTGGTCTTTTCCATGTCCTCGGGTGCCATCTTTATTTGATTATAACCGGAAAATCCGTCCATAAAAGAGAATACATCAAACTTAGCCGTATTATCTACCAACATATCAATGTGTGGCAATGGAAAATCATCTTTCGGACTAGCTTTGTTCAAATCTCTGTAATCTACGCACATTCGGACTTTTCCGTCTTTCTTTGGAACAGGAACAATATTGGCCACCCATTCGGGATAAGTTGACGTCACAAGAAAACCTGCATCAATCTGCTTTTGAACCTCCTCTTTGATTTTTATTGCCATGTCTGGATGAGTTCTTCTGAGCTTCTGCTTTACAGGTGGACATTCAGGCTTCAACGGCAATCTATGCTCCACAATATTAGTATCAAGACCTGGCATGTCTTGATAAGACCAAGCAAATACATCAACATATTCTCTGAGAAGCTCTATAATCCTCTTCTTAACATCAGGATCAAGCAATGCTCCAACTTTGACTTCTTTCTTTTCATCATCAGAACCCAAGTTGACCATCTCTATAGACTCTCCATGAGGCTGAATAATCTTCTCCTCGTGCTCAAGCAACCGAGAAATTTCATCTGGAATCTCTTCATCATCCTCTTTCTCAGCTTCAAACACAGGGAATTCAAAGTTGGGAGAGGGCATAGGATCATTGTTTTCAATGGGTTTATCAATCAATCTGCACAATGATTTTATTTTTTATTTTAGAAGATGAGCAAAAGTGCAAACAATATGCAGATATACAATTATTATTATATTTTTGGGTTTTTTTATGTTACCATTTTTCAGAATAAAGCAAAAAATGAAAAAACACATATGGAAATAACAAAATAACATTTTATTGATGATGATCAAATTTGAAACAAAGCCCGACAAGCATCACTTTCACCTTGGGTAGAGTGAAAGGATTTTTTGAAAGAAAATAAAAACAAATTACTTTGAAGAATGAACGATAAAAGGAACATCAACAGCGATCCAATTCTGGCAAATCTTTCCATGCGTCACGAAGTCAAGCATTTCTTCGTCTTCATCATCATCATCAATGATGGCAGCAGCGGAATGATCGTTGATAAATCCAGCACTTCTGAAGCCTTCTTGAATAGTCTTTGGATCTTTGATAACTACACCAGGTGCAAAACCGATACCAAAACCTTCCTTGTTGTCGACAGCATCAATAATTCTTCCCCAACCATCAGACTGACCAGCTTCAATCACTCGCAGAGCATCTTTGAAAGAGGACATGGGCATGGCATTCTTCTTAACAACACTATTCACAACAGAAAGAGCTTGAAACGACGTTCCCACCTCTTCCTCGGCATCAATATAAGAAAAAGAAGACAGATTGCTCACAAGCATCGCCCTCTCACCTTCAATGGTCACCAATTTACCTTCTCTCACAAACTTCAGCTTCTGATGAAGAGTGGATGTCACAGCTCCAGCCTCGTGGATTCATGGTCTTCCGAGGAGACAACTATATGCGGGACGTATATCCATTACTTGAAAAGTAATCTTGAATATAAACGGTCCAATAAGAATAGGAAGATCCACCTCTCCAATCACCGTCTTCTTCGACCCATCAAACGCCTTCACTATAATCCCACTGTGCCTCATGGGAGCACCCTGAAACGCGAGCTTTGACAAAGTCGATTTTGGCATAACATTCAGAGACGAGCCGGTATCAACTAGCACCTTAGATAAAGCATCTTCTTGACAATTCACCGAGATGTGCAACGCCAAGTTATGATTTCTTCCTTCTTCAGGCAAATCCTCATCACAGAAGCTCAAATTGTTGCATGACGTGATATTTGCCACAATACTATCAAATTGATCAACCGTCACATCATGGTCAACATAGGCTTGATCCAGAATCTTCTGTAATGATTTCCTATGAGCCTCAGAACTCATCAAAAGAGACAACACTGATATCTTCGAGGGAGTCTGCAATAGCTGCTCAGAAATATTATACTCACTCTTCTTTATCAGCTTTAGCACTTCATCATCACTATTACCAGATTGGCTCGATTGGACCACAGCATCCATAATCTGCTTGCTCGCACTGGTATCTTCAACTCTCCTCGGAGGGTCTGAAGCATACAATCTACCACTTCGGGTAACTTTCGTTACATCAGCAATGCTAACCACAGACTTTGGAGTAGGAAGAGGAACTTCCCTACCATTCTCTATCATCGTAGCATTATACCGGTACGGAACAGCTTTGTCAGACTCATATGGCATTGGACCAGGTACATTAATCACCAATGGAGTAACAGCAGTCTGGCGACTATCAAAGGAAAACACCACTCTCTAGGAGCAACCCTATCAGGAAGATTGAACTGAGGCATAATGACATTCACTTCATTCTCATATTCATCTCTCTTCGCTGTTACTTCGATCAGCTTATCGTCCATCATCTTCTGGATATCTCTTTTCACAATCACGCAACCACGAGGATTCACCGAGCAGATACAACATCCAGCATAATCGTGATCGATATCGTGATATTCACTCAAGAAAGCATGCATCTCCACCAAAGATCTTCGGATATGGCTGACTTCATAAATTTTGAACAACCCAGGACAACCAGCAACCATATTCACAGACGCATTACCATGCTTCGGCAACGGATCCTTCTGCACATTTGGGTTAACATCATTAAAATACAGAACATTGTTCCTCATCAATTTTTGTACTTCAAACTTCAAAGGATAACAGTTCTCAACATCGTGCCCCGGGGCACCTTGATGAAAAGCACATCGGGTTTCTGGCTTATACCACCATGGAATAGTCTCTGGAACTGGAGGTGGAGGACGAGTTTGCACAAGATTCTTTGCAATCAAAGACGGAAGCAAGTCCGCATACGGCACAGGAATAGGATCAAAACTGGGCTTAACCCGAGCTAGTTGATTACCACCTTGTTGCACAGAAGGTTGCTGATAACGAGGTTGGAACTTCGGAACTGCTGGCATAGTTGGAGCCATGTTAATCATTGGTTTTACTGAAGCCACATGCTGTGAATGGTGATTCACACGACTGTGAGGTCTTCTATAACTTTCTCGGGATATTGCATTAGTCTCATTTTCTTTCTTTTTCCCGAAATTGAACCTTCTAGAGCTGGAACCATTACTGTTCTCTTGAGTCAACCGTCCCTCACGGACACCCTCTTCTAAACGCATACCCATGCTCACCATTTTAGTGAAGTCGGAAGGAGCGCTTGCTATCATCCTCTCATAATAAAAAGAACCCAACGTCTTCAAGAAGATCTTCGTCATTTCCTTTTCTTCCAACGGAGGAACAATCTGGGCTGCCAGCTCTCTCCATCTTTGTGCATATTCTTTAAAAGATTCTTTGTCCTTCTGGGACATAGCTCGAAGTTGATCTCTATCAGGCGCCATATCAACATTGTACTTGTACTGTCGCACAAAAGCTTCTCCCAAATCATTGAAGGTCTTGATTTGGCTATTATCCAGACTCATATACCACCTCATAGGTGCCCCAGTCAAACTGTCTTGGAAATAGTGAATCAGCAGCTTATCATTATCTGTCTGAGCAGACATCTTCCTTGCATACATCGTCAGATGGCTCAACGGACAAGTGTTGCCTTTGTATTTCTCAAACTCAGGCAGCTTGAATTTGTAAGGAACTTTAACATTCGGGACCAGACAAAGGTCATAAGCATCTTTTCCGAACAAATCTTTGTGCTTCAAAGCTCTCATCTCCCTTTGGATCTCAACAAATCGTCCCTGGAAGTCATCAAGTCTTTCAGCAACTCCAGCGGCTTCACTGGGCTCAGCATGGTAAATTGTTTCATCATGATGCGGAATATTGTGCATTACAGACGGTCCAGTAGTCACAATTGGAGGAAGAGTAGTCCAAACTGGTGGTTGGAGAGTATTAAATGCAGCATTCTCCGGACGATGAGGAGGACGATAACCAGCAGGAAAAAAGTCAACAGGCATGCCCCAGGGCGTGCTAGCAGGTATACGGTGGCGAGGAGAAATAACAGTCTCAACAGGAATGGATGCGGTAACAACCTCTGAGATGACAGTATTCTGAGCAGGAGGACTAGGCAGTGGTTGATTCTGAGCAACCATCAAATTTTCCATCATAGCAGTCACTCTTTCCAAGCTTTCCCTCAGATAAGTAACCTCTTCGCGCAGCTCGCGATTCTCTTGTTGCAAAGTATCCATCACTCTTCTCCGATTAGCTCGAGTATCAAAGCGATGAGTCAGCTTGACAGGAACACTGGATGAAGACCAGAAAACAACAATAAGATCCCTGAAGAACACTCAAAAAGCAAGACAAATGCGGATTATGATGCATGCTATGCATATGCAAATGCAAAGATTTCAAGGGATTATAAGTTAACTTGCAATATTCATAAAGAGACACTTTTTGAAATACTTAAAAAAAACTCATTCTCATTAATATCAAAGTGAGGATTACAAATGAAGTACAAACATCAATAATCCTAATACATAAGAGCAAAAGTAAACTAAGCCTATGGAATCATATCCGAAGAAGTCCCGAATCCTGGCTGATACTTCATACGAATCCTCTTGATCTCATTCTTGTACCGCTCTTCCATATCTTCCTTATCCTTCACCAGCTTATCAACAATGGCCTTCCAAGCACCGGAAGTAGGAGGAATAGTAGATAGAGTACTAGAGGGAAATAAATCCTCTCTCGGCCTCTTCGTGACGCGTCGCTCAAGTAGCTCAATAAGATCATCCTTCTCCTTAAGTTGCTCCTGCATAGTAGTCTTCTCAAGTAGCCATTCTTCCTTTTCTTTCTTCATCTTCTCTAACTCTTCTTGAAGAACCAACTTCTCATCAACGGGAGGTAGAAAAGCAGATAAAGGCAATATGGGAAACATAGGCTCCTCAGGTGGATAAGGCATCTTGAGCTTGGAAGCTCTAGATCGAACCCACTGAATATAACAATCAGAAGGAGGAAGGTGTTGTCTACCCAATTGACCTCTCTCTTTCCTATGAACAGCATGCCAAGAATGAGCAATCCTTTTCTTCATCTCTATATGATCATCACCATTAAGAAAGAAGAAACGGGATAAGGCAAGATTGTTTGGAACATCCTTCAAACAATACCCGAACTGTCGTCTAGCCA
Source organism: Lathyrus aphaca (assembly GCA_963966055.1). NCBI lineage: Eukaryota > Viridiplantae > Streptophyta > Magnoliopsida > Fabales > Fabaceae > Lathyrus > Lathyrus aphaca. Next base: position 381,114,046 of record OZ014521.1, read on the forward strand.
AAATGGGGTTGTAGCTAATTCCCCCACGTGTACCAAGAATAGGTACATTAGGAAATTCTCCACAACTATCAATGAGAACTCCAGTGTCATAATAAGAGCTATACCACGTCATGTCCTTGTGAGAAAGCGACATCAATCTCTGAGACCATCTTCGATTCTCTCTATTGTCCTTGAAAACATCTGACTTCGGTAGGTGCGAAATAAACCACCTATAAAGAAGAGGCGCACAACAAACAATCTCTCCGTCACCTTTAGAAGTCCTATAGTGAAAGGCATGGTACATATCTCCAAGCAAAGTAGGAATCGGGTTCTTCTTCAAGAAGATTTGAATAGCATTCTCATCCACAATACCATCCAAATTCGGAAACAAGACAATCTCGTAGATGAGCAAAACAAGAATAGCCTCAAATGCATCTCTATGACCCAAAGCAAGTGAGGTAGAAGCCTTTCCCATTAAGAACTTTGCATTAATACCACGGACACTCCCCTTCGGAAGAAACTTCCTATTAAGCTCGGATTCCTTAAGAAATAATGCTTTGGCGATGACCTTGATAGTAAGCTCCTTCTCTAAACCAGTGAAAAGAAACTCCTTGTCCAGAATAGGCAAACCTAACCAATGAGAATACTCCTCCAAAGTAGGTACAAGCTGATAATCTGGAAAGGTGAAACAATGATGCAACGGGTCATAAAACTGAGCCAAAGTAGGGAGAATCCCCTCAGGTACATCAAGATCCAACATATACAACAGCTTTCCATGACATCTTCGGAACTCTTGGGTATCAACAACCAAAGCTCCTAACTTTCTCAACTCTACAACATTAGGATCCTTGAAAGTGTACTTCTTTGTGTTCCTCCTTTCAAAAGTCAAAGCCATGGACATCTGAAATTTGCAAAAGTTCCTTATAAGTCCTTTGAAATCTTATGAACAATGCTCATGAATGTCATGATGGCATGTATGCAACAAACACAAACAAGATCACACAAGGCACACGGGCTTAGGTTCCGAGTCACGAGCATGAAGTCAAGGTAACAGAACACCAACCCCACAGGTAAGTACTAAGGTTTTGTCTTCATTGTACCTGCAAGAAACCAAAAGGGTGCTAACAGAGGTGCCCGGAGTTAACAGCCATCTTTAGAATATCATCGGTACGTTGGATTACTCCCCAACCGATAACATTCTTAAAATAGACCTCGTCCGAGTGTAGTATCGCGTGACAACCGCCTTAGATTTACATCCAGACAGCTTCCGCACTACGTTCCTAAATTGGCTTAGATGGGTTAAGGGTTCTAAGGTCCTCAGTATGATCAGCTCAAGGTCGGAAAATAATGCCACGTACGATTACTCGTCATGACATTGATAGTCCAAGAGAGCCTAACCGAGTGGAGATTATCAAATTGATATTGCTTTGGACTACTCCATCACATATCGCTTCGAATATCGCCGTCCTATCATAAGTGTCACTCAGATCCGGGTTAGAATCTATCTCACACAGAGGATCACCAAAAACCAAAACGGAACAAACAAATAACAAACAAGTCAAACCAAAGCAATAAATAAATCAAAGTAGGCTAAATCCGCTTAGAGATTACTCCCCAGCAGAGTCGCCACTTTTCTGTAGCGGTAAAATCGTGAGTGTAAGCTATTGATTAACTTAACTCGATTAACACAGAGTCGCCACCGCGCTTTTCTTTATTTCCGAAAGGAAAAAGGTAAAAGAACGAATAAAAACCTAGGATTCTAAAAGCAAAGGCTAAAATAAATAAATAGAGATTGGATAAGGGGATTGGTTATGAACCGGGAAGGTTTTAGGCACCCGACTCATCCGTGGTACTCCACGGGAACCCTTTGAAATACTTATTGCTTTTGGTCTGAAATTGGTTTGTTTAAAATGATGGAAGAGATGAGGAGAAGAATATTTTTTTAATGATTTTGTGTTTGATAAGGTTTTAAAATCTTATGCCTACGTACCCACAAAGTGCAATGCGAGATCAAAACCTCGTAGTTCGTGGTACAAAGTTTGAAAAGAATAAGTGGGTTGAATTGATTTTAAGATGTAGAGATAAGTCGTCATCCCTTAGCGAATAATTCCGCTAAAAGGGATGAATCATATCTAAACATGTAAAGAAAAATAAACGGTGCACAAAGCACAAAACAAGTGAGTGAGTTTGCATTTTTTAGAATATGTACAAAAAGGTTTTTGATATATTTACATGACTTAGTATTTGATTAAGAAAATAAAAGGAAAAGATTAAAAATCGCTTGACCTAAGTCAAGGTTTGTTTATGAAAATGTTTGAAGTTTAGAAAACAAGAAGGTTTTGAAATAGGAAGAAGTTTTGAAAATTAAAGAATGGGGAGGAGATGAAGAGACTAGTCATAATGCTTGAATTAAAAGCTAAGGAAAGAAGTTACCAAACTATAATATGCACAATTCTTCAAAGATCGGAATTTCCTCTTCAAAGGTTAATGAAGTAACTTGAGGCCGAGGTTTCTAACCACTCCAATTTGAGCAAAGGGAGATCCTAGAAGTCTAAGTCCAATCTCCAAAAGTTCGGGATAGTAACCATAAGTCCAAAGTTAAAAGTCACAAGTTTTTTAAGAGTTTAATCCTTTATTAAGTATTTTAATGTCCAAATGGACAAAATAAAAAAAAACAAGCACAATATGAATATAAACAATGATATATGATATAATATGGCAAAATATAATAAGGAGATAAGGGAGCAAGAGATTAAAATAAAAGGATAAGGTGCGAGAGATTAAATTTAAACAATTATATTCACATTATTATATTATATACAATATAAGGTGGTATGATGAACTTAATCAAGCACAACCACAACAATGAAAATAAAATTGAGGCAACCGGATCCAAGTGGATCTTTTATCGAATCGGGACGAATGTAGGTCTATGTTAAGCAATCGCCGAGTAATTTACGAAGTAATTACCCTACAAATGAGGCCGGCCACCACTAATTAAAGTGGAAAATATTCGTGTTAATACATGTTAGAGAAACGATATAATGGATCGTTCTCCGAAAACATGCCACACTAAAAGAAAGAGGAAGGTCTAATCTTAATCGAGATTATCGTTGAATTTCTCGATTAGCAACCTATCACGATCTCAAAGTATGGAGAATGATCCAAATGATCATTCATCCATAGATTTGAAATAATGAAGATTAAACTTAATCGGAAATCAACAATCCCGAATCGGAAGATTGTCATCGACCAAAATTAAAAAAGAGATGGAGAATAATGGATCCAAAATAGATCCAATAAAAGAATAGAAAATATTTTTAATCATTTTTTAAACTCTTTCTCTAAATATCTCAATAACAAAACTTTTCTAAAATAATGTTTAAAAATGATTTTCTCAATTGTTTCTAAACATTTCTTAAAATCTTTCTAAAAACATTATTTAAAAATTCTTTCTAAAAATAGTTTCATAGGAAATCTATAAAGAAAAAAAGCTAATATCAAATCAATTGAAGAAAAAAAAATGAATTAAGAAAAAAAAACAAAGGTAAGAGAAGGGAGATAACCCGCAGACAGGTGGTGCAAAGAAATGGATCCATGGCCCAAGGCCCCAAAACCACTACATTTCCACTTTCTTAAAATTAAATTAAATATAGAAATATAAAAAAAAGAAAAAAAATATAAGACCTAGTCTTCTTCTTCTTGCGGTTAACAACAAACAAACAGAGCAAGTTCAGTGGAAGAAAACAGGGGTATACGGTGGAAATCCAAACTCGAAAATCTAACTCCTCACCTTCAAGAAACGAAAACGAAACAAACTTCGAACCAACTCTTTTTCCTTCCGCGAAATTTCAACTTCAATTTCCTCTTCTCCTTCCGATTTCAATTTCCTCTTCTTTATGAACTTCTGTTTCTCTCCTTTCCTCTTTTTCAAATTGATTTCAGTTTTCAAGCGATTTGGGAACAGAGATGTATTTAGGGATTTGGAGGTTTGGGGATTTTGAGATTGATTTGGATTTTGGCAGAGTTTCAGAGTGCTATTGAAGCTTGGAAATTAGAAGAGTGAGAGGTTCAATTTATAAAAGAGCTTTGGGTGAGTTTCGAAATGAATTCGTGCGTTTCGTTCATGAAGGCCAGCGTTTTGGTAAGTCACGGAAGTCTCGTGCTCACTTCATTTGATTCTGAGTTTTTTGATCTTTCCATCTTGCTGCGTTTTGATTATGATTTAGTTGCGTTTTGATTATTTTGTTTCAGGTGCTTTGTGCGTAACGCGTGCGGCTGAGTTTGCTGTTTGAAGCTCGTGACGGATGCGTGACTTTTGTTTACGGCTTGAGGAGTCTTGCACATTGGCTTATGGTATAGAAGCCTTGGCTGGGCCTGGCTTTGGTACGGTGATTTGTTTTGAGGCTAGCGGCTGATGCTTGAAGACGTATTGGGCGTAGGATTGTGTTTGTTGGCGTGTGGCTTGTGTTTATGTGGTGCGTTGCTTGCTGTGAGCTGCTATTGGGAAAGGCTTGGGCTGGAGTTTGTTTGCGTTGGCTGGCGGGATGTTGTCACGGGTGCTGCGCGGGATACATTCGTGTAGGCCTGTGTTTGAGCTGCTGGATTATGCAGTCCGCGGCTGAAGTCAAGGCGTGCAGTTGGTTGTATGCTGGCTGGTGATTGCTTCGGCTTGCTTGCGGTAAAGTGAAGCTGAATAGCTGAGTTTGTTATTTTTTGGCTTGTGCAAGTTGTTGCTTGGAGAGCTGACTGAAGCTGGTACGGATGCTTGAGGGATGCGTGAAGTCATGTTGAGGCTTGTGATGGCAAGTGGTTGTGGGCCAGGCAAGTACGATTTATGAGATGGGGCTTTAGGGCATATGGGCCAAAGGGTGTTAGGAAGAGTTTGTGAAATTGGTGTATGGCAAAAAAAAATGTTGGATATCTTGGAATGATAATAAAAGGAAATTAATGAATATAAAAATGAGAATATTAAAAAAACTTATTATTTGATTATTTATTTTTTATGACATAGAAATAAAAGGAAAAAGAATATGCTAGAAAAATATTTGGATTTTGTTAAATGAAAAATATTTAGTATGGATGGATGAAATAATAAAAAAAAAGATAATGGCAATTCGATCAATGAAAATGATAAAAGAAAAATGATAATTGGAAATGGTGATTTGGAATGATTTAATCGGAAAAAGATAATGGATATTTGTGAAAAAATGGAAAAAAACGAAAAATATAAATTGGTTATTGGAGATTAAAATGGTTTGATGGATGATAATTTCCTCTTAAAGCCCACGGCCAATTCCCGATTTTTTCTCAACAAGCCTCTGAACACAACCCAAATACCTTGCAACTTGCCAACTGAAAACTGTCTGATTATTATCTGATAATTCGAAAACAAATTGAGGAAAATAAATCCTCAGATGAATCGCTGATGAACTGATGAAACGATGAACTGATAAACACTGAAGATTCAAACCGCAACACACTGCCTGATAACTGATGAACAAACCGAACTTTGCACAGAAAACAACTGTCACACAACCCAACTTGTACTTTGAAAACGCATTGCCTGATGAATGAATTACTGGCATACACAACTGGTAGTCAACACAATCTTTTAATAGTTTGACCAGATTAGGTCAAACATCCACTTGAAATAGAATTGTGACTGAACAAACGCATCTGAATGGAATTACTGTCTCCTCCTCGCAAACCTGCAACACAGAGAAGAAGAAGAACGCTGCAACATATTTTTTTGTATTTTGGTTAGAAGTCAGTAAATATAAACAAATATAAAACAGCAAAAATAATGGTGATCCCATGCGAAGCATAGACCCGATCTGAGGAGAAACTCGAAACCAATGTGATCTTGTTTGGTATGCAAAATGCAAATGATATGCGAAACAGTCTTAGGGCAAAAATTAGGGTGTTACAACACCCGTCCGTGTCATATCCCCAGTAGAAAGCCAAAGCGTCCCCTTTGCACTCACAGATTCATATATGTATACAATTCCTAGGCACCCGTCCGTGTCACCTTCTCCAGCATAGTTGTCTGAATACTTATTTATAATACACTTTTTTCTGACACCCGTCCGTGTCATTTTCTCCCCACAGATATTCAGAATATCTCTTACATTTATATAACTTACACACTTCCTTTTATGATACTCGTCTGTATCATACTCTCCCCGACAAGTTGAACACTCGTCTGTGTTACTCATCATCTTTTACTCATACAGATACTCGTCCGTATCTTTTATACACCGCCTATATCCCTTCAGATTCGACACTCGTCCGTGTTCTTTGTTAACCAGTTGATACTCGTCCGTATCATCATCTCAGAGCACGCGTCAGCGTTTGTTTCTACCTGATACTCGTCCGTATCATAGTCTTAAGGATGCTCGTCCGCATCCTTAACCCATGCAACACTCATGTCTTCTTGAATTTAGACACTCGTCTGTATCTACTATTCCCCAGAAGAGTCCCCTCAGAATCAATACTCGTCCCTGTTCGTTTTTAACCAGTTGGTACTCGTCCATATCATCATCTCTGAACATACGTCAAGCGTTTGTTTCTACCTGATACCTGTCCGTATCATAGCCTTAAGGATGCTCGTCCGCATCTTTGATCTATACATCGTGTCAAACACTTATGTCTTCATGAGATTAGAAACTCGTCCGTGTCTATTTTTCCCCAGCGAAGTCCCAGCAAAACTTCTATTCTATCTGACATTCGTCCTATGTCATGATACCTTTCAGCAGCCGTACCCTGCCAGGTGATCGTCCTTCACCTGTGGATGACCATCCCTCATCCTTTCCCCAGCGGAGTCTCCATTATTGGATCCCTTCCTATCTGGCATTCGTCCTATGTCACGATATTTTGGCAGTCGTACCCTGCTAGGTGATCGTACTTCACCTTCTGATGATCGTCCTTCATCATTTTATCCGATGGTCGCCCCCATCGTTGATCTTGTTATCTGGCATTCGTCCTATGTCATGATAAACCCTGAGAGCAGCCGTACCCTGCTAGGTGATCGTCCTTCACCTCTTGATGATCGTCCTTCATCGTTTTATCCGATGGCCGTCCCCATCGTCGACCTTGTTCTATCCGGCATTCGTCCTATGTCGCGATACTTTCGGCAGCCGTACCCTGCCCGGTGATCGTCCTTCACCTTAGATGACCGTCCCTCATCTTATCCCCAACAGAGCAGCTGTCCCCTGCTAGGTGATCGTCCTTCACCTTTGATGACCGTACCTCATCACTTCATTTCGTTTACCTATAATTCCCAGAGAGTCTTATAGCTTTACTTGATGGTCGTCCCCATCATAATCTCTTATATCCCCAGCATGTCGGCCGTCCAAGTCATTGCTCTTTCCCCAGCAGTCGTCCTCTGCTCGACGGTCGTCCTCCGTCGCCCGCACTTTATAATTATACTTTATTTGCTTTTACAATCTATATCCCTTTTCTTCTTCATTCTGTGAGTACAAATTTTGGACTGTCTTTGGTATTCAACCACAAGTTATCTTGTTTGCCTGTTAGCCGTCGCTTACATCCTGCACAGCTAACTCATGCTTGAATAGGGGCAGCTGTAAACACCCCAAATTTGCCCTCACCCATTCACACCATGGTTTGTGATCTTTTCATATGCATAAGTTCAATCATAGCATCTCATATTGCATTTTTGCTTCATTGCATTGTTCCCAAGTCATCTGCATCTAGGGTTTGTGATTTGAGCAATCCAAGAGCCATTTGAGCCACTCCAAAGGTCATCAATCACTTCAAAGGGGTCCATGTATGTTCAATCATCTTATTATATCCTCACCAAGTCAAGAAAGTCAAAGAATCACAAGAACTGAGAAAGGCATGGAAGCAGAGCCAGGTTTAACTGCACAGATGACCTAGAATTAGGGTTTTGGTTTCAGAGGCCATAACTCCAAATTTTTTGGTCATTCTTGTTTCTATTGGTCTCTATATGATATGAGGATCATGCATATCAATTTTTATGAAGAAATTCCATGGGGAAGGCATCTAATCAAGAGTTGACTTCTTGAGCAAGTCAGTGCAAAATCAGGGCATCTGAGGCCCCCAATAACCCAACCAAAGGGTGTTCTTCATCATTTTGAATGTGTATGATCTTTATTTGATCATAGAAGATGTTAGAAGTTCACAAAATTGAAGAATTTCAAGCCATTTGCAAAGTTGCCTTTTTGGGAAAATGACTTGTAATGGAAACTTGCCATTTTGGGAAAGTTTTTCAACCCTTGCTTTTTGGCTCAAAAATGCTTCAAATGAGAAAACTTTGGTCATGAAAGTTGTATAATGGATCATTCCATTTTCAAAAAGTACAAGAACTCATTCTAATTCATTTTGGATCAAAAGTTATGGCTTGTCAAAGTTGGGAAAAATCACATAATTTCAAGTTTTCTACCAAAGAGGCAAAGTTGCAAAACCCTTTGCCAAGGCCAATTGTGCTTTCAAATGGACTTCTAATATTTGTATAAACATACACCAAGGCCTAAAATTCAGAATGCACCAAAGGTTTGCCTATTTTCATGACTTATGGATCAAGAAACTTCAAAAGGGGCAAAAGTTGGACAAAGTTGCAAAACCTATGATAAACCCTAATCCACTTGCTGCATTGCCTCTAAACCTTTTCCATGGCTCTCGCTGATTCAAGCTGCAGCCAAGCCATGCTTTGTACCTTCACTTCCATAGCCCATACCTCTCTTACACAAAACTTGACTTTTTTGCAAAAAGACCCATACCAATCAGCCTGTGCCACACCAACTTCTCTGACCTCTCTAGTTGTGATAAGTGGACCAAATGCAACATAACACACAACACACACAAGCCTGAAACTCTCTCCAAGCCATAGTTCCAAGTTTTCACCCTTTATGCATTTCCATTCGAAACTCACTCCACAAGACACAAACACTAAAACAAACTCCATAGAACATCTCAACATACTCCCCTGATCATTTCCCTACCCTCATTCATCCCTGAAACCTCCTCAAACTGAAACACGATTTCTCTCCCTCACTGAACAAAACTCCATAAAACTCACAAATCAACCACTTTCCAATCAAACTAAACCTCAAAGCATCTTCAGGAGGTCCATTGGAGAAGTTTGAAGCAAGGAGGCAGCCTGAAAGCTCCAAACTGAAAGCTTCACTTCAGGTAGCTTCGAAAATTATTTTTTCCAGAAACCTTGTTTTAAGTTGCTAAAATGATCTACATGTTTCCCTGAATGCAATGAGCTTTGAATTTTTGAAAATGATGCAGAAATGAGGATGTATGGTTTGTCTGAAACTTTGCCCGTAAATTTGATTTTTGCTTGTTCTTCATGATTCATGAAAAATAAATGAGTTTTGTTGCTGGATTATTGTTTAGGATGTTTAGTTGAGTTGATCTGGAGATTTTGGCATGTTTTAGTGAGGTTTTGAGAGAGATAGGTTGAAGGTCTCGCCGGAGAAGACGACCGGAAGTCTTCTCCGGCCACCTGAGGGTCATTAAACCCTAATCTGTGTAATTAACCAAGTTTGAATGTGGACCCTTGATTCTGTGGACTTTTGTTGACTCGCGCGTGAATGAGTGGCCAGGATTTGTCATTAAAACCCTAATCTATGTTTAATTAATTCAAAGCCTGTTTAATTAATTCATAGATAAAATTAGCCAGATTTGAATCTGGGCCCTTGGATCTGGTGCGTAGTCAACTAGTCCAAGCCCAGATCAAATCCTGGCCATCCCTCTTACATACTTTCATTTATTTATATTTTTATTTCATTTTTATTCATTTGTTTTGCATATTTATTTTAAAAATAGCTAAAATCATTAAAAAATTATGAAAATTCTTGTCAAGGGTTTCATGAATTTTCAGAACACAAAAACATTTTTATTTTTATTTTTTGCATTAAAATTTATTTTTAAATCATTTAAATGTTTATTTTTAATTAGTTAATGAAAATTAATTAATTAAAAATGCATTTAGGTATTTAAAAATCACCAAAAAATTCATATTTCATTTAGAAACATTTAGAAACATTGTCCAACTTTCAAACCAAATTTCTTTTTTGTTCTTGATGCCTTTTGATCATTTTCATTGGATTTAATTTCATTTCAAGGCAATATTTTATGTCAAACTTCAAAAATTCATTTCTGCCTAACCATTGAGAGTTGGATGATGATTATTTTTGCATTGCATCTTGTATAGCATGTAGTTTATAGGATAAATTTGGTTTGATTTGATCTTGCATTTTCAATTTGTTTACGATTTTTCTTGATGAGGTACCTTAAAACCCTAGCAATCTTAGGAAATTCATAACTTTCACTAGGTTAAGAGTTGGATCCCCTCCTTTGGGCAGTGAGTTTGTATAGGTTTAGGGTTTCTTTGATTGCATTTTCAAATTTTTATCATGTCATATGCTTCTGATTTTGAATTTTGCTTTGTGTGTTGATCATAAACCCTAATTTGTGCTTTCCTTTGCATCCTTCTTGCATTTGCTTGCATCCATTGACCTACCATAACATTTTGTGAATTCATTTGATCCATAATACATCTTAGGACATTTTATAATCATGCTTGATCATTGCATCTTTCATTTGCCATGTCATATGCCCATTACACTTCATAACTTTTCATGAACATCCATGGTTCAAAGCATGTTTCTTTTGCATCCATATACTTGTTTGATCATTCTCATGCCATGCCTCATGATTGTATCATCTCTTAGCATCATTAACATCATTGTTTTTGCTCCTGGTTTTGGTTTGCATTATCACATTTCATCTCATTTGCATTGCATTTCATTTCTTTCACTAACTTTTCAGGTGGTAAGTTTCTTTGAGAAGTGAATTTGCCTTCACTTCTCATAATCTCTTTTCATCTCTTTCACACTTCCCTTGCTGCATTTTGTATGTGTTTTGGATTGAGCTTGCTCATTCTTGTTCATCTTACTTTCTTTCTTCAAGCAACTTGTCTTCTTAAGTGAAGCAAGTTGTTTTGCTTCTCTCTGCTCCTTCCTCCTTTCATCTGTTTCTCTCCTTGGTGGCTCTTTGAAGATTCTTTCTCTCTTAAGCCTCACAAGCCCTAGGACCTCCAAGTATGATAACATTTAGGGTTTGATTAGTCCCCCATTTAGCTTTTACCTTTGTGTCATCTTTGAGTCTTCTCTCCTCTCACCTCATAACCAAGGACTAAACCCTAAAGGCTTTAAGGCTTTGTGATTAAGCATATGCCTGCATCCTTCTATTAGGATGGAGTGTATAACTTTAATCCTAAGTGTTAAACCCTTAATGTGTTTAAATCCTTTAATAAATTCACCTAATAATTACTAAGACATCAAGCTTGTAACTTGGGCCTTGCATTAGGGTTCTAATTCTTCCTTAATTGGTTAAGAAGGACTAACCCTAGTGTTAATGGACAAGTCCCCCTCAAGTTGTCTTACAAATCATAAAAAATCACTTCTTCATCTTACCATTAACTAATATCCACCTTAATAAAGGCTTTGTGTTGTCATGAGGTTAATCCCTAATCATGGATTAAGTTGAGGAGTCTTCCTCAGCTTAAATATTCTCATCTATTATCCTTCTATTAGGATGGTGTAATGAGTCTGTTTAATCCTTGATTATGGCTTAAACTCATTACTTAACACTAAACAAAAACAACAAAAACATCTAAATAATTACAAGTAGGTTAATGATCTTAATCCTACATCATGGTGATTAAGTGTGAGATGCTGACTTCACACTTAAGGTATTCTTATTACCCCTAATCAGAGGGAGGATATGATGAGTTTACTAACCCTTGGTTTAGGCTTAAGCTCATTAACTTATGACAAATATCAAAAATCAATAAAAGATTGAAAACACAAAAACAAACAATAATCGTCCCCTCCGGGATTCTTTTCTCATCTCATTCACTCACAAACGAGAACTTGCTTCTTCCGTCTAATGCAAGACAGTTTGCACCTGAGCCAGACAGGGCATACACTTGAGCATAGACAAGCAAGCAGTTCATAAGTCAATTCATTTTCAGTCTCTTTGGGTCGAACTACGGTGTTCTGACTTCCTCATTGCACGAGAGGATACGTAGGCATAACTTAACAGTTATCGAACAAAAGTCTCTGTTTATTCCCCCTCCTTCCAGCAATTATTCTTTAAGCCTCATAATCATGAGTATACTCTTTCCTTGCACTGACACTTCTTTTACTCACTTCACTTTTCTTTGACACTGACACTCGTATTCTTTCCAGCTTTGATACACAGATTGCACTGACACTACCCCTTTAAAACACAAATCTTTTAAGTGTGGATCCCGTCGAGTACGACGGACAACCTGGGTGCTAATACCTTCCCAGGTTGTAACCAACCCCCTTTCTCAGTCTCTCTGGTTCGCAACTGTCTTATCCATATCTTTCCTCAGGTTTATGCAGCATTACCTTTCCTTCGGGATAAAAATGCCTAGCTGGCGACTCTATTCATTTCCTCCTCTTTCACCGACTATTCGCGTCTGTACCCCTTCTGACCAGGTTTCATTTGGTGGGAGCGACAGGCGCCCCCTACCGAGCTAAAATCGCTATCTTCCCCATGGCCATTCGCATGGTGGGGGATGGACATCTTAGGGCCATTCATCGTTGGATCCGGCCAGAATAAGTACCTCATCGTGGGCGTCGATTATTTCACCAAATGGATAGAGGCAGAGGCCTTAGCCAAGATTACTGCACTCAACATACTACGCTTCTTTAAGAGGAGCATCCTCGCTCGGTTCGGAGTACCGCTCTCCATTCTAATAGACAACGGGACCCAATTCACCGATAGACATTTCCAGGAATTCGTCGCTTCGGTGGGAACAAAACAGCACTTCGCTTCAGTTGAGAACCCCCAAACTAACGGGCAAGCGGAAGCCGCTAATAGGGTAATCCTAAGAGGTCTAAAGAGAAGACTTGACGAGCACAAGAAACACTGGGTCGAGGAACTACACAGTGTGCTTTGGGCATACAGGACCACTCCACACTCGACGACCGGTGAATCTCCATTCCGGTTGGCTTATGGGACCTAAGCGGTAATTCCCATTGAAATGCACGTCCGGTCCAGACGAACGGAGTCTCCAATGGACCAGGACACCAACTCTGAGGCGCTAAGAGAAGAGCTTGATTTGGTCGAAGAAATCCGATCAGAAGCTGCTCTTCGAGAAGCCACTCTTAAACAAAAAATAGCAGCTAGACATGACTCTAAGGTCATACGACGAGCATTCGAAGTGGGCAGTCTTGTTCTAAGAAGAAATCACAGAGATTCCCGTGAAGGAAAACTGACGCCAAACTAGGAAGGCCCATATCGTGTCCGGGCAAAGACCGAAAATGGTGCCTACTACTTAGAAAATCTTCACGGGGAAGAGCTCATTCGACCGTGGAACGTCGAGAAGCTTAAACAATATTATAGTTAATTACAAAGACACCTTGCTCGGCTACCAAGCGAGGAGCAACAGGTCCGACTAAACCTATGTGCCCAGGTACAAGCACAACAGCCCAAATAACATGATTATCAGGATCTTCTTCGGGGAGAAGAAGGTGACTGTTGCACGGGCGAATACTCAACCGAGTCCGACGTCGCCTATGTACCACGACCAGGCAGAACCCCGGCTCGCGATGGGACGTTCAAGCCTCAGGGCCCGAGTCATTATCTTGGTCCGGGCACCAATCAGGAGTTAGCCTCCAACATCTAATCGGTCCCCCAAACCGACGGATTACAAACACATACGCCGTATTTGCCCAATTACATCTGACCCTCGTAACAAATACACGAACATCAAACACTTAACTTTTATAGAAACATAAAAGGAAGGAAGTCCTCCGACGGACGCACAGTTACGTATACATGTAAATAAAAACATTATAAAATAACAAACGACCACCAAGGTCAGACTATTTTATCAAAAGGTTGCGACCCTGAATGGCCGACTTGTTCAAGATTACATTCAAAGGGGACCGCTTCTCCGAGCAAAACAAAAACATAATAAATTACAAGTTACGGCACGCAGGCCAGACTAGTTTCCCTCCCCCTCTGGGGCATCAGGTTGACCTTCGCTCTGGGGCAGCTGCGTCTCAGGTTGTTCAAGCTGAGCAATACCCCCGGGCTGAGAGTCTTCCACGACCAAATCTGCAGGGACCACTATCTGACCGTTTTCAACTTTGTAAAGATAGATGATGCGGCCGGTGTCTAGGACCAGGTCGGGATAGAGGGCTTGAATCTGATCCATAACATTTTGGAAACTGAGCTCAGTCGACGAGTTCAGATCTTCCATATCCTGGTCAATCCGAGCGAGAAATTGGGCCCTAGTCACCAAATCCTTGGTATCAGCTTCTTCATCATCCTTCGGGAAAAAGGCGTCATTCATCTTTTTATTTTGGTCCAAGGCCCTCCTTTTGTCAACTTCCAGCTTGGCAATAATGTTCGCTCGCTCAGTCAACTCCCTAGTAGAGGCAGCAGCTTCCTCAGAGGCCTTGGTCAGCTTTTCTTCAGCAACAACCAGGAGCTCTTTCAACTTTATCACCTCCCTTTCCTGCTCGGGATTTCCTTCGGCCGTCAGCCAAGCCATGGATAACACCCGCATGACCGCACTCGCGTCCTGTGCTAGAGACAAACGTCGGGCAGGGTGATCCATCCCCTCGACAAACAAGGAGTCCGCCCGATCGACCTCCATGCTTGTCCCTTTGAAGAAATTCCGCTTCACAAAGCAGGACGGCAGCACATACTTCGGTTTGGGAGGAGCGTTACCGTCAAATCCACGGTCGCTGTAGATTTGTGCCTCTTCATGTGCGAGCCAGTGGACGCACTGGGAGACCCTTGGACCAGGGGGCCCGACCCTGAGCCGCTCGTTTCAGTCAGCTTGGATTGAACAACCCTCGACCTCTTTTTCTGGTTTTGCCGCAGTTGTTCCTGGATTTTATCTAGAGGATTCGCCATAGAGCCTGCAAAGGAAAGAAACCAAATTAGTCACGAGCGTCAAGTTTATCAAAACAGAATAACAAACAGAAATAAAAGCAAATACCAAAGAACTCGGACACTTCTTGCCCGATGTTACACGCAAGGAGGTCTGTGACGTCTATCAAAGGACACTCCACATCCTCTCCCCCGTCCTGATCCAACATTATCTTACCCTCCCCGTCCAGCAGAGGGGTCAGAGTAAAAGAAGCCATCAGTTTCCAAAACTACTCGAAGCTAGTTGCATCGTCCTCGTTCAGGAAATCCCCTACTTGGACGAACTCACTAACTGGGCGCCCATAATGTGAGTAACTCCATGAGAAGGGAAACATCCAGAGCCTCCTGGGAATCGTCTGCCCTTGGTCGTCCAGTCTGGGCTCGTCATTTTCATCAGTATCTACCCCCATAAAACTCAGTGCTCTCACGGCTTCCTCGCTCGCCGGCTTTACCAAAAAATAGTCGGTCTTGAAAGCCCGGATATATTCCGAGTGAGCCTTGAATATTTTGGTCCGCTGCTTGAAGGAGATGAAACCCTTTCGGTCGGTTCCCCGTCCTACCTGGCGCTACAGCGAGAATAGTCGGAAGAACAGAGAGAGTGTGGCCCCTACGCCCAGGTGAGCGCACGTCACCTCGAATGCTTTCAGGAACGCATAAGAGTTGGGGTGCAGCTGAGACGATGCTACACCCAGATGTCCGAGCACGGCACAAACCAGATCACTGAAAGGAAATGTTACCCCCAGAGTCGAGGTCGCGTACTCATACATTGAGAACTTTCAACCGCCATAATCTGAGAATATCCAATCATCATCCCCCGGGCAGGTGACAACCCAATCCGCAGGATCACCAACGATGGGCAAGGGCTCCGCACGAGGTCTTGAAAAGGACGACACCTTGTCAAGCAGGTCCTCCACTACCCATTCCTCGGGCGCGATTACTTTGTCCTCACCCTGAGGAGTACCGGCTGCTTCTCCAGAGTCAGGTGCCACATCCTCCTCCATGGTCGCGTCAGATTCATCCAACGAGCTTCCAGAGTCGGAAGGAAGTGATGTCGAGGAACCAAAATCTTTCGAGGACACCTCCTCCGAGGAAATCTCAAACGGGTCGATAAACGCAGTTTCACCTGAAAAGCAGAGGAAAGACGTCAGTGAATTCGATTAGAATATCAAATCCACCCTTCCACCGCTCGACAAGTGAAAGGGCGCGTGCCGACCCAGGAATAAGATCCCGGGCCAAAGCCCTCGGTTAACCATCGCTCAAGGCGATGGTCAGCGCTCGACGACAGCAATGGTATGTTCAAGTCCTAGCTTCTATTCAGGTCCTAGATCAAGGTCGATCAGGACCATCGTTGACCACAAAATAGGGTTTGCAGTCGACGAGCAACGATAACAGAAGGCCTATAATCTACTTATTCTAGTCTAAACTACCGGAAAATCTATCCTAAACCGCATGCATTGCTAAGATATCAAACCTATGGTTAAGAAAGACGCGAAAAAAGCCATACCTTGAGCTTGAGAGGCTATTGAAGAAGAATTTGACTTGAAAATGCGGTGGTCGGTATGTAGATACGATGGTCGACGACTGAGAACTATCGTCTGAGATTCGAGCAATGTGGCAGAGAGGGAGACGAAGCGAAAAAGCATACAGAATACTCTGGTTTCCCATTTATAGGGAAAGGAGCACGTGCAGAGAGGCGTGACCCCTATCCCTAGGCAATGATTACCTGCACTCTAGCCCATAGGCTAGCCGTCAGAACATTGAATATGCGCGAATTCCCAAACACGCTAACTGTTCGTTTCATCTCCCTCCTTCGTCGAACGACCGGATAATTGTTCGCCTGTCGTGCGTCATCTAACGATCATTTTTTGGTCAACACACGAAAATCACCAGATATAATGCGTGCACCTTGGACAGAAGACCGTCATTAAGTCGTCGCCCCTCCCCAGAAGCAACGACTTGGGGGACTCCTATTCCAGCCAGGCCCAACTTCCAGAGTTGGGCCAGACAAATTAGCGGCCCAACACACCCTTCGTCGGGCATCACGCTCGGGAGGATGGTCTGTGTCTCCCAAGGTTTAACCGACCAGAATAAGGTCCCCTAACAACTAGTTCTGACCGTTGCCTATTCCTACGGGTTTCACGATCCACGCCCAACGGTTTGAACCAATAACCATCCACCAAGGACAATATATAAACCTTCTCACGCGAGAGGGTCAGGTATTCAATTCTCTCACCCTTAATCTCGTACTTGCACACTCTTTGCTCAGTCTCTTACTTTAGTATCGGAGTGCCTTGTAGGTACACCCCCTTTCCTCATCAACCGTCCTTCAACAACGCTCAACGCCGGCCATATCGGATCCTAATCTCCAGGTACGATCAACTATAAAGACCATAAATAAAAGATCAAAGTTAAATAAAACCAAACAATTTCACTATAAAACCATAAAAAAAGTTTCAAGTTAAAAACTCAAAGTTTTTACTATAAAAAGCATAAAAAAAAGTTACAAGTTAAAACAACTTAACAATTTCACTCTAATAACCTTAGGAAAAACGTTCCAAGTTAAGAAACCAATAGTTCACTATAAAGACCATAAATAAATGTTCAAAGTTAAAAAAACTCAAAATTTTCACTATAAAAACCCTAAAAGAAAGTTCCAAGTTAAAAAAAAAACAAATTGTTTTACTATAAAAAACATTAAAAGAAGTTACAAGTTAAAAAAACTCAACAATTTAACTATAAACACCATAAGAAAAAAGTTCCAAGTCAAGTAACTCAATAATTCACATAAAACCATAAATAAAAGATCAAAGTTAAAACAACTCAACAATTTCACCATAAAAACCATAAGTAAAATGTTTCAAGTTAAGAAACTCAACAATTCACTATAAAGACCATAAATAAAATATCAAAGTTAAAAAAACTCAATAATTTCACTATAAAAATCATAAAAAAAAATTCCAAGTTAAAAAACTATAACTTCTTACTAAAAAAAGTTACATGTTAAAACAACTCAACAATTTCACTCTAATAACCATAAGAAACAAGTTTCAAGTTAAGAAACTCAATAGTTCACTATAAAGACCATAAATAAAATATCAAAGTTAAAAAAAAACTAAACAATTTCACTAGAAAACCATAAAAAAAAGTTCCAAGTCAAGAACTCAAAATTTTTATTATAAAAAGCATAAAAATAGTTACAAGTTAAGACTACTTAACAATTTCACTTTAATAACCTTAGGAAAAAAGTTCCAAGTTAAGAAAACAATAGTTCACTATAAAGACCATAAATAAATGTTCAAAGTTAAAAAAAACTCAACAATTTCAATATAAAAACCATAAAAGAAATTTCCAAGTTAAAAAAAAACAAAAATATTTTACAATAAAAAACATCAAAAAAAAAAGTTAAAAGTTAAAAAAACTCAACAATTTCTCTATAAATACCATAAGAAAAAAGTTCCAAGTTAAGTAACTCAATAATTCACATAAATACCATAAATAAAAGATCAAAGTTAAAAAAAATCAATAATTTCACTATAAAAACCCTAAAAAAGTTCCAAATTAAATAAACTCAAAACATTTAGCATAAAAAAAAGTTAAAAGTTAAAAAAATCAACAATTTCACTATAAAAATCATAAGTAATATGTTCCAAGTTAAGAAACTCAACAGTTCACTATAAATACCACGAATAAAAGATTAAAGATAAAAAAACTCAACAATTTCACTATAAAAACTATATAAAAGTTCCACGTTAAAAAAAACTCAAAATTTTTAATATAAAAAGAATAAAAAAAACTTACAAGTTAAAACAACTCAACAATTTCACCATAAAAACCATATGAAAAAAGTTTCAAGTTAAAAAACTCAACAGTTCACTATAAAGACCATAAATAAAAGATCAAAGTTAAAAAAAAAACAAATAATTTCACTATAAAACCATAAAAAAAAGATCCAAGTTAAAAACTCAAAATTTTTACTATAAAAAGCATAAAAAAAGTTACAAGTTAAAATAACTTAACAATTTCACTCTAATAACCTTAGGAAAAAAGTTCCAATTAAAGAAAACAATAGTTCACTATAAAGACCATAGATAAATGTTCAAAGTTAAAAAAACTTAACTTTTTTACTATAAAAACCCCAAAAGAAAGTTCCAAGTTAAAAAAAAAACAAATTGTTTTACTATAAAAAACATAAAAAAAAGTTACAAGTTAAAAAAAACTCAACAATTTAACTATAACCACTATAAGAAAAAAGTTCCAAGTTATGTAACTCAATAATTCACATAAAAACCATAAATAAAAGATCAAAGTTAAAACAACTCAACAATTTCACCATAAAAACCATAAGTAAAATGTTTCAAGTTAAGAAACACAACAATTCACTATAGAGACCATAAATAAAATATCAATGTTAAAAAAACTCAATAATTTCACTATAAAAACCTTTAAAAAAAATTCCAAGTTAAAAAACTCAAACTTTTTAATAAAAAAAAGTTACATGTTAAAACAACTCAACAATTTCACTCTAATAACCATAAGAAAAAAGTTTCAAGTTAAGAAACTCAACAGTTCACTATAAAGACCATAAATAAAATATCTAAGTTAAAAAAAACTAAACAATTTCACTAGAAAACCATAAAAAAAAGTTCCAAGTCAAGAACTCAAAATTTTTATTATAAAAAGCATAAAAATAGTTACAAGTTAAAACAACTTAACAATTTCACTTTAATAACCTTAGGAAAAAAGTTCCAAGTTAAGAAAACAATAGTTCACTATAAAGACCATAAATAAATGTTCAAAGTTAAGAAAACTCAACAATTTCAACATAAAAACCATAAAAGAAATTTCCAAGTTAAAAAAAAACAAAAATATTTTACAATAAAAAACATCAAAATAAAGTTACATGTTAAAAAAACTCAACAATTTCTCTATAAATACCATAAGAAAAAAGTTTCAAGTTAAGTAACTCAATAATTCACATAAATATCATAAATAAAAGATCAAAGGTAAAAAAAAATCAATAATTTCACTATAAAAACCCTAAAAAAGTTCCAAATTAAATAAACTCAAAACATTTAGCATAAAAAAAAGTTAAAAGTTAAAAAACTCAACAATTTCACTATAAAAATCATATGTAATATGTTCCAAGTTAAGAAACTCAACAATTCACTATAAATACCATGAATAAAAGATTAAAGATAAAAAAACTCAACAATTTCACTATAAAAACTATACAAAAGTTCCACGTTAAAAAAACTCAAATTTTTTAATATAAATAGAATAAAAAAAAGTTACAAGTTAAAACAACTCAACAATTTCACCATAAAAACCATATGAAAAAAGTTTCAAGTTAAAAAACTCAACAGTTCACTATAAAGACCATAAATAAAAGATCAAAGTTAAGAAAAAAACCAAACAATTTCACTATAAAACCATAAAAAAAAGTTCCAAGTTAAAAACTCAAAATTTTTACTAAAAAAGCATAAAAAAAGTACAAGTTAAAACAACTTAACAATTTCACTCTAATAACCTTAGGAAAAAGTTCCAATTAAAGAAAATAATAGTTCACTATAAAGACCATAAATAAATGTTCAAAGTTAAAAAAACTCAAAATTTTCACTATAAAAACCCTAAAAGAAAGTTCCAAGTTAAAAAAACAAAACAAATTGTTTTACTATAAAAAACATAAAAAAGTTACAAGTTAAAAAAAACTCAACAATTTAACTATAAACACCATAAGAAAAAAGTTCCAAGTTATGTAACTCAATAATTCACATAAAAACCATAAATAAAAGATCAAAGTTAAAACAACTCAACAATTTCACCATAAAAACCATAAGTAAAATGTTTCAAGTTAAGAAACTCAACAATTCACTATAGAGACCATATATAAAATATCAATGTTAAAAAAACTCAATAATTTCACTATAAAAGCCATTAAAAAAAATTCCAAGTTAAAAAACTCAAACTTTTTACTATAAAAAAGTTACATGTTAAAACAACTCAACAATATCACTCTAATAACCATAAGAAAAAAGTTTCAAGTTAAGAAACTCAACAGTTCACTATAAAGACCATAAATAAAATATCAAAGTTAAAAAAAACAAAACAATTTCACTATGAAACCATAAAAAAAGTTCCAAGTCAAGAACTCAAAATTTTTATTATAAAAAGCATAAAAATAGTTACAAGTGAAAACAACTTAACTATTTCACTTTAATAACCTTAGGAAAAAAGTTCCAAGTTAAGAAAACAATAGTTCACTATAAAGACCATAAATAAATGTTCAAAGTTAAAAAAAAACTCAACAATTTTAATATAAAAACCATAAAATAAATTTCCAAGTTAAAAAAAACAAAATGTTTTACTATAAAAAACATTAAAAAAAAGTTACAAGTTAAAAAAACTCAATAATTTCTCTATAAATACCATAAGAAAAAAGTTCCAAGTTAAGTAACTTAATAATTCACATAAAAACCATAAATAAAAGATCAAATTTAAAAAAACTCAATAATTTCACTATAAAAACCCTAAAAAAGTTTCCAAGTTAAATAAACTCAAACATTTACTATAAAAAGCATAAAAAAAGTTAAAAGTTAAAAAAACTCAACAATTTCACTATAAAAATCATAAGCAATATGTTCAAAGTTAAGAAACTCAACAATTCACTATAAATACCATGAATAAAAGATCAAAGATAAAAAACTCAACAATTTCACTATAAAAACTATACAAAATTCCACGTTAAAAAAACTCAAATTTTTACTACAAAAAGAATAAAAAAAAAAGTTACAAGTTAAAACAACTCAACAATTTCACCATAAAAACCATAAGAAAAAAGTTTCAAGTTAAGAAACTCAACAATTCACAATAAAGACCATAAATAAAATATCAAAGTTAAAAAAAAAACTCAATAATTTCACTATAAAAACCATTAAAAAAAATCCAAATTAAAAAACTCAAACTTTTTACTGAAAAATCTTACATGTTAAAACAACTCTTCAATTTCACTCTAATAACCACAAGAAATAAGTTCTAAGTTAAGAAACTCAACAATTCACTATAAATACCATGAATCTAAGATCAAAGATAAAAAAAAACTAAACAATTTCACTATAAAAACTATAAAAAAAAGTTCCACGTTAAAAAAAACTCAAAATGTTTACTATAAAAAGAATAAAATAAAGTTACAAGTTAAAACAACTCAATAATTTCACCATAAAAACCATATGAAAAAAGTTTCAAGTTAAGTAACTCAATAATTCACTATAAAGACCATAAATGAAATATCAAAGTTCCAAGTTAAGAAACTCAATAGTTCAATATAAAGACCATAAATAAAAGATTAAAGTTTAAAAAAAAACTAAACAATTTCATAATAAAACCATAAAAAAAGTTCCAAGTTAAAACATATTTTTTTTACTATAAAAAGCATTAAAAAAGTTACAAGTTAAAACAACTTAACAATTTCACTCTAATAACCTTAGGAAAAAAGTTTCAAGTTTAGAAAACAACAGTTCACTATAAAGACCATAAATAAGTGTTCAAAGTTAAAAAAAAACTCAACAATTTCACTATAAAAACCATAAAAGAAAGTTCCAAGTTAAAAAAAAAGAACCAAAATATTTTACTATAAAAAACAGGTTAAAAAAACTCAACAATTTCACTATAAACACCATAAGAAAAAAGTTCCAAGTTAAGTAACTCAATAATTCACATAAAAATCATAAATAAAAGATCAAAGATAAAAAAAACTCAACAATTTCACTATAAAAACTATAAAAAAAAAGTTCCATGTTAAACAAAACTCAAAATGTTTACTATAAAAAGAATAAAAAAAAGTTACATGTTAAAACAACTCAACAATTTCACTCTAATAACCGTAAGAAAAAAGTTCCAAGTTAAGAAACTCAAAAGTTTTACTATAAAAAGCATAAAAAAAGTTACAAGTTAAAACAACATAACAATTTCACTCTAATAACCTTAGGAAAAAGTTCCAAGTTAAGAAAACAACAGTTCACTATAAACACCATAAATAAGTGTTCAAAGTTATAAAAAAAACTCAACATTTTCACTCTAATAACCACAAGAAAATTTTTCCTAGTTAAGAAACTCAACAGTTCAATATAAAGACCATAAATAAAACATCAAAGTTAAAAAAACTAAACAATTTCACTATAAAACCTTAAAAAAAAGTTCCAAGTTAAAAGCTCAAATTTTTTACTATAAAAATCATAAAAAAAGTTACAAGTTAAAACAACTTAACAATTTCACTCTAATAACCTTAGAAAAAAAGTACAAAGTTAAGAAAACAACAGTTCACTATAAAGACCATAAATAAGTGTTCAAAGTTAAAAAAACAAATTCAACAATTTCACTATAAAAACCATAAAAGAAAGTTCCAAGTTAAATAAAAACCAAAATGTTTTACTATAAAAAATATAAAAAAAGTTACAAGTTAAAAAAACTCAACAATTTCACTATAACCACCATAAGAAAAAAGTTCCAAGTTAAGTAACTCAATAATTGACATAAAAACCATAAATAAAAGATCAAAGTTAAAAAAACTCAATAGTTTCACTATAAAAACTAGGGGTGGCAATTGGATCCATTAACACAAAATCCATCCAATCCATCCATAAAATATCCATCCAATCCATCCACCAAATAAAAAATTAGTTAATTGATTGGATTAAATCCATCCATTTATATTAATGGATTGATCTAATCCATCCAATATATTTTAATGATCCAATGGATTACTTTTATATGCATGAGATATATTTTTAATAAAATGTATTTTTCTTTTAAATGATTTTATTTCTGGAAAAAAACTGATTTTTAGAAAATTTTAAAAAATATTGATTTTTGAAAATTACAAAAAAAATCGATTTTTTTTAAAAAAAACATTTTTTTCTTTCGAAAATACAAAAGCATATTATACTAATAATACTAAATAATAATAATAATAATAGTAATAATAATAATAATAATTATTATTATTATTATGAAATATTAATGTGAGGTTATATATTCACCTATATGAGTGAAGCTACATGAATAAAGCTCCAGTATTCTAAGTTCTAATAGTTATATTATACATATAAAAAAATGAAATGAAATAATCATATTGTACATATAAAACAAAAAAACAAAAATCCATATATGTTTATATAATAGTCATACTGTACATATAAACAAAAAATACACATTTTTTTCAAAAAATAAAAATATTGATTTTTTGAAAAATACAAAAGTCTTCCGAAAAAAAATCAGTTTTTTTTTTCAAAAATACAAAAAAAATCTTGAAAATACAAAAAATCAAAATTTTCAAAAATACAAAAAAAAACCGATTTGCTTGATAAATAAAAAAAAGTCGAATTTTTTTCGAAAATTAAAAATAATTTTGTGGATGGATGGATATCCATCCATTAAACATATGTTAATGGATGAATTGGATGGAGTGTTTTCTTAATGGATGGATTGGATTGGATAATTTAAAGAAAACTTTGATGGATTGTTAATGGACTAATGGATTGTTTTGATCCATCCATTAACAATCCAATCCATATCCATCAAATCCATCCATTTTGCCACCCCTAATAAAAACCATAAAATATCGTTCCAAGTTAAAAAAAAACTCAAAGCATTTACTATAAAAAGCATAAAAAAAAGTTAAAAGTTAAAAAAACTCAACAATTTCACTATAAAAATCATAAGTAATAAGTTCCAAGTTAAGAAACTCAACAATTCACTTCAAATACCATGAATCAAAGATAAAAGATAAAAATAACTCAACAATTTCACTATAAAAACTATAAAAAAAATTTCCACGATAAGAAAAACTCAAAATGTTTACTATAAAGACCATAAATAAAATATCTAAGTTAAAAAAAACTCAATAATTTCACTATAAAAACCATTAAAAGAAAATTCCTAGTTAAGAAACTCAAACTTTTTACTAATAAAAGTTACATGTTAAAACAATTCAACAATTTTACTCTAATAACCACAAGAAAAATGTTCCAAGTTAAGAAAACAACAATTCACTATAAAGACCATAAATAAGTGTTCAAAGTTAAAAAAAAACTCAACAATTTCACTATAAAAACCATAAAACAAAGTTCCAAGTTAAAAAGAAAAAACCAAAATGTTTTACTATAAAAAATAAATAAATAAGTTACAAGTTAAAAAACCTCAACAATTTCACTATAAACACCATAAGAAAAAAGTTCCAAGTTAAGTAACTCAATAATTCACATGAAAACCATAAATAGAAGATCAAATTAAAAAAACTAAATATTTCACTATAAAAACCCTAAAAAAAAGTTCCAAGTTAATAAAAACTCAAAGCATTTACAATAAAAAGCATAAAAAAAGTTAAAATTTTAAAAACCTAACAATTTCACTATAAAAATCAAATGTAATAAGTTCCAAGTTAAGAAAATCAACAATTCTCTATAAATACCATGAATCAAAGATCAAAGATCAAAGATAAAAAAACTCAACAATTTCACTATAAAAACTATAAAAAAAAGTTCCATATTAAAAAAAAACTCAAATTGTTTACTATAAAAAGAATAAAAAAAATTACAAGTTAAAATAACTCAACAATTTCACTCTAATAACCGTAAGAAAAAAGTTCAAAGTTAAGAAACTCAACAGTTCAATATAAAGACCATAAATAAAATATCAAAGTTAAAAAAACTAAACAATTTAACTATAAAACCATAAAAAAAAAAGTTCCAAGTTAAAAACTCAAATTTTTAACTATAAAAATCATAAAAAAAGTTACAAGTTAAAACAACTTAACAATTTCACTCTAATAACCTTAGAAAAAAAGTACAATGTTAAGAAAACAACAGTTCACTATAAAGACCATAAATAAGTGTTCAAAGTTAAAAAAAAAAAACTCAACAATTTCATTATAAAAACCATAAATGAAAGTTCCAAGTTAAAAAAAAAAAGTTTTAATATAAAAAACATAATATAAAAAGTTACACGTTAAAAAAACTCAACAATTTCACTATAAACACCATAAGAAAAAAGTTCCAAGTTAAGTAACTCAAAAATTCACATAAAAACCATAAATAAAAAATCAAAGTTAAAGAAAACTCAATAGTTTCACTATAAAAACCCTAAAAAAATGTTCCAAGTTAAAAAAACTCAAAGCATTTACTATAAAAAGCATAAAAAAAAAGTTAAAAGTTAAAAAAACTCAACAATTTCACTATAAAAATCATAAGTAATAAGTTCCAAGTTAAGAAACTCAATAATTCACTATAAATACCATGAATCAAAGATCAAAGATAAAAATAACTCAACAATTTCACTATAAAAACAAAAAAACTCAATGTTTACTATAAAAAGAATAAAAAAAAAGTTACAAGTTAAAACAACTCAACAATTTCACCATAAAAACCATAAGAAAAAAGTTTCAAGTTAAGAAACTCAACAATTCACTATAAAGACCATAAATGAAATATCAAAGTTCAAAAAACTCAATAATTTCACTATAAAAGCCATTAAAAAAATTTCAAGTTAAAAAACTCAAACTTTTTACTAAAAAATGTTACATGTTAAAACAACTCAACAATTTCACTCTAATAACCACAAGAAAAATGTTCCAAGTTAAGAAACACAACAATTCACTATAAAGACCATTAATAAAAGATCAAAGTTAAAAACAAAACGCAACAATTTAACTATAAAACCATAAAAAAAAGTTCCAAGTTAAAAACTCAAATTATTTACTATAAAAAGCATAAAAAAAGTTACAAGTTAAAACAACTTAACAATTTCACTCTAATAACCTTAGGAAAAAAGTTCAAAGTTAAGAAAACAACAGTTCACCATAAAGACCATAAATAAGTGTTCAAAGTTATAAAAAAAAACTCAACAATTTCATTATAAAAACCATAAATGAAAGTTCCAAGTTAAAAAAAAAAACAAAATGTTTTAATATAAAAAACATTAAAAAAAAAGTTACACGTTAAAAAAAAACTCAACAATTTCACTATAAACACCATAAGAAAAAAGTTCCAAGTTATGTAACTCAATAATTCACATAAAAACCATAAATAAAAGATCAAAGTTAAAGAAAACTAAATAGTTTCACTATAAAAACCCTAAAAAAATGTTCCAAATTAAAAAGCATAAAAAATCATAAGTAATAAGTTCCAAGTTAAGAAACTCAACAATTCAGTATAAATACCATGAATCAAAGATCAAAGATAAAAATAACTCAACAATTTCACTATAAAAACTTTAAAAAAAAGTTCCACGTTACAAAAAACTCAATGTTTACTATAAAAAGAATAAAATAAAGTTACAAGTTAAAACAACTTAACAATTTCACCATAAAAACCATAAGAAAAAAGTTTCAAGTTAAGAAACTCAACAATTCACTATAAAGACCATAAATGAAATATCAAAGTTCAAAAAAATCAATAATTTCACTATAAAAGCCATTAAAAAAATTCCAAGTTAAAAAACTCAAACCTTTTACTAAAAAATGTTACATGTTAAAACAACTCAACAATTTCACTCTAATAACCACAAGAAAAATGTTCCAAGTTAAGAAACACAACAATTCACTATAAAGACCATTAATAAAAGATCAAAGTTAAAAAAAACACAACCATTTCACTATAAAACCATAAAAAAAAAAGTTCCAAGTTAAAAACTCAAAATTTAACATAAAAAGCATAAAAAAGGTTACAAGTTAAAACAACTTAACAATTTCACTCTAATAACCTTAGGAAAAAAGTTCCAAGTTAAGAAAACAACAGTTCACTATAAAGACCATAAATAAATGTTCAAAGTTAAAAAAAAAACTCAACAATTTCACTTTAAAAATCATAAAAGAAAGTTCCAAGTTAAAAAAAAAACAAAATATTTTACTATAAAAAACATAAAAAAAATAGTTAAGAGTTAAAAAAACTCAAAAATTTCACTATAACCACCATAAGAAAAAAGTTCCAAGTTAAGTAACTAAATAATTCACATAAAAACCATAAATAAAAAAACTCAACAATTTCACAATAAAATCATACGTAATAAGTTCCGAGTTAAGAAACTCAACAATTCTCTATAAATACCATGAATCAAAGATCAAAGATAAAAAAACTAAACAATTTCACTATAAAAGCTATAAAAAAAGTTCCATGTTAAAAACAAACTCAAAATGTTTACTATAAAAAGAATAAAAAAAATTTACATGGTAAAACAACTCAACAATTTCACTCTAATAACCATAAGAAAAAAGTTCCAAGTTAAGAAACTCAACAGTTCAATATAAAGACCATAAATAAAAGATCAAAGTTAAAAAAACTAAACAATTTTACAATAAAACCATAAAAAAAAGTTCCAAGTTAAAAACTCAAAAATTTTACTATAAAAAGGATAAAAAAAAAGTTACAACTTAAAACAAATTAATAATTTCACTCTAATAACCTTAGGAAAACATTTCCAAGTTAAGAAAACAACAGTTCACCATAAAGACCATAAATAAGTGTTCTAATTTAAAAAAAAAACTCAACAATTTCACTATAAAAACCATAAAAGAAAGTTCAAATTTAAAAAAAAAAACAATATGTTTTACTATAAAAAACATTAAAAAAAAGTTACAAGTTAAAAAAACTCAACAATTTCACTAGAAACATCATAAGAAAAAAGTTCCAAATTAAGTAACTCAATACTTCACATAAAAACATAAATAAAAGATCAATGTTAAAAAAATCAAAATAGTTTCACTGTAAAAACCCTAAAAAAACGTTCCAAGTTAAAAAAACTCAAAGCATTTACTATAAAAAGCATAAAAAAAGAAGTTAAAAGTTAAAAAATCTCAACAATTTCACTATAAATATCATAAGTAATAAGTTCCAAGTTAAGAAACTCAACATCTCACTATTAATACCATGAATCAAAGATCAAAGATAAAAATAACTCAACAATTTCACTATAAATACTATAAAAAAAAGTTCTATGTTACAAAAAACTCAAAATGTTTACTATAAAAAGAATAAAAAAAAGTTACAAGTTAAAACAACTCAATAATTTCACCATAAAAACCATAAGAAAAACGTTTCAAGTTAAGAAACTCAACAATTCACTATAAAGACCATAAATGAAATATCAAAGTTAAAAAAACTCAATAATATCAATATAAAAACCATTAAAAAAAATTCTTAGTTAAAAAACTCAAACATTTTACTAAAAGAAGTTACATGTTAAAAGAACTCAACAATTTCACTCTAATAACCACAAGAAAAATGTTCCAAGTTAAGAAACCAACAGTTCACTATAAAGACCATAAATAAGTGTTCGATTTTTTTTAAAAAAAAAAACTCAACAATATAACTATAAAAACCATAAAAGAAAGTTCCAAGTTAAAAAAAAAAAAAAATGTTTTACTATAAAAAATATAAAAAAAGTAACAAGTTAAAAAAACTCAACAATTTCACTATAAACACCATAAGAAAAAAGTTCCAAGCTAAGTAACTCAATAATTCACATAAAAACCATAAATAAAAGATCAAATTTAAAAAAAACTCAATGGTTTCACTATAAAAACCCTAAAAAAAAAGTTCTAAGATAAAAAAAACTCAAAGCATTTACTATAAAAAGCATAAAAAAAGTTAAAAGTAAAAAAAAACTCAACAATTTTACTATAAAAATCATATGTAATAAATTTGAAGTTAAGAAACTCAATAATTCTCTATAAATACCATGAAACAAAGATAAAAGATAAAAAAACTCAACAATTTCACTATAAAAACTATAAATAAAGTTCCATGTTAAAAAAAAAACTCATAATGTTTACTATAAAAAGGATAAAAAAAAGTTACAAGTTAAAACAACTCAACAATTTCACTCTAATAACCGTAAGAAAAAAGTTCCAAGTTAAGAAACTCAACAGTTCAATATAAAGACCATAAATAAAAGATCAAAGTTAAAAAAACTAAACAATTTCACTGTAAAACTAAAAAAAAAAGTTCCAAGTTAAAAACTCATAATTTGACAATAAAAAGCATAAAAAAAAGTTACTAGTTAAAACATTTTAACAGTTTCACTCTAATAACCTTAGGGAAAAAGTTCAAAGTTAAGAAAACAACAGTTCACTATAAAGACCATAAATAAGTGTTCAAAGATAAAAAAAAAAGCTCAACAATTTCACTATAAAAACCATAAAAAAAGTCCCAAGTTAAAAAATAAACCAAAATATTTTAATATAAAAAACATAAAAAAAAGTTACAAGTTAAAAAAACTCAACAATTTCACTCTAAACACCATAAGAAAAAAGTTCCAAGTTAAGTAACTCAATAATTCACATAAAAACCTTAAATACAAGATCAAAGTTAAAAAAAAAAAACTCAATAGTTTCACTATAAAAACCCTAAAAAAACGTTTCAAGTTAAAAAAACTCAAAGCATTTACTATAATAAGCATAAAAAAAAGTTAATAGTTAAAAAAACTCAACAATTTCACTATAAAAGTCATAAGTAATAAGTTCCAAGTTAAGAAACTCAACAATTCACTATAAATACCATGAATCAAAGATCAAAGATAAAAATAACTCAACAATTTCACTATAAAAACTATAAAAAAAAGTTTCACGTTTAAAAAAACTCAAAATGTTTAATATAAAAAGAATAAAAAAAAGTTACAAGTTAAAACAACTCAACAATTTCACCATAAAAATCCAGAGAAAAAAAGTTTCAAGTTAAGAAACTAAACAATTCACTATAAAGACCATAAATGAAATATCAAAGTTAAAAAAACTCAATAATTTCACTATAAAAACCATTAAAAAAATTCCAAGTTAAAAAACTCAAACTTTTTACTTAAAAAAGTTACATGTTAAAACAACTCAACAATTTCAGTCTAATAACCACAAGAAAAATGTTCCAAGTTAAGAAAACAACAGTTCACTATAAAGACCATAAATAAGTGTTTAAAGTTAAAAAAAAACTCAACAATTTCACTATAAAAACAATAAAGAAAGTTCCAAGTTAAAAAAAAAAAACCAAAATGTTTTACTATAAAAGATATATAAAAAAAAAGTTAAAAGTTAAAAAAACTCAACAATTTCACTATAAACACCATAAGAAAAACGTTCCAAGCTAAGTAACTCAATAATTCACCTAACAACCATAAATAAAAGATCAAATTTAAAAAAAAAAATCAATGGTTTTACTATAAAAACCCTAAAAAAAAAGTTCCAAGTAAAAAAAAACTCAAAGCATTTACTATAAAAAGCATAAAAAAAGTTAAAAGTTAAAAAAAAAACAATTTTACTATAAAAATCATATGTAATAAGTTTGAAGTTAAGAAACTCAATAATTCTTTATAAATACCATGAATCAAAGATCAAAGATAAAAAAACTCAACAATTACACTATAAAAACTATAAAAAAAGTTCCATGTTAAAAAAAAACTCATAATGTTTACTATAAAAAGGATAAAAAAAGTTACAGGTTAAAACAACTCAACAGTTTCACTCTAATAACCGTAAGAAAAAAGTTCCAAGTTAAGAAACTCAATAGTTCAATATAAAGACCATAAATAAAAGATCAAAGTTAAAAAAACTAAACAATTTCACTATAAAACCATCAAAAAAGTTCCAAGTTGAAAACTCAAATTTTTTACTATAAAAAGCTTAAAAAAAGTTTCAAGTTAAAACAACTTAACAATTTCACTCTAATAACCTTAGGAAAAAAGTTCCAAGTTAAGAAAACCACAGTTCACTATAAAGACCATAAATAAGTGTTCAAAGTTAAAAAAAACTCAACAATTTCACTATAAAAACCATAAAAGAAAGTTCCAAGTTAAAAAAAAAAACCAAAATGATTTAATATAAAAAATATAAAAAAAAGTTACAAGTTAAAAAAAACTCAACAATTTCACTATAAACACCATAAGAAAAAAGTTCCAAGTTAAGTAACTCAATAATTCACATAAAAACCATAAATAAAATATCAAATTTAAAAAAAGTCAATATTTTCTCTATAAAACACTAAAAAAACGTTGCAAGTTAAAAACAACTCAAAGCATTTACTATAAAAAGCATAAGAAAAATTAAAAGTTAAAAAAATCCAACAATTTCACTATAAAAATCATAAGTAATAATTTACAAGTTAAGAAACTCAACAATTCACTATAAATACCATGAACTCAAGATCAAAGATAAAAATAACTTAACAATTTCACTATAAAAAGTATAAAAAAAAGTTCCACGTTAAAAAAAACTCAAAATGTTTACTATATAAAAAATAAAAAAAAAGTCACAAGTTAAAACAACTCAACAATTTCACCATAAAAACCATAAGAAAAAAGTTTCAAGTTAAGAAGCTCAACAATTCACTGTAAATACCATAAATGAAATATCAAAGTTAAAAAAACTCAATAATTTCACTATAAAAACCATTAAAAAAAGTACATTTTAAAACAACTCAATAATTTCAGTCTAATAACCACAAGAAAAATGTTCCAAGTTAAGAAAACAACAGATCAATATCAAGACCATAAATAAGTGTTCAAAGTTAAAAAAAAAAACTCAACAATTTCACTATAAAAAACATAAAAGAAAGTTCCAAGTTATAAAAAAAAACCAAAATGTTTTACTATAAAAAAATATATATAAAAAAGTTACAAGTTAAAAAAACTCAACAATTTCACTATAAACACCCATAAGAAAAAAGTTCCAAGCTAAGTAACTCAATAATTCACATAAAAACCATAAATAAAAGATCAAATTTTTAAAAAAAAACTCAATGGTTTCACTATAAAAACCCTAAAAAAAACGTTCCAAGTTAAAAAAAACTCAAAGCATTTACTATAAAAAGCATAAAAAAAGTTAAAAGTTAAAAAAACTCAACAACTTTACTACAAAAATCATATGTAATAAGTTCGAAGTTAAAAAACTCAATAATTCTCTATAAATACCATGAATCAAAGATCAAAGATAAAAAAAACTCAACAATTTCACTATAAAAACTATAAAAAAAGTTCCATGTTAAAAAACAAACTTATAATGTTTACTATAAAAAGGATAAAAAAAAGTTACAGGTTTAAACAACTCAACAATTTCACTCTATTAACCGTAAGAAAAAAGTTCCAAGTTAAGAAACTCAACAGTTCAATATAAAGACCATAAATAAAAAATCAAAGTTAAAAAAACTAAACAATTTTACTATAAAACCATAAAAAAAAGTTACAAGTTAAAACAACTTAACAATTTCACTCTAATAACCTTAGGAAAAAAGTTCCAATTTAAGAAAACAATAGTTCACTATAAAGACCATAAATAAGTGTTCAAAGTTTAAAAAAAAAACTCAACAATTTCACAATAAAAACCATAAAAGAAAGTTCCAAATTAAAAAAATAAAACCAAAATGTTTTAATATAAAAAAACATAAAAAAAAAAGTTACAAGTTAAAAAAACTCAACAATTTCACTATAAACACCATAAGAAAAAAGTTCCAAGTTAAGTAACTCAATAATTCACATAAAAACCATAAATAAAATATCAAAGTTAAGAAAACTCAATATTTTCGCTATAAAAACACTAAAAAAAACGTTTCAAGTTAAAAAAACTCAAAGCATTTACTATAAAAAGCATTAAAAAAAATTAAAAGTTAAAAAAACTAAACACTTTCACTATAAAAATCATAAGTAATAAGTTACAATTTAAGAAACTCAACAATTCACTATAAATACCATGAATCAAATATCAAAGATAAAAATAACTCAACAATTTCACTATAAAAACTATAAAAAAAAAGTTCCACGTTAAAAAAAACTCAAAATGTTTACTGTAAAAAGAATATAAAAAAAGTTACAAGTTAAAACAACTCACCAATTTCACCATAAAAACCATAAGAAAAAAGTTTCAAGTTAAGAATCTCAACAATTCACTATAAAGACCATAAATGAAATATCAAAGTTAAAAAAAAACTCAACAATTTCACTATAAAACCCATAAAAGAAAGTTCCAAGTAAAAAAAAACCAAAATGTTTTAATATAAAATACATTAAAAAAAGTTACAAGTTAAAAAAACTCAACAATTTCACTATAAACACCATAAGAAAAAAGTTCCAAGTTAAGTAACTCAATAATTCACATAAAAACCATAAATAAAATATCAAAGTTAAAAACACTCAATATTTTCGCTATAAAAACACTAAAAAAACGTTTCAAGTTAAAAAAAAACTCAAAGCATTTACTATAAAAAGCATTAAAAAAATTAAAAGTTAAAAAAACTCAACAATTTCACTATAAAAATCATAAGTAATAAGTTACAAGTTAAGAAACTCAACAATTCACTATAAATACCATGAATCAAAGATTAAAGATATAAATAACTCAACAATTTCACTATAAAAACTATTAAAAAAAAGTTCCACGTTAAAAAAAACTCAAAATGTTTACTATAAAAAGAATAAAAAAAGTTCCAAGTTAAGAAACTCAACAATTCACTATAAATTTCATGAATCAAAGATCAAAGATAAAAATAACTCAACAATTTCACTATAAAAACTATAAAAAAAAGTTCCATGTTAAAAAAAACTTAAAACGTTTACTATAAAAAGAATAATAAAAAGTTACAAGTTAAAACAACTCAACAATTTCACCATAAAAACCATAAGAAAAAGTTTCAAGTTAAGAAACTCAACAATTCACAATAAAGACCATAAATGAAATATTAAAGTTAAAAAAACTCAATAATTTCACTATAAAACCCATTAAAAAAATTCCAAGTTAAAAAACTCAAACTTTTTACTAAAAAAAGTTATATGTTAAAACAACTCAACAATTTCACTCTAATAACCACAAGAAAAATGTTCCAAGTTAAGAAAACAAAAGTTCACTATAAAGACCATAAATAAGTGTTCAAAGTAAAAAAAAACTCAACAATCTCACTATAAAAACCATAAATGAAAGTTCCAAGTTAAAAAAATAAACCAAAATGTTTTACTATAAAAAATATTTTAAAAAAAAGTTACAAGTTAAAAAAACTCAACAATTTCACTATAAACACCATAAGAAAAAAGTTCCAAGTTAAAGTAACTCAATAATTCACATAAAAATCATAAATAAAAGATCAAAGTTAAAAAAACTCAATAGTTTCACTATAAAAATCCTAGAAAAACGTTCCGTGTTAAAAAAAAACTCAAAGCATTTACTATAAAAAACATTAAAAAAAAAGTTAAAAGTTAAAAAAAAACTCAACAATTTCACTATAAAAATCATAAGTAAAAAGTTCCAAGTTAAGAAACTCAACAATTCACTATAAATACCATGAATCAAAGATCAAAGATAAAAATAACTCAATAATTTCACAATAAAAACTATAAAAAAAAAGTTCCACGTTAAAAAAAACTTAAAATGTTTACTATAAAAAGAATAAAAAAAAGTTACAAGTTAAAAAAACTCAACAATTTCTCCTTAAAAACCATAAGAAAAAAGGTTCAAGTTTAGAAACTCAACAATTCACTATAAAGACCATAAATGAAATATCAAAGTTAAAAAAACTCAATAATTTCTGTATAAAAACCATTAAAAAAAATTCCTAGTTCAAAAAACTAATACTTTTTACTAAAAAATGTTTCATGTTAAAACAACTCAACAATTTCACTCTAATAACCACAAGAAAAATGTTCCAAGTTAAGAAAACAACAGTTCACTATAAAGACCATAAAAAAGTTTTCAAAGTTAAAAAAAAACTCAACAATTTCACTATAAAAACCATAAAATAAAGTTCCAAGTTAAAAAATAACCAAAATGTTTTACTAATAAAAATATAAAAAAAAAGTTACAAGTTAAAAAACTCAACAATTTCATTATAAACACCATAAAAAAAAGTTCCAAGTTATGTGACTCAATAATTCACATAAAAACCATAAATAAAAGATCAAAGTTAAAAAAACACAATAGTTTCACTATAAAAACCCTAAAAAAAGTTTCATGTTAAAAAAACTCAAAGCATTTACTATAAAAAGCATAAAAAAAGTTAAAAGTTAAAACAACTCCACAATTTCACAATAAAAATCATATGTAATAAGTTCCAAGTTAAGAATCTCAACAATTCTCTATAAATACCATGAATCAAAGATCAAAGATAAAAAAAAAACTCAACAATTTCACTATAAAATCTACAAAAAAAAGTTCCAAGTTAAAAAAAAAACTCAAAATGTTTACTATAAAAAGAATAAATAAAAGTTATTGGTTAAAACAACTCAACAATTTCACTCTAATAACCGTAAGAAAAAAGTTCCAACTTAAGAAACTCAACAGTTCAATATAAAGACCATAAATAAAAGATCAAAGTTAAAAAAAACTAAACAATTTCACTATAAAACCATAAAAAAAAGTTCCAAGTTAAAAACTCAAAATTTTTACTATAAAAAGCTTTTAAAAAGTTACAAGTTAAAACAACTTAACAATTTCTCTCTAATAACCTTAGGAAAATAGTTCCAAGTTATGAAAACAACAGTTCACTATAAAGACCATAAATAAGTGTCAAAGTTAAAAAAAACTCAACAATTTCACTATAAAAACCATAAAAGAAAGTACCAAGTTAAAAAAAAAAAAACCAAAATGTTTTGATATAAAAAATATAAAAAAAAAGTTACAAGTTAAAAAAACTCAACAATTTCACTCTAAACACCATAAGAAAAAAGTTCCAAGTTAAGTAACTCAATAATTCACATAAAAACCATAAATAAAATATCAAATTTAAAAAAAGTCAATATTTTCTGTATAAAACACTAAAAAAACGTTGCAAGTTAAAAACAACTCAAAGCATTTACTATAAAAAGCATAAGAAAAAGTTAAAAGTGAAAAAAACTCAACAATTTCACTATAAAAATCATAAGTAATAAGTTCCAAGTTAAGAAACTCAACAATTCACTATAAATACCATGAATCAAAGATCAAAGATAAAAATAACTCAACAATTTCACTATAAAAGCTATAAAAAAAAGTTCCATGTTAAAAAAAACTCAAAACGTTTACTATAAAAAGAATAATAAAAAGTTACAAGTTAAAACAACTCAACAATTTCACCATAAAAACCATAAGAAAAAGTTTCAAGTTAAGAAACTCAACAATTCACAATAAAAACCATAAATGAAATATCAAAGTTAAAAAAACTCAATAATTTCACTATAAAACCCATTAAAAAAATTCCAAGTTAAAAAACTCAAACTTTTTACTAAAAAAAGTTATATGTTAAAACAACTTAACAATTTCACTCTAATAACCACAAGAAAAATGTTCCAAGTTAAGAAAACAAAAGTTCACTATAAAGACAATAAATAAGTGTTCAAAGTAAAAAAAACACTCAACAATCACACTATAAAAACCATAAATGAAAGTTCCAAGTTAAAAAAATAAACCAAAATGTTTTACTATAAAAAATATTTAAAAAAAAAAAGTTACAAGTTAAAAAAACTCAACAATTTCACTATAAACACCATAAGAAAAAAGTTCCAAGTTAAGTAACTCAATAATTCACATAAAAACCATAAATAAAAGATCAAAGTTAAAAAAACTCAATAGTTTCACTATAGAAACCCTAAAAAATCGTTCCAAGTTAAAAAAAAACTCATAGCATTTACTATAAAAAGCATAAAAATAAAGTTAAAAGTTAAAAAACACAACAATTTCACTATAAAAATCATATGTAATAAGTTCCAAGTTAAGAAACTCAAGAATTCACTATAAATACCATGAATCAAAGATCAAAGATAAAAAAAAAACTCTACAATTTCACTATAAAAACTATAAAAAAAGTTCCATGTTAAAAAAAACTCAAAATGTTTACTATAAAATTCATTAAAAAAAAGTCACAAGTTAAAACAACTCTCCAATTTCACTCTAATAACCGTAAGAAAAAAGTTCCAAGTTAAGAAACTCACCAGTTCAATATAAAGACCATAAATCAAAGATCAAAGTTAAAAAAAAACAATTTCACTATAAAAAGCTTTAAAAAAGTTACAAGTTAAAACAACTTAACAATTTCACACTAATAACCTTACGAAAAAAGTTCCAAGTTAAGAAAACAACAGTTCACTATAAAGACCATAAATAAGTGTTCAAAGTTTAAAAAAAAACTCAACAATTTCACTATAAAAACCATAAAAGAAAGTTTCTAGTTAAAAAAAAAAACAAAATGTTTTAATATAAAAAACATTAAAAAAATAGTTACAAGTTAAAAAAACTCAACAATTTCACTATAAACATCATAAGAAAAAAGTTCCAAGTTAAGTAACTCAATAATTCACATAAAAACCATAAATATAAGATCAAAGTTATAAAAACTCAATAGTTTCAATATAAAACCCCTAAAAAAATGTTCCAAGTGAAAAAAAAAACTCAAAGCATTTACTATAAAAAGCATAAATAAAAAGTTAAAAGTTAAAAAAACTTAACAATTTCACTATAAAAATCATAAGTAATAAGTTCCAAGTTAAGAAACTCAACAATTCACTATAAATACCATGAATCAAAGATCAAAGATAAAATTAACTCAACAATTTCACTATAAAAACTATAAAAAAAAAGGTTCCTCGTTAAAAAAAAACTCAAAATGTTAACTATAAAAAGAATAAAAAACAAGTTACAAGTTAAAACAACTCAACAATTTAACCATAAAAACCATAAGAAAAACGTTTCAAGTTAAAAAACTCAACAATTCACTATAAAGACCATAAATGAAATATCAAAGTTAAAAAAATTTAATAATTTCACTATAAAAACCATTAAAAAAATTCCAAGTTGAAAAACTCAAACTTTTTACTAAAAAAATTTACATGTTAAAACAACTCAACAATTTCACTCTAATAACCACAAGAAAAAGTTGCAAGTTAAGAAACTCAACAATTCACTATAAAGACCATAAATAAAAGATCAAAGTTAAAAAAAAAAACTCATCAATTTCACAATAAAACCATAAAAAAAAGTTCCAAGTTAAAAACTCAACTTTTACAATAAAAAGCATAAAAAAAGTTACAAGTTAAAACAACTTAACATTTTCACTCTAATAACCTTAGGAAAAAAGTTCCAAGTTAAGAAAACAACAATTCACTATAAAGACGATAAATAAGTGTTCAAAGTTAAAAAAACTCAACAATTTCACTATAAAAACCATAAAAGAAAGTTTCAAGTTAAAAAAAAACCCAAAATGTTTTACTATAATAAACATAAAAAAAAGTTCCAAGTTAAAAAAAAACCCAAAATGTTTTACTATAAAAAACATAAAAAAGTTACAAGTTAAGTAACTCAATAATTCAAATAAAAACCATAAATAAAAGATCAAAGTTAAAAAAAATCAATAGTTTCACTATAAAAACCTTAAAAAAAAGTTTCAAGTTAAAAAACCTCAAAGCATTAACTATAAAAAGCATAAAAAAAAAGTAAAAAGTTAAAAATAAAACTCAACAATTTCACTATAAAAATCATAAGCAATAAGTTCCAAGTTAAGAAACTCAACAATTCACTATAAATACCATGAATCAAAGATCAAAGATAAAAAAAGTCAACAATTTTACTATAAAAACTATAAAAAAAGTTCCACGTTAAAAAAAACTCAAAATGTTTACAATAAAAAGAATTAAAAAAAAAGTTACAAGTTAAAACAACTCAACAATATCACCATAAAAACCATAAGAAAAAAGTTTCAAGTTAGGAAACCCAATAATTCACTATAAAGACCATATATGAAATATCAAAGTTAAAAAAACTCAATCATTTCACTATAAAAACTGATTAAAAAAATTCCAAGTTAAAAAACACAAACATTTTACTAAAAAAAGTGACATGTTAAAACAACTCAACAATTTCCATCAAATAACCATAAGAAAAAAGTTTCAAGTTAAGATACTCAACAATTCAATATAAAGACCATAAATAAAAGATCAAAGTTAAAAAAAAAACTAAACAATTAGACTATAAAACCATAAAAAAATGTTCCAAGTTAAAAACTCAAATTTTTTACTATTAAAAGCATAAAAAATGTTACAAGTTTAAACAACTTAACAATTTCACTCTAATAACCTTAAGAAAAAAGTTCAAAGTTAAGAAAACGACAGTTAACTATAAATACCATAAATAAGTGTTCAAAGTTTAAAAAAAACTCAACAATTTCACTAAAAAAACAATAAAAGAAAGTTTCAAGTTTAAAAATAAAAACCAAAATGTTTTACTATAAAAAACATAAAAAAAAGTTACAAGTTAAAAAAATACAACAATTTCACTATAAACACCATAAGAAAAAAGTTCCAAGTTAAGTAACTCAATAATTTACAAAACAACCATAAATAAAAGATCAAATTTAAAAAACTCAATAGTTTCACTATAAAAACCCTAAAAAAAGTTTCAGGTTAAAAAACTAAAAGCATTTACTATAAAAAGCATATAAAAAAGTTAAAAGTTAAAAAAACTCAAAAGTTTCACTATAAAAATCATAGGTATTAAGTTCCAAGTTAAGAAACTCAAGAATTCACTATAAATATCTTGAATCAAAGATCAAAGATAAAAAAAACTCAACAATTTCACTATAAAAACTATAAAAAAAGTTCCACGTTAAAAAAATCTCAAAATGTTTACTATAAAAAGTATATAAAAAATTTCAAGTTAAAACAACTCAACAATTTCACCATTAAAACCATAAGAAAAATGTTTCAAGTTAAGAAAGAAACTCAACAATTCACTATAAAGACCATAAATGAAATATCAAAGTTAAAAAACTCAATAATTTCACTATAAAAACCAAAAAGAAAATTCCTAGTTAAAAAACTCAAAAAATTTACTAAAAAATGTTACATGTTAAAACAACTCAACAATTTCACTATAATAACCATAAGAAAAAAGTTCTGAGTTAAGAAACTCAACAGTTCAATATAAAGACCATAAATAAAAGATCAAAGTTAAAAAAAACCAAATCATTTCACTATAAAACCATAAAAAAAGTTCCAAGTTAAAAACTCAATTTTTTTTTTATCTAAAACAGCATAAAAAAGTTAAAAGTTAAAACAACTTAACAATTTCACTCAAATAACCTTAGGAAAAAAGTTTGAAGTTAAGAAAACAACAATTCACTATAAAGACCATTAATAAGTGTTTAAAGTTTAAAAAAACTCAACAATTTCACTATAAAAACCATAAAAGAATGTTCCAAGTTAAAAAAAACAACAAAATGTTTTACTATAAAAAACATAAAAAAAAGTTACAATTTAAAAAAAAAACTCAACAATTTCACTATAAACACCTTAAGAAAAAAGTTCCATGTTAAGTAACTCAATAATTCACATAAAAACCATAAATAAAAGATTAAAGTTAAAAAAACTCAACAATTTCACTATAAAAATCCTAAAAAAAAGTTTCAATATAAAAAAGCTCAAAACATTTACTATAAAAAGCATAAAAAACTTAAAAGTAAAAAAAAAACTCAACAATTTCATTATAAAAATCATGAGTAATAAGATCCAAGTTAAGTAATTCAATAATTCACTATATATACCATGAATAAAAGATCAAAGATAAAAAAAAACTCAACAATTTCACTATAAACACTATACAAAAGTTCCACGTTAAAAAAACTTAAAATGTTTACTATAAAGAGAATAAAAAAAAGTTACAAGTTAAAACAACTCAACAATTTAACCATAAAAACCATAAGAAAAAAGTTTCAAGTTAAGAAAACTGAATAATTTCACTTTAAAAACCATAAAAAAAACCAAGTTAAAAAAATCAAACTTTTTATTAAAAAAAGTTACACGTTAAAACAACTCAACAATTTCACTCTAATAACCATAAGAAAAAAGTTCCAAGTTAAGAAACTCAAGAGTTCACTATAAAGACCATAAATAAAAGATTAAAGTTAAAAAAAATCAACAATTTAAGTATAAAAACCATGAAAAAAAGTTTCAAGTTAAAAAAACTCAAAAATTTTACTATAAAAAGCATGAAAAAAGAAGTTCAAATTTAAAAAAAAAAAATCAATTTTTTTACTATAAATAGTATAAAAAAATTACAAGTTAAAACAACTCAACAATTTTACTCTAATAACCATAAGGAAAAAGTTCCAAGTTAAGAAATTAGACCGTTCACTATAAAACCATAAATAAAAGATCAAAGTTAAAAAAATTCAACAATTTTACTATAAAAACCATAAGTAAAAAGTTCCAAGTTAAGAAATGCAACAATTCACTATAAAGACCTTGAATAAAAGATCAAAGTTAAAAAAAATCAAACATTATCACTATAAAAACCATAAAAAAAAGTTCCAAGTTAAGAAAACTCAAAAACTTTACTATAAAAAGTATAAAAAAGTTACAAGTTAAAACAACTCAACAATTTCACTCAAATAACCATAAGACAAAAGTTCCAAGTTAAGAAAACAAAAATTCACTATAAATATAATGAAGAAAAGATCAAAGTTAAAAAAAAACTCAACAATTTCATTATAAAAACCATAAACGAAAGTTACAAGTTAAAAAAATTAAAATGTTTTTACTATAAAAATCATAAAAAATGTTACAAGTTAAAACAACACAACAATTTCACTATAAAAACCATATAAAAAATTCCATGTTAAGAAACTCAACGGTTCACTATAAAGACCATTAATAAAATATCAAATTTAAAAAAAAACTCAATAATTTCACTATAAAAACCATAAAAAATAGTTCCAAGTTAAAAAAACTCAAAACATTTACTATAAAAAGCATAAAAAAAGTTCCACTTTAAAAACCATAGGAAATAAGTTCCAAGTTAAAAAACTCAACAAGTTCACTATAAAAACATAAATAAAACATCAAAGATAAGAAACTCAACATTTTCACTATAAAAACCATAAAAAGTTTCAAGTTAAAAAACTCAATTTTTTTACTATAAAGAGCAAAAAAAAAGTTACAAGTCAGAACAACTCAACAATTTCACTATAAAAACCATAAGAAAAAAGATACAAGTTAAGAAACTCAACAATTCACTATAAAGTTCCAAGTAAAAAAAACTCAAATTGTTTACTAAAATAAGTTACAAGTTAAAACAACTAAACAATTTAAATCTAATAACCATAAGAAAAAAGTTACAAGTTAAGAAACTCAACAGTTTGCTATAAAGACAATTAATAAAAGATAAAAGTTTTTAAAAAAACTCAATAGTTCACTATAAAAACAATAAAAAAACTTCCAAGTTAAAAAAAAAAACACAACAATTTCACTTTAATAACCAAAAGAAAAATGTTCCAAGTTAAGCAAATAATAGTTCACAATAAAACCATTAATATAATGTCAAAGTTAAAAAAAAACTCAACAATTTCACAATAAAAACCTTAAAAAAGTCCCAAGTTAAAAATAAACTCAAAAATTTTACCATAAAAAGAATAAAAAAGTTACAAGTTAAAAAAACTCAACAATTTCACTAAAAAAACCATAAGAAATAAGTTCTAAGTTAAGAAACTCAATTGTTCACTATAAAGAATATAAATAAAAGATTAAAGTTAAAAAAAAACTCAAAAAATTTCACTATAAAAACCATAAAATATCCAAGTTAAAAAAAGTCAAAGTGTTTACGATAAAAAGCATAAAAAAAGTTACAAATTAAAACAACTCAACAATTTCACTCTAATAACCACAAGAAAAAAAATTAAAAGTTAAGAAACTCAACAGTTCACTATAAAGACCACAAATAAAAGATCAAAGTTATAAAACTCAACATGTTCACTATAAAAACCATAAGAAAAGTTCCAAGTTAAAAGAATAACTCAACAATTTCACTATAAAAACCATAAGAAAAACGTTCCAAGATAAAAAAAACTCAACAATTAACTATAAAGACCATAAATAAAAGATCAATGTTAAAAAAACTCAATAATTTCAATATAAAAATCATTAAAAAAAAGTTCAAAGTTCAAAAAACTCAAAATGTTTACGATAAAAAGCATAAGAATAAGTCACAATTTAAAAAAAAAACTCAACATTTTCACTCTAATAACCATAAGAAAAAAGTTCACGTTAAGAAAATAATAGTTCACTATAAAGACCATTAATAAAAGATCAAAGTTAAAAAAAACTCAACAATTTCACTATAAAAACCATAAAAAAAGTTCCAAGTTAAGAAAATAATAGTTCATTATAAAGACCAATAATAAAAGATCAAAGTTAAAAAAAAACTCAACAATTTCACTATAACAACCATATGAAATAAGTTCCAAGTTAAGAAACTCAACAGTTCACTATAAAGACTATAAATAAAAGATCAAAGTTATAAAAACTTAACAATTTCACTATTAAAACCCAAAAAAAAAGTTCCAAGTTAAAAAAACTCAAAACATTTACTATAAAAAGCATAAAAATAGTTACAAGTTTAAAAAAAATCATAAATTTCACTATAAAAAACATAAGAAAAAAGTTACAAGTTAAGAAACTCAACAATTTCACTATAAAGACCAAAAAAAGAAAGTTTCAAGTTAAAAAAAAACTAAACTTTTTTACTATAAAAAGTATAAAAAAAGTTACAAGTTAAAA
The DNA here is from genome assembly GCA_963966055.1 of Lathyrus aphaca. NCBI lineage: Eukaryota > Viridiplantae > Streptophyta > Magnoliopsida > Fabales > Fabaceae > Lathyrus > Lathyrus aphaca. The sequence goes on from OZ014521.1 coordinate 381,158,530, forward strand.
AAAGTCAACAATTTCACAATAAAAACCATAAGAAATAAGTTCTAAGTTAAGAAACTCAACAGTTTACTATAAAAAAATTCACTATAAAAACCACAAAAAAGTTCCAATTTAAAAAACTCAAAGATTTTACTATAAAAAGCATAAAAAAAGTTAAACGTTAAAACAACTATACAATTTCACTCTAATAACCATAAGAAAAAAGTTCCAAGTTAAGAAACTCAACCGTTCACAATAAATACCATAAGTAAAAAATTCACTATAATAACCACAAAAAAGTTACAAGTTAAAAAAAGTCAAAGATTTTACTATAAAAAGCATTAAAAAAGTTAAAAGTTAAAACAACTCAACAATTTCACTCTAATAACCATAAGAAAAAAGCTCCAAGTTAAGAAACTCAACAGTTCACAATAAATACCATAAATAAAATATCAAATTTAAAAAAAAAAATTAACAATTTCACTATAAAAACCATAAAAAAGTACAAAGTAAAAAAAAACTAAAAACTTTTACTATAAAAACCATGAAAAAAAAGTTCCAAGTTAAAAAAAAAAAAAACTCAACAAATTCATTATAATAACCATAAGAAATAAGTTCAAGATAAAAAAAAATCAACAGTTCACTATAAAGACCATAAATAAAAGATCAAAGTTAAAAACTCAACAATTTAACTATAAAAACCATTACAAAAATTCCAAGTTAAAAAAACTCAAAATATTTATGATAAAAAGCATAAAAATAAGTTACAACTAAAAACAACTCAAAATTTTCACTCTAATAACCATAAGAAAAAAGTTCCAAGATAAGAAATAATAGTTCACTATAAAGACCATTAATAAAAGATCAAAGTTAAAAAACTGAACAAATTCACTATAAAAACCCTAAAAAAAGATCCAAGTTAAAAAAAACTCAAAATATTTATTATAAAAATCATAAAAATAGTTACATGTTAAAAAAACTCATAAATTTCCATATAAAAAACATAAGAAATAAGTTCCAAGTTAAGAAACTCAACTATTCACTATAAAGACTATAAATAAAAGATCAAAGTTAAAAAAACTTAATAATTTTCGTATAAAAAGCATAAAAAAAGTTCAAAGTTAAAAAATAAAAATATTTACTAGAAAAAGCATAAAAAAAGTTATAAAGTTAAAACAACTCAACAATCTCACTCTAATAACCATAAGGAAAAAGTTCCAAGTTGAGAAACTCAACATTTCACTATAAAGACCATAAATAAAATATCAAAGTTAAAATAACGTAACAATTTCACTATAAAAATCATTAAAAAAAAGTTCCAAGTTAAATAAACTCAAAGTTTTTACTATAAAAAGCATAAAAAAAAAGTGGCAAGTTAAAACAACTCAACAATTTCACTCTAATAACCTTAAGAAAAAAGTTCCAAGTTAAGAAAACAACAATTCACTATATAGAACATAAATAAAAGATCAAAGTTAAAACAACTCAACAATTTCACTTTAATAAACATAAGAAAAAAGTTCCAAGTTAAGAAACTCAATAGTTCATTATAAAGACCATAAATAAAAGATATAAGTTAAAATAACGCAACAATTTCACTATAAAAAACATTTAAAAAAATTACCAAGTTAAAAAAACTAAATTTTTTTACTATAAAAAGCATTAAAAAAAATTACAAGTTAAAATAACTCAACAAATTCACTCTAATAACCATAAAACAAAAGTTCCAAGTTAAGAAAACAACAATTCACTATATAGAACATAAATAAAAGATCAAAGTTAAAAAAAACTCAACAATTTCAATATAATAACCATAAGAGAAAGTTCCAAGTTAAAAAAAAAACTCAAAATTTTTTATGCTTTTTATGAAACTCGATAGTTCACTATAAAGACCATAAATAAAATATCAAAGTTAAAATAAAGTAACAATTTCACTATAAAAATCATTAAAAAAAAGTTCCAAGTTAAAAAAACACAAATTTTTTACTATAAAAAGCATAAAAAAAGTTACAAGTTAATATAACTCAACAATTTCACTCTAATAACCATAAGACAAAGTTCCAAGTTAAGAAAACAACAATTCACTATATAGAACATAAATAAAAACCATAAAAGTAAGTCCCAAGTTAAAAAAAAGAAATTACTATAAAATGCATAAAAAAAAGTTACAAGTTCAAACAACTCAACAATTTCACCATAAAAACCATAAGAAAAAATTTCCAAGTTAAGAAACTCAATAGTTCACTATAAAGACCATAAATAAAAGATCAAAGTTAAAAAAAAAAAAAACTCAATAATTTCACTATAAAAACCATAAAAAAAAGTTCCAGGTTAAAATAACTCAAAAATTTTACTATAAAAAGCATAAAAAAAATACAAGTTAAAACAAGTCAACAATTTCACTCTAATAGTCATAAGAAAAAAGTTCCAAGTTAAGAAAACAACAGCTCACCATAAAGACCATTAATAAAATATCAAAGTTAAAAAACTCAAAATTTTCACTATAAAAACCCTAAAAAAAGGTTCCAAGTTAACAAAACTCAATTTTTTTTACTACAAAAAGCATAAAATAAAAGTTACAAGTTAAAACAAGTCAACAATTTCACTCTATTAACCATAAGAAATAAATTCAAAGTTAAGAAATTCAACAGTTCACTATAAAGAACATAAATAAAAGATCAAAGTTAAAAAAACTCAATAATTTCACTATAAAAACCATAAAAGAAAGTTCCAAGTTAGAAATAAATTCAAATTTTTTTAGTAGAAAAAGTATAAGAAAAGTTACAAATTAAAACAACTAAACAATTTCACTATAAAAACCATAAGAAAAAAGTTCCAAGTTAAGAAACTCAACAGTTCACTATAAAGACATAAATAAAATATCAAAGTTAAAAAAACTCAATAATTTCACTATAAAAACCATAAAAAAAAATTCAAAGTTAAAAAAAATAAAAATTTTACTATAAAAAGAATAAAAATAAGTTACAAGTTAAAACAACTCAACATTTTCACTCTAATGACCATAGGAAAAAAGTTTCAAGTTTAGAAACTCCATAAATAAAGACCATAAATAAAAGATCAAAGTTAAAAAAAACTCAACAATTTCACTATAAAAACCATAAAAGATGTTCCAAGTTAAAAAAACTCAAAATATTTACTATCAAAAGCATAAAAAAAAGTTACAAGTTAAAACAACTCAACAATTTCACTCTAATAACCATAAGACATAAGTTCAAAGTTAAGAAACCTAACAGTTCACTATAAAGACCATAAATAAAAGATCAAAGTTAAAAAAACTCAACAATGTCACTATAAGAACCATAATAAAAAAGTTCCAACTTAAAAAATTCAAATTTTTTACTATAAAGAGCATAAAAATAGTTACATGTCAAAATAACCAACAATTTCATTATAAAATTATAAGAAAAAAGTTCCAAGTTAAGAAACTCAATAGTTCACTATAAAGACCATAAATAAAAGATTAAAGTTAAAGTAATGTAACAATTTCATTATAAAAATCATTAAAAAAAAAGTTTCAAGTTAAAATAACTCAACAATTTCACTCTAATAACCATACGACAAAGTTCCAAGTTAAGAAAACAAAAATTCACTATATAGAACATAAATAAAAGATCAAAGTTAAAAAAACTCAACAATTTCACATTAAAAACCATAAAAGAAAGTTCCAAGTTAAAAAAAAAAGTTACTATAAAATGCATAAAAAAAGTTACAAATTAAAACAACTCAACAATTTCACTATAAAAACCATAAGAAAAAATTCCCAAGTTAAGAAACTCAATAGTTCACTATAAAGACCATAAATAAAAGATCAAAGTTAAAAAAAACTCAATAATTTCACTATAAAAACCATAAAAAAAATTCCAAGTTAAAAAAACTCAAAAATGTCACTTTAAAAAGCATAAAAAAAGATACAAGTTAAAACAACTCAATAATTTCACTCTAATAGCCATAAGAAAAAAGTTCCAAGTTAAGAAAACAACAGTTCACCATAAAGATCATTAATAAAATATCAAAGTTAAAAAATTCAACAATTTCACTATAAAAACCCTAAAAAAAGGTTCCAAGTTAAAAAAACCCAAATTGTTTACTATAAATAGCATAAAATAAAAGTTACAAGTTAAAACAAGTCAACAATTTCACTCTAATAACCATAAGAAAAATGTTTCAAGTTAAGAAACTCAACAGTTCATTATAAAGAACATAAATAAAAGATCAAAGTTAAAAAAACTCAACAATTTCACTATAAAAACCATAAAAGGAAGTTCCAAGTTAAAAATTAACTCAATTTTTTTTACTATAAAAAGTATAATAAAAGTTACAAGTTAAAACAATTAAACAATTTCACTATAAAAACCATAAGAAAAAAGTTCCAAGTTAAGAAACTCAACAGTTCACTATAAAGACCATAAATAAAAGATCAAAGTTAAAAAAACTCAATAATTTCACTATAAAAACCATATAAAAAATTAAAATTTAAAAAAATAAATTTTTTACTATAAAAAGAATAAAAAAAGTTAAAAGTTAAAACAACTCAAAAATTTCACTCTAATAACCAGAGGAAAAAAGTTTCAAGTTTAGAAACTCCATAGTTCACTATAAAGACCATAAATAAAAGATCAAAGTTAAAAAAAACTCAACAGATTCACTATAAAAACCATAAAAAATGTTCCAAGTTAAAAAAAAACTCCAAATATTTACTATAAAAGGCATACAAAAAAGTTACAAGTTAAAACAACTCAACAATTTCACTCTAATAACCATAAGAAATAAGTTCAAAGTAAAGAAACCTAACAGTTTACTATAAAGACCATAAATAAAAGATCAAAGTTAAAAAACTCAACAATGTCACTATAAAAACCATAAAAAAAGTTTCAAGTTAAAAAAAACTAAATTTTTTTACTATAAAGAGCATAAAAATAGTTACATGTTAAAATAACCAACAATTTCGTTATAAAAATTATAAGAAAAAAGTTACAAGTTAAGAAACTCAATAGTTCACTATAAAGACCATAAATAAAAGATCAAAGTTAAAAAAAAACTCAATAATTTCACTATAAAAATCATAAAAAAAAATGTTCAAAGTTAAAAAAACTAAAAAAATTTACTATATAAAGAATAAAAAAAAGTTACAAGTTAAAACAACTCAAAAATTTCACTCTAATAACCATAATAAAAAATTTCTAAGTTAAGTAACTCAACAGTTCACTATAAAGACCATAAATAAAATATCAAAGTTTCAAAAACTCAAAAATTTCACTATAAAAACCATAAAAAAAAAAGTTCCAAGTTAAAAAAACTCAATTTTTACGATAAAAAGCATAAAAAAATACAAGTTAAAACAACTCAACAATTTCACTCTAATAGCCATAAGAAAAAGTTCCAAGTTAAGAAAACAACGGTTCACCATAAAGACCATTAATAAAATATCAAAGTTAAAAAAACTCAACAATTTCACTATAAAAACTATAAAAAAAAGTTCCAAGTTAAAAAAACTCAAAATTTTTACTATAAAAAGCATTAAAAAAATGTTACAAGTTAAAACAAGTCAACAATTTCACTATAAAACCCAAAAGAATAAAGATCCAAGTTAAGAAACTCAACAGTTCACTGTAAAGACCATAAATAAAAAATCAAAGTAAAAAAACTCAATAATTTCACTATAAAAACCATAAAAAAAGTTCAAAGTTAAAAAAACTCAAAAATTTTACTATAAAAAGAAGGGTTAAATATGTTTATCGTCCTTGTAAATATACCAAACTTCGCTTTTGGTCCTCCTAAAATTTTATTTTAAAGATTCATCCCCCTAAAGTTTTCCTTCCCCAAAATTAGTCATCGTCGTCTATTTTAGTTAACAAACGCTGACATGGCAAGTGATTTGGCAATTCTTTAATATTTTAAGCATTTTATTGTATTATACACGTGGTATATGAGATACGAATGGTTGTCCTCAACCATTTATGCATTGTCCCTTTTTAAATTTTAACCTAATTGAAATGCGTTTCATTATTCTTGTTTTCATTTTGTTGAATATGTCTTTTTCTCGTGTTTCATCTGTTTGTGTATTTTGTCGTGTTTCATCTCCTTTTCTCATTCTGGTTCTAATTCGTCCATAGCTTGTTCAATAACAAGTGATTCAAAACAACATAACATGTCAAGCTGCTTCGTGTGTACCCGACGAGGAAGAAATTGTGCGTGTGATGCTCGAATGGTATCTTATGTCTGTAAAAATGAGCGCAACAAAGGTAGGCTTTTCTGGAGATGCCCTTATTGGAAGCTGGAAGAAACTTGCAATCTTTTTGTTTGGGATGACGATCTTGTCGAGCCAGATGTTGATGTTGTTGAAGGACCTGAGAAGAATAGGTTGAAGGAATTAGAGATAAATGAGTTGCTTAGAAAGTTGTATGACGGCACAAAGAAGAAGAATTTGAAGCTGCAAACTAAGTTAAGAACAGAGGCTTGGGCTGGGAAATTAAAGCTCATATTTCTTGTTGTGTCAATGATGATTAATGTATTCTTGTTAATGAAATGTAAATGTTGAATGTACTGATCATGTTTTAGTTTAATGTACCTAATGTGTTTGTTGTGTAATGCACTTAATTTAGTGAATTTTAATGAAATGAGATTGTCCCAAATTGTATTTGTTGATATATTGATTGTTATAGAACCAGTAAGAAGTATAATGTTGATATGTTGATTATTGATGAACCAGTAACAAATGAGATTGTAGCAAATTGTATTTGTTGATATGTTGATAACAAAATATTGTTAAACCAAAATAAATTTCATTGAAATGGATATCAGTCATAGTAGAAGATAACAAAATATTCTGATAATAAAAGTCAGTATGCCACATAGGACGTAATTTGACATTAGTCATTGGCTGCAAAGAGCACACCAAATTGTAGTACATACACAACAAAATAACCAGTTTGAAACAACATTACAACACTACAAAAGTCATTACAAAATAACATTACATAAATCAAAACAACAATCATGGTCTTCAAAGTTCTTCTTGTATGATAATTGGATCATCATCCTTCCTTCCAGGGCCGGCAATATTCTTGGTCTTCAAACTCCTAAGCCTGTTTGACTGCCTTTTCTCAACATAACCCTATGATGCAGTCTTGTACATGCTCTGAGTTTTAAACTTCAGATGCTCACTGCTGGTTGGTCTTGAGAGGACAGTTCGTATACCAGGTTGCTTGAATGGTGGCATTTTCTTAGACTTGGGAACTTTACCATATAAAACTTTGGGACCTGTGGGGCCAAGGTTAGGTTTAGTTGCCTTGATGGGTGATTTGTTAACCCTCAAAGGTTGAATGTTCAATATATCATCAGGCCCCAACAAAGCTGCCATAGTATCATCCAAGTTAGTAGGATTAGGTACAAGCTCAGGTTCAGGAACTGGCTTTGGTTCATTCATTGGATTCTTCACAGTTTGAGGACTATTCTCACCTTCAGGCTCATTCATAGGTGCATTCTCAGGCATTGTGTAACACCCTTTCTACCCCATCACGAAATAAACAAATTTAAATCAATTATCAGAGTTCAACTCATCAAAGGGCATCACATTTACTTCAAAAACTCAAAAGCCAAAACATCACATAGAGTCTTGTCCCGCAACACGGGTTCATAAAAACATCAAATAATCATTTGTATTTCTTTTGAAACAATACACAGCGGAAAACAATAATTCATAAACTCCTCTTTAATAAAATAAAACTCATAAATCATCACAAATATCATTTTATCAAAATACTTCAACAAAATTCAGCATCTTAATCCAAATAAAACATGAACACATTCAAGTGAAACCCATCCCGATGTTACTGGACATAGAGCAGGACTCCACTTCTAACTAAATTGACGACTCACTATCTCCGAGCTAAGCACGCACCGAGCTAACCTTGATTATCTGCAGGATGGCATAATAGGCCATCACCAGAAAGCAAGCAGGGTGAGTAAATCCACATTCCATAATATAATATAGAAACAAAAATTTAAACAAAACTTCAACAATAAATCAATTACAACTCATTTATACATGGCATCATCACTATCGTAACATCATAGAAATATTCTTCATACTCATTTAACTTAATCAATCACTTTTCATCATTATACAAAGACCCATGCATTCATGCTATGTTATTTAGAATGAAATGCGACCTTTTACTAATGCATGTGGTACCGAAACATCCTCATGTGATTGACACTGGGCCATCAACCCTCCCCAAGGGATAACATCATAAACATCATATCACTTCAATCCATATAATGGGATTGAAGCTACCAATGGACCGAAGTCCCCTCATAAAATCAATGCAATGAATGCATGACACAATATACACATATCATCCTCAAAACATCATAAAATTACATCTGCATTCATTATTAACAAATATCCCTCAAAACTCAATCACAACATCAAATACATACTCATAAGACATCATATAACACTCTCATCTTACCTCATATCTATACATCATAAAATCATACATTCCTAAGAAAAAAAGTTACAAGTTAAAACAACTCAACAATTTCACTATAAAAACCATAAGAAAAAAAGTTCCAAGTTAAGAAATTCCACAGTTAACTATAAAGACCATAAATAAAAGATCAAAGTTAAAAAAACTCAATAATTTCTTTATAAAAACCATAAAAAAAGTTCAAAGTTAAAAAAAAAAACACAATTTTTTTACTATAAATAGTATAAAAAAAGTAACAAGTTAAAACAACTCAACAATTTCACTCTAATAACCATAAGAAAAAAGTTCCAAGTTAAGAAACTAAATAGTTCACTAAAAAGACCATAAATAAAAGATCAAAGTTAACAAAACTCAATAATTTCACTATAAAAACCATAAAAAAAGTTCCAAGTTAAAAAACAAAATCAAATTTTTTTACTATAAAAAGCAAAAAAAAAAAGAGTTACAAGTTAAAACAACTCAACAATTTCACTCTAATAACCATAAGAAAAAAGTTCCAAGTTAACGAACTCAATAGTTTACTATAAAGACCATAAATAAAAAATCAAAGTTAAAAATACTCAACAATTTTACTATAAAACCCATAAAATAAAGTTTAAAGTTAAAAAAAAACTCAATTTTTTTTACTATAAAAGGCATAAAAAAAGTTACAATTTAAAACAACACAACAATTTCACTATAAAAACCAAAAGAAAAAAGTTCAAAGTTAAGAAATTCAAGAGTTAACTATAAAGACCATAAATAAAATATCAAAGTTAAAACTCAATAATTTCACTATAAAAACCATTAAAAAAAGTTCAAAGTTAAAATAAAAACTTAATTTTTTTATTATAAAAATAGCATAAAAAAATTACAAGTTAAAACAGCTCAACAATTTCACTCTAATAACCATAAGAAAAAACTTCCAAGTTAAGAAACTCAACAGTTCACTAAAAAGATTATAAATAAAAGAATAAAGTTAAAAAAACTCTACAATTTCACTATAAAAACCATTAAAAAAGTTCCAAGTTAAAGAAATAACACAATTTATCTATAAAAAGCATAAATAAAAATTTACAAGTTAAAACAACTCACCAATTTTACTCTAATAACCATAAGAAAAAAGTTCCAAGATAAGAAAACAACAGTTCACCATAATGAGCATAAATAAAAGATCAAATTTAAACAAACTCAACAAATTCACTATAAAAACCATAAAAAAAAGTTCCAAGTTAAAAAAACTCAAAATTTTCACCATAAAAATTATAAAAAAAAAGTTACAAGTTAAAACAACTCAATAATTTCACTCTAATAACCATAAGAAAAAGTTCCAAGTTAAGAAACTCAATAGTTCACTATAAAAACCATAAAAAATAGTTGCAAGTTAAAAAAACACAAAATTTTTACTATAAAAAGCTTTAAAAAAAGTTACAAGTTAAACAACTCAACAATTTCACTGTAATAACCATAAGAAAAAAGTTTCAAGTTAAGAAACACCGCAGTTCATTATAAACACCGTAAATAAAAGATCAAAGTAAAAAATAACTCAACAATTTCACTATAAAAACCATAAAATAAAGTTCCAAGTTAAAAATACTCAAAAATTTTACTATAAAAAACATAAAAAAAGGTTAGAAGTTAAAACAACTAAAAAATTTCACTCTAATAACCATAAGAAAAAAGTTCCAAGTTAAGAAACTCAACAGTTCACTATAAAGACCATAAATAAAATATCAAAGTTCAAAAAACACAAAAAATTTACTATAAAAGGCATAAAAATGTTAAAATTTAAAACAACTCAACAATTTTACTCTAATAACCATGAGAAAAAAGTTCCAAGTTAAAGAACTCAACAGTTCACTAAAAAGACCATAAATAAAAGATCAAAGTTAAAAAAGACAACAATTTCACTTTAAAAACCATAAAAAAAAAGTTCCAAGTTAAAAAAAAAACTCATAATTTTTACTTTAAAAATCATAAATAAAAATTTACAAGTTAAAACAACTCACCAATTTCACTCTAATAACCATAAGAAAAAAGTTCCAAGTTAAGAAAACAACAGTTCATCGTAAAGACCATAAATTAAAGCTCAAATTTAAAAAAAAACTCAACAAATTCACTATAAAAACCATAAAAAAAGTTCCAAGTTAAAAAAACTTAAAATTTTAACCATAAAAATTATTTAAAAAAGTTAGAAGTTAAAACAAATAAATAATTTCACTCTAATAACCATAAGAAAAAGTTCCAAGTTAAGAAAACAACAATTCACCATAAAGATAATTAATAAAATATCAAAGTTACAAAACTAAAAAATTTCACCATAAAAAATGTTGTAAGTTAAAAAAACTCAAATTTTTTACCATAAAAAGCATAAAAACAGTTACAAGTTAAAACAACTCAACAATTTCACTGTAATAACCATAAGAAAAAAGTTTCAAGTTAAGAAACTCAATCATTCACTATAAAGACCATATATAAAAGATCAAAGCTAAAAAACTCAACAATTTCACTATAAAAACAATAAAACAAGTGTCAAGTTAAAGAAACTCAATTTTTACTATAAAAAGCATAAAAAATTACAAGTTAAAAAACCTCAACAATTTCACTCTAATAAGCATAAGAAAGAAGTTTCAAATTAAGAAACTCAACAGTTCACTATAAAGACCATAAATAAAAGATCAAAGTTAAAAATACTCAACAATTTCACTATAAAAACCTAAAAGAAAGTTCCAAGTTAAAAAAAAACTCAATTTTTTTTACTATAAAAGGCATAAAAAAGTTACAAGTTAAAACAACTCAACAATTTCACTATAAAAACCATAAGAAATAAGTTCAAAGTTAAGAAATTCAACAGTTAACTATACAGACCATAAATAAAATATCAAAGTTAAAAAACTCAATAAATTCAATATAAAAACCATAAAAAAAAGATCAAATTTTAAATAAAAAAAACTCAAATTTTTTAGTATAAATAGCTTAAAAAAATTACAAGTTAAAACAACTCAACAATTTCACTCTAATAACCATAAGAAAAAACCTCCAAGTTAAGAAACTCAACAGTTCACTAAAAGACCATAAATAAAAGATCAAAGTTAAAAAAATCTACAATTTTACTATTAAAACCATAAAAAAAAGTTCAAGTTAAAAAGAAAAACTCAAAATTTTTACTATAAAAAGCATAAATAAAAATTTACAAGTTAAAACAGCTCACCAATTTTACTTTAATAACCATAAGAAAAAAGTTCCAAGTTAATTAAACAATAGTTAACCATAAAGACCATAAATAAAAGATCAAATTTAAAAAACCTCAACAAATTCACTATAAAACCATAAAAAAAGTTCCAAGTTAAAAAAACTCAAACTTTTTACCATAAAAATTATTTAAAAAAAAAGTTACAAGTTAAAACAACTCAATAATTTCACTCTAATAACCATAAGAAAAAGTTCCAAGTTAAGAAAACAACAATTCACCATAAAGACCATTAATAAAATATCAAAGTTACAAAACTAAAAATTTACACCATAAAAACCATAAAATAAAGTTGCAAGTTAAAAAAACTCAAATTTTTTACTATAAAAAGCTTTAAAAAAAAAGTTACAAGTTAAACAGCTCAACAATTTCACTGTAATAACCATAAGAAAAAAGTTTCAAGTTAAGAAACACCGCAGTTCATTATAAAGACCATAAATAAAAGATCAATGTTAAAAAAAAACTCAACCATTGCACTATAAAAACAATAAAATAAAGTTCCTAGTTAAAAAAACTCAAAAATTTTACTATAAAAAACATAAATAATGTTATAAGTTAAAACAACTCAAAAATTTCACTCTAATAACCACAAGAAAAAAGTTTCAAGTTAAGAAACTCAACAGTTCACTATAAAGACCATAAATAAAATATCAAAGTTTAAAAAAATTCAATAATTTCACAATAAAAACCATAAAAAAGTTTAAAGTTCTAAAAACACAAAAATTTTACTATAAAAAGCATAAAAAAAAGTTAAAATTTAAAACAACTCAACAATTTCACTCTAATAACCATAAGAAAATAGTTCCCAGTTATAGAACTCAACAGTTCACTATAAAGACCATAAATAAAAGATCAAAGCTAGAAAAAACTCAACAATTTCACTATAAAAACCATAAAAATTTCCAAGTTAAAAAAACTAAAATTTTTTACTATAAAAAGCATAAAAAAAGTTACAAGTTAAAACAGGTCAACAATTTCACTCTAATAACCATAAGAAAAAACCTCCAAGTTAAGAAACTCAACAGTTCACTAAAAAGACCATAAATAAAAGATCAAAGTTAAAACAATCTACCATTTCACTATTAAAACCATTAAAAAAAGTTTCAAGTTAAAAAAAAACTCAAATTTTTACTATAAAAAGCATAAATAAACATTTACAAGTTAAAACAGCCCACGAATTTCACTCTAATAACCATAAGAAAAAGTTCCAAGTTAAGAAAACAACAGTTCACCATAAAGACCATAAATAAAAGATCAAATTTAAAAAAACTCAACAAATTCCCTAAAAAACCATAAAGAAAAGTTGCAAGTTAAAAACACTCAAAAAATTTACGATAAAAAGCATAAAAAAAAGTTACAAGTTAAAACAACTCAACAATTTCAATGTAATAACCATAAGAAATAAGTTTCAAGTTAAGAAACACCACAGTTCATTATAAACACCATAAATAAAAGATTAAAGTTAAAAAAACTCAACAATTTCACTATAAAAACCATAAAATAAAGTTCCAATTTAAAAAAACTCAAATATTTTACTATAAAAACATAAAAAAAGGTTATAAGTTAAAACAACTCAAAAATTTCACTCTAATAACCATAAGAAAAAAGTTACAAGTTAAGAAACTCTACCGTTCACTATAAAGACCATAAATAAAAGATCAAAGTTTAAAAAAACTAGACAATTGCACTATAAAAACCATAAAATAAAGTTCCAAGTTTAAAAAACTAAAAAACTATACTATAAAAAACATAAAAAAAGGTTATAATTTAAAACAACTCAAAAATTTCACTCTATTAACCATAAGAAAAAAGTTCCAAGTTAAGAAACTCAACAGTTCACTATAAAGACCATAAATAAAATATCAAATTTAAAAAAACTCTATAATTTCACTATAAAAACCATAAAAAAGTTTAAAGTTCAAAAAACACAAAATTTTTACTATAAAAAGCATAAAAAAAAGTTAAAATTTAAAACAACTCAATAATTTCACTCTAATAACCAGAAGAAAAAAGTTCCAAGTTAAAGAACTCAACAGTTCACTATAAAGACCATAAATAAAAGATCAAAGCTAGAAAAAAAACTCAACAATTTCACTATAAAACCCATAAAAAGTTTCAAGTTACAAAAACTCAAAATTTTTACTATAAAAAGCATAAAAAAAGTTACAAGTTAAAACATCTCAACAATTTCACTCTAATAACCATAAGAAAAAACAGCTCAACAATTTCACTCTAATAACCATAAGAAAAAACCTCCAAGTTAAGAAACTCAACAGTTCACTAAAAAGACCATAAATAAAAAATCAAAGTTAAAAAAATCAACAATTTCACTATTAAAACCATAAAAAAAAAGTTTCAAGTTAAAAAAAAAAACTCAAAATTTTTACTATAAAAAGCATAAATAAACATTTACAAGTTAAAACAGCTCACCAATTTCACTCTAATAACCATAAGAAAAAAAGTTCTGAGTTAAGAAAACAAAAGTTCACCATAAAGACCATAAATAAAAGATCAAATTTAAAAAAACTCAACAATTTCACTATAAAAGGTTCCAAGTTAAGAAACTCAACATTTCACTATAAAAGACCATAAATAAAAGATCAAAGTTAAAAAAACTCAATAATTTCAATATAAAAATCATTAAAAAAAAGTTCAAAGTTCAAAAACTCAATAATTTCACTATAAAAACCGTAAAAAAAGTTACGAGTTAAAAAAAACTCAAAAAAGTAACTATAAAAAGCATAAAAATAGTCACAAGTAAAATAAATTAATAATTTCATTATAAAAACCATAAGAAATAAGTTTCAAGTTAAGAGACCTAACAGTTCACTATAATGACCATAAATAAAAGATCAAAGTTAAAAAACTTAACAATTTCACTATAAAAACCATAAAAAAATTTCAATTAAAAAAAACTCAAAAATTTACTATAAAAAGGATAAAAATAGTTACAATTTAAATCAACTAAAATTTCACTATAAAAACAAGAATAAAAAAGTTCCAAGTTAAGAAACTCAAAGTTCACTATAAAGACCATAAATAAAAGATCAAAGTTAAGAAAACAACAGTTCACCATAAAGATCATCAAAAAACTCAATAATTTCACTATAAAAACCATAAGAAAATTCAAAGTTTAAAACACTCAAAATTTTAATATAAAAAGAATAAAAAAAGTTACAAATTAAAACAACTCAACAATTTCACTCTAATAACCATTAGAAAAAAGTTCCAAGTTAAGAAAATACAGTTCACCATAAAGACCATTAATAAAATATTAAAGTTACAAAACTAAAAAATTTCACTATAAAAAGCATAAAAAAAGTTCAAAGTTAAAAAAACTCAAAATATTTACTATAAAAAGCATTAAATTTTGTTACAAGTTAAAACAACTCAACATTTTCACTGTAATAACCATAACAAAAAAAGTTTCAAGTTAAGAAACTCCACAGTTCACTATAAAGACCATAAATAAAAGATCAAAGTTAAAAAACTCAACAATTTCACAAGAAATACCTTAAAATAAAGTTCCAAGTTAAAAAGAACTCAAAACTTTTACTATAAAGAGCATAAAAAAAGGTACTAGTTAAAACAACTCAACAGTTTCAATCTAATAACCATAAGAAAAAGGTTCCAAGTTAAGAAACTCAACAATTCACTATAAATACCATAAATAAAATATCAAAGTTAAAAAACTCAATAATTTCACTATAAAAACCATAAAAAAATTCAAAGTTTAAAAAACTCAAAATTTTACTATAAAAAGAATTAAAAAAAATTTACAAGTTAAAAAAACTCAACAATTTCACTCTAATAACCATTAGAAAAAAGTTCCAAGTTAAGAAAACAACAGTTCACCATAAAGACCATTAATAAAATCTTAAAGTTACAAAACAAAAAAATTTCCCTATAAAAAGCATATAAAAAGTTCAAAGTTAAAAAAACTCAAACTTTTTATTATAAAAAGCATTAAAAATGTTACAAGTTAAAACAAATCAACATTTTCACTGTAATAACCATAAGATTAAAGTTTCAAGTTAAGAAACTCCACATTTCACTATAAAGACCATAAATAAAAGATCAAAGTTAAAATACTCAACAATTTCACTATAAAAACCATAAAATAAAGTTCCAAGTTAAAAACAAAACTCATAAATTTTACTATAAAAAGCATTAAAAAAAATTACTACTTAAAACAACTCAACAGTTTCACTCTAAATACCATAAATAAAAGATCAAAGTTAAAAAACTCAATAATTTCAATATAAAACTCATAAAGAAAAGTCCAAAGTTAAAAAGCTTAACAATTTCACTATAAAAACCGTAAAAAAAATTACAAGTTAAAAAAAACTCAAAACATTTACTATAAAAAGCATAAAAATAGTCACAAGTTAAAAAAATCAATAATTTCACTATAAAAACCATAAGATATAAATTCCAAGTTAAGAAACCTAAGAGTTCACTATAAAGACCATAAATAAAAGATCAAAGTTAAAAAATTTAACAATTTCACTATAAACACCATAAAATAATTCCAAGTTAAAGAAAACTAAAATATTTAATATAAAAAACATAAAAATAGTTACAAGTTAAAACAACTCAACATTTTCACTGTAATAACCATAAGAAAAAAGTTTCAAGTTTAGAAACTCCACAGTTCACTATATAGACCATAAATAAAAGATCAAAGTTAAAAAAACACAACAATTTCACTATAAAAACCTTAAAATAAAGTTCTAAGTTAAAAAAACTCAAAAAAATTTACTATAAAAAGGATAAGAAAAAGTTACTAGTTAAAACAACTCAACAGTTTCACTCTAATAACCATAAGAAAAAGGTTCCAAGTTTATCAGCATTATCCATTGCATATTATTAATTATTTTGACACTTGTATAGCATATTAGTGGTACTTCATGAATTTTATATATATATATATATAGCTTGTACATTCTTATTGGTTAATAAAATGAGATAAGATTTTTAGCATTCCAATCACAAACTTGCTTTGCTATCTTCTCTCAATCTTTTGCTCTAACTGTTGTAACAGAAGTTAGTTACAGCAGTTACATCTTCTTCTTCATTCAAGATCCATAAATGGAGATGGCTTGTGTTTGCTTGAACATCAATATGGTATCAGAGCTCATACAACTCTGGTAGCCATTGTTGTTTCTTCTTCTTCGTCCTTGTTTTCGTTCTTATGCAAGCTTCCTTTCGTTCTCCTCTTTAAGCTCTGCATTGCCTTCAACAATGGCTTACCAACATTTCCTAGATTTCTCAACGAATTCGACGAATCCGTTCTATCTTCATCCGAATGAAAATCCTGCAATTGTGCTTGTTTCTCCACTTCTTGATGACAAGAACTACCATAGCTGGTCATGTTCTATGCATATTGCCCTGATTTCAAAAAACAAAGAAAAGTTCATCGATGGATCTCTCACCAAGCCACCGGTCTCTCATCCTTTGTATTCACCATGAATTCGATGCAACACGATGGTGCTTGCTTGGATTCATCGTTCTATATCTGATTCCATTGCCAAATCGGTTCTTTGGATAGATAGTGCTACAGGAGTTTGGAAGAATCTTGAAACTCGTTTCTCGCATAGTGACATATTCCGCATCTCTGATCTTCAAGAAAAAATCTACAAGTTGCGCCAAGGTAACAGTGATGTTTCTAACTACTTTACACAATTGAAGGTGATATGGGATGAGCTTGACAATTATAGAGCAATCATTGAGTGTTCTTGCGCTATTCCCTGTTCTTGTGGAGCTGTTGTCTCTGCTAAACAACATCGAAATCAAGATCAGGTTATTCGTTTTCTTAAAGGATTGAATGAAAAATTTGCTTATTCCAAGTCACAAATAATGATGATGACTCCATTGCCTGATCTGGATAAAGCTTTTTCCTTCATTATTCAACAAGAACGTGATTTTAGTTCTAGCTCTATTGATTCATCCAATTTATGGCATCTAAGGCTAGGACACATTTCTAATACTGCCATGAAATTTGTATCTCAGTCTTTTCCATTCATACAATGTAAAGCAAATAATATTCCTTGTGATTCATGTCATTTTGGCAAGCAAAGAAAACTTCCTTTTCCAAATAGTGTATCTACTTCTCTTTCTCCTTTTTCCATTTTACATGTTGATGTTTGGGGGCCATATTCCACAATATCAATGTTAGGACACGGATATTTTCTCACCCTTGTAGATGATTATAGTAGATACACTTGGGTGATACTTTTAAAAACAAAAGATCAAACCAAAAATAGTCTAATTCGGTTTATTGCTTACATTGAAAATCAATTCAAAACCACTCTTAAATGCCTTAGATCTGACAATGGCACTGAATTTCTTGCCTTAACCTCATTCTTGCTTTCCAAGGGTATACTGCATCAAACCACCTGTGTTGAAACACCCCAACAAAATGGGGTGGTTGAGAGAAAACATCAACATATCTTGAATGTGGCAAGATCCCTCTATTTCCATTCTGATATTCCTGTAACCATGTGGAACTTTTCTATTCAACATGTTGTTCACATTATAAATAGAATACCATCCCCTCTTTTACAATTCAAATCACCTTATGAAATGCTATACTCCCAACCACCCTCTTTAATTCATCTCAAAGTGTTTGGCTGTCTCAGCTATGCAACTACATTACAAGCACATAGAACAAAATTTTCCCCTAGAGCTAGAAAATATGTTTTCCTTGGATTCAAAGATGGAACCAAAGGGTATATTCTCTATGATTTGCAAAGTCATCAAATTTTCATTTCAATAAATGTTATATTCTATGAAAATGTTTTTCCCTTCAAAACCATTCCCCCATCTACTAATGAGACTGTCTGTCATAATCCTACTGATAGCTTTTACGCAGACCTACCTACCCTGCCAGCCCCCACCAGTACCACAAACATTTCCATATCCCTTGATTCTAGCAGATCTGAAAGTACCTCAATCCCATCAAATACACCCATTCAGTCTTCCCATGATAACACTTTTCCTAATAATACTCAGCTTTTCTCTCACAGTCATGTCATTCATGAGGCTCCCACATCACCCTTAATCAACAATAACTCTCCTCTTCTATCTTCTAATACTTTTTCACCCTCAACAAGTAATGATCTTTCACATTTATCTGATACTCCTTCAGATTCTACCAATAGCCCCATTCCTGTTAGACAATCCACTAGAATATCTCATCCCCCTAGCTATTTGACAGATTATCACTGCTATCTTACATCTCATAATTTTGTCACATCACATAACATTCATTCTAACACTGCACATCCTTTATCATCTGTCATTTCCTATCATAATTGTTCTCCTGCATACAAACATTTTTGTTGCTCCATATCATCTACCATTGAACCTAAGACCTATAACCAAGCCATGAAGTTTGATTGTTGGAAGCATGCTATGGATGTCGAGCTACAAGCTCTTGTAGCTAATAATACATGGGAGGTAGTTGATCTTCCTGCAGGAAAACACCCTATTGGATGCAGATAGGTATACAAAGTCAAGTACAAAGCAGATGGTTCCATTGAGAGACATAAAGCTAGGCTAGTTGCCAAAGGCTACACCCAATTAGAGGCAATAGACTACTTTGACACATTTTCACCAGTGGCAAAAATCACTACTGTAAGGGTACTCTTGTCTATAACAGCTATAAAAGGGTGGCATTTGGAACAACTAGATGTCAATAATGCATTTCTGCATGGTGACCTTCATGAAGAGGTGTACATGACTCTTCCCCCTAGCCTTCAAACTTCTAACTCATCTAAGGTGTGCAGACTGCATAAGTCATTATATGGTTTGAAGCAGGCAAGCAGACAGTGGTATTCCAAGTTGTCTTCATTTCTTCTTTCTATGGGCTACAAATAATCTCAAGCAGACCATTCTCTCTATGTTAAATCTACCAATAACAACTTCACTGCATTATTGGTGTATGTTGATGATATAGTTCTTGCAGGAACTTCTATGGAAGAGATATCACAGGTCAAAGAGCAGCTTCATCACTCTTTTAAGATCAAAGACCTTGTTCAATTGAGATTCTTTCTTGGATTTGAGATTGCTAGAAGTACAACTGGTATCTTTCTTAATCAAAGAAAATACACTCTAGAGCTTCTTGAAGACAGTGGTATGCTAGCTTCAAAACTTACCTCTGTTCCTTTTGATCCATAGGTAGGTTTTGAAGCTAGCATACCACTCATCTACCTCACTAATTCAAGACCAGACATTGGATATGATGTTCAACACCTCAACCAATATGTTTCAAAGCCCCTTACTCCTCACTATCAGGCTGCCATTAAGGTTCTTAGGTATCTCAAATTTGTCCCTACTAAAGGATTACTCTACCCTGCCTCCAGCCAGCTCAAATTGTCTGCATTTGCTGATTCTGACTGGGCAAGATGCTCAGACACCAGAAAATCTGTCATAGGCTTTTGTGTCTTACTTGGCTCTTCCCTCATTTGCTGGAAATCTAAAAAGCAGAAGACTGTTTCAAGATCCTCTACTGAAGTTGAATACAGAGCTCTAGCATCTCTTTCTTGTGAACTGCAATGGTTGAAGTACATTTTACAATACTTGCAAGTGCATCTCCCTCAACCTGCTGCTGTGTTTTGTGATAGCAAGTCAGCCATTTACTTAGCTCATAACCCAGCTTTACATGAGAGAAGTAAGCATATTGAATTGGATTGTCATGTCATTAGAGAAAAAATCCAGTCTAAGCTTATACACTTACTTCCTATTTCCACCACTAACCAATTGGCTGATATGTTTACTAAGCCCTTTCACCTTCCTTCCCTAGCTGGTATCTTGGACAAGTTGGGACTTTGCAGCATACACAGTCCAACTTGAGGGGGGATATCAGCATTATCCATTGCATATTATTAATTATTTTGACACTTGTATAGCATATTAGTGGTACTTCATGAATTTTATATATATATATATATATATATATATATATATATATATATATATATATATATATATATATATATATATATATATATATATATATATATATATATATATATATATATATATATAGCTTGTACATTCTTATTGGTTAATAAAATGAGACAAGATTTTCAGCTTTCCAATCACAAACTTGCTTTGCTATCTTCTCTCAATCTTTTGCTCTAACTGTTGTAACAGAAGTTAGTTACAACAGTTACATCTTCTTCTTCATTCAAGCTCCATCAATGGAGATGGCTTGTGTTTGCTTGAACATCAATAAACTTAAGAAACTCAACAATTCACTATAAAGACCATAAATAAAATATTAAAGTTAAAAAAACTCAATAATTTCACTATAAAAACCATAAAAAAATTCAAAGTTTAATAAACTCAAAATTTTACTATAAAAAGAATAAATAAAAAGTTACAAGTTAAAAAAACTCAACAATTTCACTCTAATAACCATTAGAAAAAAGTTCCAAGTTAAGAAAACAACAGTTCACCATAAAGACCATTAATAAAATCTTAAAGTTACAAAACTAAAAAATTTCCCTATAAAAAGCATAAAAAAAGTTCCAAGTTAAAAAAACTCAAAATTTTTATTATAAAAAGCATTAAAAATGTTACAAGTTAAAACAACTCAACATTTTCAATGTAATAACCTTAAGATTAAAGTTTCAAGTTAAGAAACTCCACAGTTCACTATAAAGACCATAAATAAAAGATCAAAGTTAAAATACTCAACAATTTCACTATAAAAACCATAAGATAAAGTTCCAAGTTAAAAAAAAAAAACTCATAAATTTTACTATAAAAAGCATTAAAAAAAGTTACTAGTTAAAACAACTCAACAGTTTCACTCTAATAACCATAAGAAAAAGGTTCCAAGTTTATAAACTCAACAATTCACTATAAATACCATAAATAAAAGATCAAAGTTAAAAAACTCAATAATTTCAATATAAAATTCATAAAAAAAATTTCAAGGTTAAAAAACATAACAATTTCACTATAAAAACCGTAAAAAAAATTACAAGTTAGAAAAAACTCAAAATATTTACTATAAAAAGCATAAAAATAGTCACAAGTTAAAAAAATCAATAATTTCACTATAAAAACCATAAGAAATAAGTTCCAAGTTAAGAAACCTAAGAGTTCACTATAAAGACCATAATTAAAATATCAAAGTTAAAAAATTTAACAATTTCACTATAAAAACCATAAAAAATTCCAAGTTAAAAAAACTAAAAGATTTACTATAAAAAACATAAAAATAGTTATAAGTTAAAACAACTCAACATTTTCACTGTAATAACCAACCATAAGAAAAAAGTTTCAACTTTAGAAACTCCATAGTTCACTATATAGACCATAAATAATAGATCAAAGTTAAAAAAAAAACTCAACAATTTCACTATAAAAACCAAAAAAGAAACTTCCAAGTTAAAAAAAAATTCAAAAAAAAATACTATAAAAAGGATAAGAAAAAGTTACTAGTTAAAACAACTCAATAATTTCATTCTAATAACCATAAGAAAAAGGTTCCAAGTTAAGAAACTCAAGAGTTTAGTATAAAGATCATAAAAAAAGATCAAAGTTAAAAAACTCAATAATTTCAATATAAAAATCATTAAAAAAAGTTCAAAAGTTCAAAAACTCAACAATTTCACTCTAAAAACCGTAATAAAAAAGTTACGAGTTAAAAAAAACTTAAAATATTTACTATAAAAAGCATAAAAATAGTCACAAGTTAGAAAAAAATCAATAATTTCACTCTAAAAACCCATAAGAAATAAGTTCCAAGTTAAGAAACCAAACAGTTCACTATAAAGACGATAAATAAAAGATCAAAGTTAAAAAAACTTAACAATTTCACTATAAAAACCATAAAAAAATTTCCAAGTTAAAAAAACTCAAAAATTTACTATAAAAAGCATAAAATAGTTACAATTTAAAACAACTCAACAATTTCACTATAAAAACCAGAAGAGAAAAGTATCAAGTTAAGAAACTCAACAATTCACTATAAAGACCATAAATAAAAGATCAAAGTTAAAAAAAACTCAATAATTTCACTATAAAAAACATAAAAAAAAATTCAAAGTTTAAAACACTCAAAATTTTACTATTAAAAGAATAAAAAAAGTTACAAATTAAAACAACTCAACAATTTCACTCTAATAACCATAAGAAAAAAGATCCAAGTTAAGAAAACAACAATTCGCCATAAAGACCATTAATACAAAATTAAAGTTACAAAACTAAAATATTTCACTATAAAAACCATAAAAAAAAGTTCCAAGTTAAAAAAACTTAAAATTTATACTATTAAAAGCATTAAAAAAGTTACAAGTTAAAACAACTCAACATTTTCACTGTAATAACCATAAGAAAAAAGTTTCAAGTTTAGAAACTCCACAGTTCACTATAAAGACCATAAATAAAAGATAAAAGTTAAAAAAAACTCAACAATTTCACTATAAAAACCTTAAAATAAAGTTCAAAGTTAAAAAAACTCAAATATTTTACTATAAAAAGCATAAAAAAAATTACTAGTTAAAACAATTCAACAATTTCACTCTAATAAACACAAGAAAAAGGTTCAAAGTTAAGAAACTCAACAATTCACTATAAAGACCATAAATAAAATATCAAAGTTAAAAAACTCAATAATTTCAATATAAAAATCATTAAAAAAAGTTCAAAGTTCAAAAACTCAACAATTTCACTATAAAACCCATAAAATAAAAGTTACAAGTTAAAAAAAAAACTCAAAAAATTTACTATAAAAAGCATAAAAATAGTCACAAGTTAAAAAAATTAATAATTTCACTATAAAAAACATATGAAATAAGTTCCAAGTTAAGAAACATAAGAGTTCACTATAAAGACCATAAATAAAATATCAAAGTTAAAAAACTTAACAATTTTACTATAAAAACTATAAAAAAAAAAAGTTCCAAGTTAACAAACATTCAAAAAATTTACTATAAAATCATAAAACTTATTCCAAGTTAAAACAACTAATTAATATCAATATAAATACCAGAAATAAAAGATCAAAGTTAAAAAAACTTAACAATTTAACTATAAAAACCATAAAAATGTACCAAGTTAAAAAAAACTCAAAAAAGTTGAGTTTTTGAAGAATTTCACTATAAAAACCATAAAAATAAAAGTTCCAAGTTAAAAAGACTAAAATATTTTACTATAAAAAGCATAAAAAAAGTTACAAGTTAAAATAACTCAACAATTACACTCTAATAACCATAATACAAAAGTTCCAAGTAAAGAAAACGACAATTCACTATATAGAACATAAATAAAAGATCAAAGTTAAAAAAAAAACTCAACAATTACACTATAAAAACGAAAAAAGAAACATCCAAGTTAAAAAAAAAAACTCAAATTTTTTTACAATAAAAAGCATAAAAAAATGCTACAATTTAAAACAACTCAACAATTTCAATATAAAAACCAGAAGAAAAAAGTTCCAACTTAAGAAAGTCAACAGTTCACTATAAACACCATAAATAAAAGATCAAAGTTAAAAAAATTCAATAATTTCACAATAAAAACCATAAAAAAAATTCAAAGTTTAAAAAACTAAAAATTATTACTATAAAAAGCATCTAAAAAGTTACAAGTTAAAACAACTCAACATTTTCACTGTAATAACCATAAGAAAAATGTTTCAAGTTAAGAAACTCCACAGTTCACTATAAAGACCATAATTAAAAGATAAAAGTTAAAAAAACTCAAAACATTCACTATAAAAACTATAAAATAAAGTTCCAAGTAAAAAAAAAAACTCAAATTTTTTACTATAACAAGCATAAAAAAAAGGTACTAGTGAAAACAACTCAACAGTTTCACTCTAATAACCATAAGAAAAAGGTTCCAAGTTAAAAAACTCAAAAGTTCACTATAAAGACCATAAATAAAAGATAAAAGTTAAAAAAAATTCAATAATTTCACTATAAAAACCATAAATAAAAAATTCAAAGTTATAATTTAAATCAACTCAACAATTTCACTCTAATAACCATAAGAAAAAAGTTCCAAGTTAAGAAAACAACACTTCACCATAAAGACCATTAATAAAATATTAAAGTTACAAAACTAAAAAATTTCACTATAAAAAGCATTAAAAAAATTCCAAGTTAAAAAACTCAAATTTTGTACTATAAAAAGCATTAAAAAAGTTACAAGTTAAAACAACTCAATATTTTCACTGTAATAACCATAAGAAAAAAGTTTCAATTTAAGAAACTCCACAGTTCACTATAAAGACCATAAATAAAATATCAAAGTTAAGAAACTCAAAAATTTCACTATTAAAAACATAAAATAAAGTTCCAAGTTAAAAAAACTCAAATTCTTTACTATAAAACGCATAAAAAAAAGGTTACTAGTTAAAACAACTCAACACTTTCACTCTAATAACCATAAGAAAAAGGTTCCAAGTTAAGAAACTCTACAGTTCACTATAAAGACCATAAATAAAAGATCAAAGTTAAAAAAACTCAATAATTTCAATATAAAAATAATAAATAAAAAATTTCAAAGTTCAAAAACTCAACAATTTAACTATAAAAACCGTAAAAAAAAGTTAACAGTTATAAAAAACTCAAAAAATTTACTATAAAAAACATAAAATTAGTCACAAGTTAAAAAAATCAATAATTTTACTATAAAAACCATAAGAAATAATTTCCAAGTTAAGAAACCTAAGAGTTAACTATAAAGACTATAAATAAAAGATCAAAGTTAAAAAAACTTAACAATTTCACTATAAAAACCATTAAAAAGTTCCAAGTTAACAAAAACTCAAAAAAATTTCTATAAAAAAGCATAAAAATAGTTACAAGTTAAAACAACTCAACAATTTCAATATAAAAACCAGAAGAAAAAAGTTCCAAGTTAAGAAACTCAACAGTTCACTTTTAAAGACCATAAATAAGAGATCAAATTTAAAAACACAATAATTTCACAATAAAATCCATAAAATAATTTTCAAAGTTAAAAAAACTCAAAAAGTTTACTATAAAAGAATAAAAAAAGTTACAAGTTAAAACAACTCAACAATTTCACTCTAATAACAATAAGAAAAAAGTTCCAAGTTAAGAAACTCAACAGTTCACTATAAAGACCATAAATAAAAGATCAAAGTTAAAATGACGCAACAATTTCACTATAAAAACCATAAGACAAAAGTTCCAAGTAAAGAAAACAACAATCCACTATATAGAACATAAAAAAAAAAGATCAAAGTTAAAAAAAAAACTCAACAATTTCACTATAAAAACCATAAAAGAAACTTCCAAGTTAAAAAAACTCAAATTTTTACTATAAAAAGCATAAAAAAATTACAAGTTAAAACAACTCAACAATTACATTATAACAACCATAAGAAAAAAGTTCCAAGTTAAGAAACTCAATAGTTCACTATAAAGACCATAAATAAAAGATAAAAGTTAAAAAAAAAAAAACTCAATAATTTCACTATAAAAACCATTAAAAAAAGTTCCAAGTTCAAAAAACTCAAAATGTTTACATTAAAAAGCATAAAAAAGAGATACAAGTTAAAACAACTCAACAATTTCACTCTAATAGCCATAAGAAAAAAGTTCCAAGTTAAGAAAACAATAGTTCACCATAAAGAGCATTAATAAAATATCAAAGTTAAAAAACACAACAATTTCACTATAAAAACCACATAAAAAAAAGTTCCAAGTTAAAAAAACTCAAAAGTTTTACTATAAAAAGCTTTAAAAAAATTTACAAGTAAAAACAAGTCAACAATTTCATTCTAATAACCATAAGAAAAAATATTCAAGTTAAGAAACTCAACAGTTCACTATAAAGACTATAAATAAAAGATCAAAGTTAAAAAAAACTTAACAATTTCACTATAAAAACCATAAAAAATGTTCCAAGTTAAAAAAAAAAAACTCAAAAGTTTTACTATAAAACCATAAGATAAAAGTCCCAAGTTATGAAAACTACAATTCACTATAAAGATCATAAACAAAAGATCAAAGTTAAAAAAACTCAACAATTTCACTATAAAAACCATAAAAGAAAGTTCCAAGTTAAAAATAAACTCAAAACGTTTTACTAAAAAAGCATAAAAAAGTTACAAGTTAAAACAACTCAACAATTTCACTATAAAAACCATAAGAAAGAAGTTCCAAGTTATGAAACTCAACACATCATTAAAAAAACCATAAATAAAAGATGAAGTTAAAAAAACCATTAGTTTCACTATAAAAACCATAAAATAAAAGTTAAAGTTAAAAAAAAAACTCAAAATTTTTACTATAAAAGGAATAAAAAAAGTTACAAGTTAAAACAACTCAAACACTTCATTCTATTAACCATAAGACAGAAGTTCCAAGATAAGAAACTCAACAGTTCATTATAAAGGCCATAAATAAAAGATCAAAGTTAAAAACACTCAATAATTTCACTATAAAAGCATAAAAAAAAGCTCCAAGTCAAAAAAACTCAAATTGTTTACTATAAAAAGCATAAAAAAAGTTACAAGTTAAAACAGCTCAACAATTTCACTCTAATAACCATAAGAAATAAGTTCCAAGTTAAGAAAACAACAGTTCACCATAAAGACCGTTAATAAAATATCAAAGTTACAAAACTAAAAAATTTCACTATAAAAACTATAAAAATAAAATAAAAATCAAAGTTAAAAAAACTCAAAAATTTTACTCTAATTTCAAAGTTTTTACTATAAAAAGCATAAAAAAAAGTTACAAGTTAAAGTAACTCAACAATTTCACTCTAATAACCATAAAACAAAAAATGTTCCAAGTTAAGAAAACAACAATTCACTATAAAGAACATAAATAAAAGATCAAAGTTAAAAAAACTCAACAATTTCACTATAAAAACCATAAAAGAAAGTTCCAAGTTAAAAAAAACTCAATTTTTTTACTATAAAAAGCATAAAAAAGTTACAAGTTAAAACAACTCAACAATTTCACTATAAAAACCATAAGAAAAAAGTTCCAAGTTAAGAAACTCAACAGTTCACTATAAATACCATAATTAAAAGATCAAAGTTAAAAAAACTAAAAAATTTCACTATAAAAACCATAAAACAAAATTTCAATGTTAAAAAAAATCAAAATATTTACTATAAAAAGAATGAAAAAAAGTTACAAGTTAAAACAACTCAACAATTTCACTCTAATAACCATAAGAAAAAGGTTCCAAGTTAAGAAACTCAACGGTTCACTATAAAGACCATAAATAAAAGATCAAGGCTTAATTCATCTTTTTGTCCTTTAACTTAATTTGTTGTTTCTATTTAGTCCCACAATTAAAAAATGTTACATTGTAGTCCTTTTATATCACTTCCATTAGATTATTTGATCCTTTTTGTTAACTTTAGGTGAAAAACGTTAACAATGGGTGATGTGGCATGGTTTTAATTTGATGTGGCATTTGTTCTTATTATTTGATATATTTTTTAGTATACGATGGGTGATGTGGCATTATTATAGTTTGTTGTTTTATTTTAGTAAGTGAAGCACTCTTTGTCTTCCATTTTCCTAATTGTTCAGATGCTTCATAGACTACGAAGAACAAAATCCAAAACCCTAGCTGCGAAGAAGAACGATCTTGTGGTGAGCGAAGTTGCAAAGAAAACGTTGTGAAGACGATAGAAGAAAAACGATCTTAAGGTACGTGTATGTATGAGGTTATTATTTTCGTCCATCTTCATCTGCTCTCAACATGCATTGTCTCATTTCTTTTTTACTGGTTGTGTTTAGGTCATGAGTGATAGGTTTGAGTGTGTTGTCCATCACGGGGGTTTATTTCGTGAGTTTAACAGGTTAGGTTACGATGGGTTAGTGGAGACTTGGCAAGTGGACCCTGACTTTTGGAGTTATTTTGAGATTCTGGGTGGTTTAAAAGATCTAGGTTACCCAAAAGTAGAAAGCTTGTGGTATTATGATGCAACGGATGATAATGAATTAGTAATGTTGCAAGACGACAAAGGAACTTATAGAATGAGAATCATTTCATTTATCAATGGGAATGTGCATCTGTTTGTAATACATCCAGTGTTTGGGGAAGAAGAAATATTGGCTATTGAAAACAATGTAGGTCCTACTGTGGTAGAAGAAGACAACTTGGAAGAAGGACATATAATAGGAACTTTTGATGATTTGGGGACCATAGAAGAATTGAATAATCTAGGTACGAATTTTGAAGAAGGAGGGCCCATTGGTGTAGAAGATTCAACTGGAGTTGACCATGAAGGTTCTTTTGAGGAGGTTAATGAGGATGGGACCACTGTGAATGTTAACTTTGAGGGGGACAGTGTGACTTAGGAACCACGAGTGGATATAACTTTAGGTTGGACCATTGATATTATAGTAAGTGAACAAGATGACATAATTGATGGCACACCTTACTTAGTAAGTTTTCAAACTGATAATATTGTTGAGGGACTTATTTGTAACCAAGAAGGTGCTGAAGGACCTTACTGTAACAAGAGAGAAAAGGGATGTAACAAAAAAGGTTCTGAGAATAGTGAAGATGATAGTATTTTCAGACAGTTATTTGAGGATTCAGGTGATGATGGAATTTTTGTTGCCCTAGATCAAGGTGATGTTGACATAGATGTAAGTGATGTTGACATAGATGTAGGTGATGTTGACATATATGAAGGTGTTATTGACATAGATAAGGGGATTGTTGACAAAGATGCAGGGGTTGTTGACATAGATGAGGGTGCTGTTGACAAAGATGCAGGGAAAGAAAAGGGGAAAGGCAAGGGCAAGGGTGAAGGTAGTGGTGTATTTTAAGATGATACTGAAGATGAGGCTACCAAGGAAAACTTAAGAGGTTTGAGTGATATTAAGGAGTATGATACTGATGAGATTCCTCCTTATTATGATAGTGAAGATGATGAGATTATAAAAGCTGATTTTCCAACTTTCAAGCTACCAAAAAGAATGGATGACTATAAGTGGGAATTAGGAACTTATTTTGGTTCTAAGGAGGAGTTTAAAGAGAGAATTAGAACTTATGCAATTCATGCTGGTAGAAACCTCCAATTTAAGAAAAATGACAACAAGATAATGAGAGTAATTTGTAAGAAAGGTTGTCCATGGGAAACCTATTGTGCAGTACTACAAGATAAGAAAACATGGTAGTTGAGAAATATTGTGGACAAGCATACATGCAGTAGGGACTACAAAGTAAGGTTTCTTAATTCCAAATGGTTGGGTAATAAAATTCAAACTAATGTGAGAGAGAATCCCAATATGAAGTTGAGTGACATAATGGAGAAAGCCAAACAAAAGTGGAATGTGGGAATCAATAAGACACTTGCATACAGAGTTAAATCACTTGCTGTTGACATTGTTGATGGATCATTTAGAGAGCAATATACAAGGATCCATGATAATGGACATGAGTTGTTAAGAGCAAACCGTGGTTCTACTGTGAAAATTACAAGTCAGCAAAGTCAGCCTAGTGAAGGTGAAAAAGAAAATACTGAGAATCAAAATCCATATTTCCAGAGGATTTATGTTTGCCTCAAGGCCTGCAAAGATAGATTTTTAAATGCAGACCCATAATTGGTTTGGATGGGTGTTTTTTGAAAGGCTATTATATCTGATATGTAATGTTTATGTGATTTGCTGACACCTTTGTTTTCTGTTGTAGTAGGGTCTATTACCTGCACTTGATGAGTTATTACCAGAAGTTGATCAAAGCTTTTGTGTAAGGTAATCCAATTTGTATTATGTATTTTGTATCATGTGTTTGTAGCAATTTAGTTGGTGTTTTGAATTCTATATTCTGCACTTGTTGTAGCTGGTGTTTTGAATTCTATATTCTGCACTTATTATAGCTGGTGTTTACTTGGTGTTGTTTTTAGGCACTTGTATAGCAATTTCAGGAAGAAGTTTCCTGGTGTCAAACTGAAAGAGTTGATATGGAAGGCTGCTAATGCAAGTTATCCAAATGCTTGGGAGAAAATTATGCGTGAAATGAAAGAGGTTAATGAAGAAGCATTCAAGCACCTTTGGAAGATCCCACCTAGGTTTTGGAGCAAATCAAGGTTTAATAATGGTCCAAGGTGTGACACTTTGGTTAACAATATGTCAAAAGCCTTTAACTCTATGTTTGTAGCTGCAAGGGCCAAGCCCATTGTCACCATGCTTGAAGAGATTAGAATCTACCTCATGCAGAGGTGGGAGTCTAACAGACAGAAGATTGTTAAATATGCAGACAATATTCTACCAAATATAAGAAAGAAGTTGGAAAAAGAACCTCAAAGAACAAACCATTGGATTGTTAGGTAATGTTTGTTAAATATGAATTTAAATACTGGTTCAAAATGTTTGCTAAATGTGCATTTATATACATGACAAAAACGTGCAGCTGAGGTAGACTATGAGGTTAGGCATACATCCCTCATTGAAGAAAAACATTTTGTAAACCTATCAAAAAAAGAGTGTTCTTGTAGAAGATGGATGCTGACTGGGCTACCATGTTGTCATGCACTTGCTTGTATGAAGGATCAACACTTATTGATTGATGATTTTGTTCCTGAATAGTACAAAAAGGAATGTTATGTAGATTGCTACTCATTTATCATCTACCAAGTCAATGGGGAAACTATTTGGACCAAAACAAATGATGTTCATTTGCAACCACCACCAATCAAAAGGAAACTCGGTCGACCAAAGAAGAATAGGAACAAAGAGGCTAGGGAACAAGTTAAAAATGAAACCCAGCTTAAAAGGGCCAAATTTGGCATCAAGTGCAGTAGGTGCCATAAGGATGGCTACAATAAGGCCACAATAAGGCCACCTGCAAGCTGCCTACACCAACACAAGTACCTGCTGCTCCAACTCAAGAACCTGTTGTACCAGAAACTCAAACACCAACTCAAGCACCAACAGCAACACCAACTCAAGCATCATCTGTTACACCAGAAATAAGCTTACCACGACAAGTTTCCAAAAAGAGAAAGAGGCTTCAGAAGGGTCCAAAACAAGTTCTGAGCCAACCATGATGTTTTTATTTGTACTTGTAACGCCCCGATTCGATATTTCCAAATTTTGTTGAGTCTTTTATTTTATTTGAGTGATGATTGTCTTATTTGTGAAATTGACATGATAATATGATATGTTGAAATGTTAATGTGATATTGTTAGTATGATATGTGATTTTACCGTTTTGTGAATTTTTGGGTAACAATTAGATTGGAGGGTATTTTAGACATTTTCTAATTAGTAATAAATTAGAATTTGTGTAGAATTATTAATTTGTGAGAAAATGATATTTGGTGGAAAAAAGAAGAAATGAGTTAAGTGTAGAAATAGTTAGTATGAGTTATAAGAGAGAAAAATAGAAAGAAAGAGAGAATAGAAAGAAAAAGAGGAGAAAGAAAAGGAAGAGAAGAGAAAAGAAGAGAAAAGAGGAAAAGTTGGAAAATCATCAAGATTGCTCCTAGGAATCGAAACAATCGGGTAAGGGTGATAAACATTGTTATCTTAATCTTGTATGTGATTGTGTATGTGTTAGATTGTATAGGTTTTGTTTTGGTGAAGTTTATAGAGAATTAAATGTTAGGGTTTTTGATGAAGATGTGAGAAATGGTAGATTAATCAGTTAGAAGTTGTTATAATCAAAGTATATTGTTGAATATATGTCATTGATCATGATTTTGGAGGTTTGTTTGAGTTTTGAAGGGTTTTGAGAGGACTGTTGCGCAACTGAGATTTCTGAAATCGCAGTGTTCACTCAGCGAGCAACACGTCGCTCAGCAAGTTTTCCAGAGATTTTCTCGCTTAGCAAGCCTGGAGGTTTTTGGGAGTTTTGTGTTTTAATTCATAACTTTAGTTTCGGTTATCCGTTTTAGGCGTTCTTTATATCGATTCAAAGCTAAAAATGTGTAGAAATTAATGATGCTAAGAAATGTAATTTTTAGCTGACTTTTGCCTGATTTTTCCTATAAAAAGTAAATGAATTTATTATGGAAATGTGGGTTTGATGTGATGTTGTGGCCGTTTAGCAAATGAATACATCGCTTAGATTGAATGCAAATGTATGCTAATTGAATAAGATGAGTGCATGATTATGTTGTGAATAATGTATGCATTTTCAAGAATGTTGTGTGTCATTTTGCATGTGAATCATGATGTATGCATTCTTGTGTTGTGGGATTCTTTGTGAATCCGTTGTAGCATCGTGTGCTCATGTGGAGTGTGAGCGATGACTACAACACGATCGTGTGCCCATGTGAGGTGTGAGCGATCAGATTGTGTTCCCGTGTGGGGAGTGAGCAATCCATAAACATTGTGTGCCCGTGTGGGGTAAGAGAAATAGGTGATTTATTCACATTGATTGTGTGTCCGTGTGGGGTGTGAGCAATCGAGTCGTGTGCCCATGTAAGGTGTGAGCAATCCATAAAAATTGTGTGCCCATATGGGGTGTGAGCAATGGGTGAACATCGTATGCCCGACGG
Source organism: Lathyrus aphaca (assembly GCA_963966055.1). Classification (NCBI taxonomy): domain Eukaryota; kingdom Viridiplantae; phylum Streptophyta; class Magnoliopsida; order Fabales; family Fabaceae; genus Lathyrus; species Lathyrus aphaca. The sequence goes on from OZ014521.1 coordinate 381,191,723, forward strand.
GGA